>JAWHQI010000114.1:3000000-3340000 GCA_033032865.1 Dactylorhiza incarnata
TGCCAGAGAAGAGAACCTCGCCTTCTCCCCCAGAAACTGACATCCCAGACATTTGCTTTGCCAAACATTCCTGCGAAGCAAGTAAGTTCTCCAGCTCCAACAACGAAGGCTGATTGGCCCAGCCTTGAACAGAAGTAACAAAGTCAACATACTCCCTACACAAGTAGCGGATTATGTGCCTCTTCAACTTAGCTTCTGAGATAGGCTCATCCGGGTCCAAAGCCGATATCTTTGCGCAGAGGTTCTTCATCTTCAAGAAGAACGTAGAAATGGACAAATCTCCTAGAGTTGCTTTTGCCAACTCATTCTCCAATTACTGTAGCCTCGCTACATTCTTCTTATTGAACAATCCATCCAAGGTTGTCCAAATCTCAGCAGCTGATCTGCATCCCATGATGTGATCAAATAACTTTGGAATGATGGCGCTCTTGAGAGTGAACTCTGCCTTAGCATTGGTTCTTCTCCAAGACTTCACGAGCTCTGCATTCCCATCAGCAGGAACCACAGCTTGCCTTGCATCTCCTCCAACTACCTCCCATAAGTCCTCGCCGAGAAGATAGCTCTCCATGCAAGACTTCCACTTTTTAAAGTTAGTCTGTGTAAGGAGCTCAATACCGAGAACTCTAGCATATCCTCCTTCCATTGCTATCCCACTGATTGCTAACCACTTGAGAAACCCGAGAGAGGTATCAGCAATATCAACTATACAACCTCAGCAACCTACCTCTGATACCATGTTAAAAAACTTAAGGTCCGGAGATGAAGTGAAAAATACGCGAAACACACTTCACAAAACCTTTCACAAGTGTAGCACAACAGTGACAATGAGAAGAACGAATATTACTATGGTATTGGCTATCTCTTTACAATGCAAGGAATACATGGAGAGACATGATTCATAAGAATTACGGAGGAGAGAAGCACAAAACACAACTGTAAAACAAGCTGCAGCGACCTGACACTTGAGACCGCCAGACCGCGCGAACAGACAGGTTGGACGGAAGCCGCTGAGACCGCGCGAACAGAATACAGACCGCACCTGTCGGACCGCAACCCCAGACCGCGAACTCGCTGCTTTATTTCTCTGCTGAAAAGAAACAGTCTGCACTTCTTGATTGCCCAGACCGCACAGTCTTAATCAAAGAAGAAAACGCGAACACTGAACGAAGAACTGCACCCTGCGACAGACCGCAACTCAAGACCGCCTGGCCACTTAAGACCACCTGATCAACTGGGTCCACTGCACAGATCACGAACACCTAAACACAGTCTGGCCAGACTGGTTTATTCAAAGCTGGAAGAAAGGAGACAAGGCTGACCGCGAGCTGTAAGCCGCTAACCTGCGAACACAGAAAACCGGTCAGACTAAATCTTAAACCGCGCGACCTCAAAAAGAGACCGGCACAATCAAGCCGACTTTGAGTTCTTACAGTTCTCGTTATTAATAACGGGCCCTGCACCCCTATTTATAGGCGGGTAGATGGATGTCATCACCGCACAATCGGGATACAATAACCTCCCATCAGATTGCGAGCGGTCTCGCAAAGCAAACCGCCCGACCTCAGCAAAGCTTACAGCTCATTATTTACCTTGCGGTTACAAACAAACCGCCAAGTCACAGTGGTCTCAATAAGCAGACCGCCCGGTCTCCTTCCAATAACATCTGGCTGACTTAGGACAAGTCGCAAGACAACCCGCGCAAGTCGCCCAGACAGAAAAGGTGGTCTCCCATATCAGACCGCTCAGAACAAACCGCTGAGACAAACCGACAGAACACCAGCGCAGACCGCGCGGTCTCTGCGGTCTCCAATCTTCAGACCGCCCAGTTCAACTTCCCTTCCACTTCAAAATATTTATCAGAGGCAGGGGAACAGGACACTTCTAGAGTATCACCGGGAGTTTACCCATCTATCCCGATTTAAAGTTTCGTATCAATTGGATGACGCAGGATACGCAAAGAGGTTCTACAAGGGCCTTCGTGATGAACTGAGGCAGGCCCTCCTCTTCGTCTCCGACAACAGTATGACTAAGATCTTGTAGATGGCCAAGAAACTAGTGTTGGAACACGATTTCCGCATCTCTTGGTTTGACAATAACAAATCCTATTATATTTGATCATATTTGTTTTTGTGTTTATAACATGCAGGATCCTGTGCATTCAAATCTCCATAGAAATATGTTGTGATGTTGCTACCGCGGAGTGTTAGCACTACCGCTGGCGCTAATGAATCGATGAAATGAGATGCGCTCGACGAAATGGTGTTCGACGAAAATAGATGACGTTCGACGAAAATGTCGTTCGACGAAATGGTGTTCGACAAAAGTAGATGTCGTTCGACGAACTGGCGTTCAATGAAATGAGATGCGTTCGACGAAATGAGATGTGCTCTACCGTGGTGCGGCATGTCTACCGCCCAGTGGCAGCTTTTGGAATCCTCCCGTCTGCATGTGACTGAGGAGCAAATGTGGAAGGAGATATTGGCTGAAGGAAGATTATCTTGCAATCGCAGAGCGTTAGTGTTACCCAGCGCGCTAGGCGGAGCTCAAAGTTTGGCGCTCAATAGTTGCCTAAGCTGCCACGATCTGTGTGCTTGATCATTGCCTAATTTGGCTACCGCAGGGCGGTAGTACTACCGCAGGCGGTAGCTGCTGATTCTATTTAATGACGAACGCTTCCTCCGTTGTTGCTTGTTGTTAGAGAACAAATTGAAGCCATATATTCAGAGCACTTGTGAGAACCTTCCCCAAGCAGCCCGAAGAACTCCGCCAATGTTCGTGAACGCAAAGAACTTGAAGACCGATCCGATCGCATCTACATCGACATCAAGTTCTTCTTTGATGGAGTTTTTAGTTTTGTTTTGTTTTAGTTTCTAATTGTAACCATTATATCTTTTGTTCGGTAGAGGAATTCTCCACACGACGACTAGGTCCTTGCGGGGACTAGGGGAAATTCGCCTCGCGTTGGCGACTAGGTCTAGGGTGTAGATCTAGGGAGTGCTCGAGGCCTTTCCGATGAGGGAAGGGCTAGAGCGGTTTGAGGCCATATCTGGTGAGAGATAGGCTAGAGCCAACCGGTCCTTGGGAGAAGGGTCGGTATAGAAAACCCAATAGAGTTTTTCATTCGTCGCCTCTTTCCAAACGTCATTGGGAAAAGATTTTGTAAACAAAATTTTTTTTTTTTAATGAAAATATGTCTTTCTTCATCTATGTTTCGTGATCTCTGATTTTCATTACAATAACATAAACAGATTTTCTCTATCACTAACGCCGAGCGGTAACACTACCACTCGCGGTAGCAATAGAGAATCGTTTTTCATTTAAATATTCTCATAAATCTTAGAACCCTTATTCACCCCCTCCCCCCCCCCCCCCCCTCTAATGGCGCCTACAGATCCAACAAGTGGTATCAAAGCGATGTTTTATTCCAAACGGCTTAACAACCGGGAAAAATGGCATCTCATGATCTCGCTTCTATTAGTGGGGAAAATCATTTTGAAGAAGAAAAATCTCTTGCACCACCTTTATTCGAAGGAAGAAATTATAAAGGGTGGAAATTGTTAATGGAAACTTTTATTAAAAATTTAAATATCGGAGCATGGAATATAGCAATCGTAAGACCAACAGATGAAACAAATAAAAAGGAATGTCACCTAAATGCAAAGGCGTTAAATAGCATATTTTGTGCCTTATATCAAGAAATTTTTAAATTGATTTATTGTTTTTCCAGTGCATACAATGTATGGAAATTTCTTGAAGAAATGTATGACTTTCCTCTTACAGGTATGGAAGGAATACAAGAATTGGAGAACATACAAGCTTGCACAGATGTTCAAGAAAGCTCCTCTCGTGATGGATCAATGGAGCACACATCAAATGGAAGAGATGAAGAAATACTATCTTCGGAAGAGGAGTGCCAAAAAGATGTCAAAGAAACTATATGTTCAAATCGTGCCTTTCCCGAAAGCAATGTAAGGAAATCAAATTCTATTTTCTATACTTCTATTTCTACATTACAATTACTACAAACTACTAAACGTAAGATTAAGAAACTAAAAATGGTTAATGCAAAACTATGTTTAGAAAATAAAACTTTGAAAGCAAATGTGAATGTAGAATCCAAAAATGAAATGTTTGTATCTCCATCATGCTCTTCATTTGAAAACTCTATATCGTGTTTTGATTGTAATGATATTAAAGAAAAATACAAGGAACTTCAAAAGGAATTTATTTGTGTAAAAGAACACAATGAAAAATTGTCTTTAGAAAATTCAACTTTGAAAAATGATTGTGCTATGTGTACAAGTTATAAAATTGAAATTAAAGAGATGGATGAAACATTTGAAGAATTTAGAAATAACTATCAAAATTATATTGACTCTATTGTTTCCACTCTTAAGAATAGCACAATTGCTTATAATAAAATAGTGATACTTATAAGTGTATTGCAGAGTGAGTTATAAAGCAAAATAAAGAAACACAGCACACAACACAATAAAATAAGCACAACACATACGATACAAGAATTTTATTGTAGTTCCCCACTAAACCTGGGTACGTCTACTCTTCTACAACACTTGGTAGAATTCCACTACAGGTTGTTGATCAAGAGCCCTGCCACCAAGGGGGTTCTGATCAGGTGTCCACACACCAAGTGAGCTTTTGATCAGGTGCTCTAACCAAACTACAGGTTTTTGATCAGGTTCCCTGACACCAATGGCTGTAACATTTGAAGGGTGTTATAACCCTTTATACAGTTAAAAGAAAACAAAAATATATTGTTCTTCTCTTTCAGAGAAGACTCTAGTGGATCCTTGATGATGTTGAAGAGCTCCCCCTGATTTGATTAGTGTTTGATGATCAGGTGAGGAAGCTTCTTCTCTAGAATGTAGTAACTCCTTTCTTCTTCTTCTACAGTTGAGATCCTGAGCAAATGATCTGGATTAAGTGTCTCAGGATGAAGATGATCTGCATAGAAGAGTTAGCAAACAAGATAGATAATAATATGTTGTTCTCTCTGTCTCTATCTTCTTTGTGCTTTCTCTGTGTGTATGTAATCTGGAGAGCCTCTCTCTTATGTTCAATTCTTCTTGTTCTTCTTTCGAGAAAGGGAAGAGATAAAGTCTCTTTTATCAACTGAACTCATCGAGAAGATAAATTGCCACCTTTAATTTAAGCTGTTCTGCAATGGCTATATCATTAATTTTTCTTTAACGACTATATCATTAATTGTTCTGCAATAGCTATATCATTAATGTGAGGCAGTGACAATTTATACAAAAGAAGGGCAGCAATATATAAATAGAAACTATTCAAAATATTGCTTAATTAGATCTGACAACATATAGAATTTTAGTCGAGCTGAGAAATGAGAATTTATAAAGCAGATAATATTTCATCGATCTCAGCTTGAAGTTCGTCGGGCTGAGCTCGAAGTTCGTCGATCTGATCATTGATTAGATCGTCGATCATTGCTGAATGAACTTTCGTCGAGCGCTGCTTGATTTTCGTCGATCGCAGCTTTTCGTCGAGCGCTGCTTGGTTTTCGTCGATCGCAGCTTCCTTGATATTTCGTCAGCATATTATTCTTTGCATGCAGGAGGATTGTACCGAAATACCCTCTCAAGACTCCTAGCTCATTGCGTGTCAGAAGAGGAGGCCCCAAGAATTTTGGAGGAGATCCACTCCAGAGAATATGACAGCCATTATGGGAGCAGGACCTTGGAGGGAAGGGTGCTGAGGCAGGGTTACTTCTGGCCCACCCTCAGCAAGGATGTGACAGAGTTCACGAATAAGTGCTCCAAGTGCCAGCTATATGCTCCTCTCCAACTCCGACCAGTACAGAGGCTCCGGACCATCACATCTCCAAGTCCATTCGCGATATGGGGGCTGGACTTGGTAGACCCTTTTCCCCAAAGCTAGTGGCCAAAGAAGGTTCCTGCTTGTAATGATCGACCACTTCTCCAAGTGGATGGAGGCGAATCTGACATTCTTACGACAAGTGCACCGGTCGTACAAGTAATAAAAGTTGGGAGAAACTCCCCGAATATCGTTCTCAGAGGATTGCAAGTTGGGGTGTATGATTTCTCGTCAGGGAAATTGATTATAAAGATTTGTATGTTAATAATAAAATGGGGGTTTGATTTGGGTTTCCTAATTTAACAACAATAAAAGGAAAATGCGGGCCGAGAGCACCACTTTGCTTGGCGAGATGAAGTGCAGGACTCAATGCCGTGCTTCGGTAAATGGAATTGACGGAAGGCAGACAGAGGGAATGATCCCTATTGCGAGAGTAAGGGTCGCAAACAGCTCTTCAATGTCTCACCTCTAGCTTTTGCTAGAGTGGCCCAGTTAGTGCATGTATGGGGTGGGTGTGAAATGGAGGCGAGGCGCATCACAACATAACATCAAAGTAGAGAAAATAGCTAGGCATGCTTTCATACATAAACAAACAAAGAGCATTCCAGGTTCATTACAAGTATTTAGGAGCACAACACACAAGTAGACAAAAGGGTAAAGTGAACCACAAGAAGAAAAGTTTTGTCATGGGTCGTGGCCGGAATGGTGGGTTGTCAAGCCACCTCCGAGCTCAGTTCGTTTGTCACTACCTCTGACCTTCTCCGTCTTCTTCCCTAGTGTAGGTTCCTTCTTCTTCACTAAATGGAGTATGCCAACCCTTGATGCTGGTTGTAGATAGTCGGGAAGGCTTCCGGATCCTTGGATGGGGCTTAGAATCACCCGAGAACAATTCCCAAATGGGGGAGATGGATGGGGTGAAGGAAATGGCGGAGCTCGAATGAAAGCGGAGGGCTTGGTCTGTCCTCTGAAGTGTTTTCAAGCCAGCAGATTTCCTGGCTTTTATACAAAAATGTTAGAAATTAAGTCACGCACGGTCGAATTCGACCGTGCGTAAAAACACATGGTCGAATTCGACCGTACATTACTAACGAAGAAGGAAGCTCTAAAAGATGAAGCAGGAGCGCTCGTGCATTTTACTCACGCACGGTCGAATTCGACCGTGCGTAAAAACACACGAACAATTCCAGAAGGCATGAAAACCACACTTAGCAGGTAATCGTGTGATTCCTTCGCGCTCGGGCAACTGCCCGTGCGCGTACAATTCGCATGATCAGTGATAGAACGTCAAACAAAGCTGCAGATGAACTCACACGATCGAAGCAATCGTGCTTCAATGAAACGCACGACCGTGCGATATATGCAGACATGAAAATAGGGCAAAGCGGACGATCTATCCACCTGCGCAATAAAGCCTACATCAAACATGCAGCTGGAAAAACTCCTCCTGCTCAATATAAATACAGCAAAGAGGGTTGGGGAGCACCATGTGCTTACCCCCAACGACATGAAGCGCAAATGCACCCCAAAATGGGCCAAAACAATGCACATAGCATGGAAGTGAATACAAGCGATATTAGCTTGAATAAGGTGTGCACAATAGTGAAAACTAGCCCAAATGAGTCCATAAAATAGTGTAAATAATGGACTCAACACACCGCCATACTTAACCATTTGCTCATTCTGTGTAAACTATCCCTCCAACAGACGAAAAAAACATTAGATGGCTGATGAGTCCTGATCATATACACTTTTATGGACTCATCTGGGCCGTTTAGTTAGTCATTTCACTGCACTTTAGCCCTGTTTTAGTTCATATTTGTTAATCCATGCTAGGTGCACCTTTTGGCCCATTTTGGTGTGATTTCATGTTTATTTTCATTAGTGGTTTTCATGCACTGTTAGGTGCCACTTTTAGTGGCTGGATTTGTGGTTGTACGCTAGAACAGGAGTCGTGCAGGTGTTTCCGGTGCAATTCTGCACAGGAACACTGCGCACGATCACTGGTTTTATTGCGCACGACCACTGGTCGTGCGCCACTGATCGTGTGCACTTAACGCCTTTTTCACGAGTTCTGTTTGGTGCAGTGCGCACGACCACCAATGCCAGTGCGCACGACCACCGGTCGTGCGCCACTGCTCGTGCGCATTGACCATTAAATTTTTGAGTTCTGTTTCATCTATTGCGCACGACCACCGACGCTAGTGCGCACGACCACCGGTCGTGCGCCACTGGTCGTACGAACATTTTATTTTATAATTTCTGTCTTTGCAGGTTCCGTCCAGGCAGAGCGCACGATCACAGGATTCTAGTGCACACGACCACTGGTCGTGCGCCACTGACCGTGCGCACTGTTTAATTCCAGCGCCTATAAATCCGCTGCTCGCGATTTAGGTCAGACCGACCGCTTCCAGCCGCCGTTTTCCGCCCGATTCCGCCCGATTTCGCCCCTCCACCGTCGCCCACCATATAGAGGTGCTCCGGGCTTGCTCTTCACGCCTATCTTGAGCCGGAGTTTCCTCTCGGCCTCCTCCTTCATCCAAGAGCTCCAAAGGAAGACCTAGCCGCTATCTCCATCGAGCAAGAGGAAGTTGGCAACCTCCACCGGATCGTGACACGAAGAAGACGGGTCCATTGGAGAGTCGTGACAGCTCTCTCTACCCCGGACGTAGTTGTGGACCGAGCTTGGACGCGGATTGACAACCCGGCGATTCCAACCGTGAATCTTCAACGAGCCTTCGGATTCGGTCGATTTCTTGCCTTGTTCTCCTTTTATTGATGTATTTGCAACTAGATCTAACATTATGATGAAGTGTATTTTGATTAAATAGCATTTTTACTTGATTATGTCTATGTGATCGAGTATTTTTGTTTATATTATTGAGGTGCGCCTTGTGGTGTGGTTTGTTGGTTGTCCGGTGCCGCACTAGCAATTGCTAGTGGCGTGCTTGTCGAAGAGGTGCTTGCGACCCTCATTTCGCTAGCCTACTCGCCCATCCGCCCTTGCGACGCAGCGCGCTCAAGGCCTGCCTAGTCTCCATCCCGCCAAGCGAAGCTTTGCATAGCGGCATTGCATAGGAGTAGTTGATAGCTTTTCTTTTATTTTCCAAAAGCCCAATCACCCCGTTTCCGCATTCCATCCGACTCAAGGACTTCGATCTCAAGTCCTTCCTCGAACGTTAACTCCACCTTACTGTGTTCCTTGAGAGATTCGATACTCGGGGATTACTCCTCGTTTTATATTACTTGAACGATCGGTACACTGCCGTTTCGTGTCGCAGTCGAGCTACCGCCTATAGCGGTGTGTGAGATTTGCGCATCAAGTTTTTGGCGCCGTTGCCGGGGAACACAGACGTGTGAGTTTTCTGGAGAGGGAGAACCTGAGAGAAAAGCCCTTCCATTTGTAAATTGCATTTTCTGTTATTTTATTTCTGTTCTTTTTATTCCATTTTCTTATTTTTATTAGGTTGCTTTAGTAAATTTTTGTTAGGTGTAGTATTTTGCACATTTTGTCTGAATCGTATTATCTTCACACTATGTGGGCACATCTAAATTTCCGTTGCCGTTGGTGTGGAGCTACCTCCCACTCTAGTGATGAATGCCCTACGGAGAATAGTAGGCATAATTCTTATAGCCCAGCATATGGAGCACCGACTTCGTCTAGTACTCCATATGGTGCGCGTAAGTCTTATGGCTACTCTGCTGAGCCTTTACCGTCATACTTCTTTTCGGCTCCAGCCCCCGCTGTGCCAAAGAAGCCCGCTAGGCAGTGCCAGTTTTGTCGGAGCACAGATCATGCCCTGAAGGATTGTGCTGCTTTTCGTCGCCAATTGGATGAGGATGATGAGCCGGATATCCGGATCGTCCCAACTCCTAACTCTGGCGGCACACCTTCAACATCCGGTTTTGTGTCTTTGCCACCTTCACATCTTGAAGGGTATGGCGTTGACACAGTCACCAGATGTGTGGCTGATCTGGGCACCGATATTGCTGAGCCCATTCTCCCAGTGCATCCACCACCTCTAGTGGATTCGATTCTTTGTGAGGAATCGGTGCTCGACTTTTATCCGAGCACTATTCCTCTCCCTGTTGTGCATACTACACTCGTCTCTGACGACATTGTTGATGATGTGTCGCAGGAGGAGGCGGTTGATCTTAGTATTGTGCCTATTCCTATGGAGGAGGACAACCTTCTAGGTGAAGAGGAGTTTTCCTCAGCACCGGTGGAGGAAGTCCAAATCTTTAGCTTGGCCACTGTTGATCCCGCCGAATCTTGTAGCATTGATGACAATGCAAACATTATTTTACTTCCCCCACCTGATGGGAGTGAGTCCGGGATCACTCCCCCGATTGATGTTTATTTATGTTCTCCGTCTTCTTTATTTCTTGATCCCCTTCCTTCATCTGAGTCTGTGCAGGTTGAATCTTCACAGGTACTTCAGGAGGACTTGGAGCGCTTTGCTCAAGTCAATGATGAGAGCATCCTCTCATGTGAGGAGGTTTATTCCCCCTCCGTAGAGGAAGCTCCACTCATTGCCTTCTCCTCCTGCGGACCTGCTGTGGACGATACCTTGCTAGGCAAGGATATTTTTGGTGAGTTGAGTGAGGACCAGGCCTCCTCCTCTTCTTACTTTCTTTTCCCTCTACCTGTGATGGGCAGGTTTTATCTATATTCGGGTAGAGGCGTGACTGTTCTTTCTCCGTATAGGTACCCGCTACCGACACGGATATTAGGCCAGTTACCTGTCCAGTTCTCCTTCCATAGGCCCATTAGCTAGAACTTTTATGCTTTCAAATAAGTCGTGCTGGGATGACAATAACCCCAGTAGTTATCTTACTTTTCATGCATTTTATTTTAATCCATCCTGTTTAGTTAGCTATAGTTTATTGTAGTTTATCTTTTTCTATTTCTTTTGTTTTTGCGGAGCTGATCCCTGCAGGTATCTTCTCTGGATGGCGGATGCTGCAGCGTTGTCTTAGTTTAAACGCCAATCTTCTGGTATGCTCACTTGCTGAGCATTGGGTACTCTCTTCCCCTAGCCCTATTCTGATTTTCATGTCATATGTTTTGTGGATTGTTTAGTTTAAGTCTGGGGGAGAGCAATTTTTGTGCCCACTCACGTGCACTATCGCACTGCATACTAGAAGATTTCATTTAAATTGTTGTTCATTTTCATTGCACACCACATCACCCACTTGTGCGCATACTCATCTGTTTGCTTGCTCTGTTGTGAATTTAATTCTTTTGCTTATTTGGGAAAATCTAGGTGATGGCTTAAGACTATGTAGCAGAGTAAAATGTTGACTCTAGTAGTGCTCCTAGTCGAGTGCTCGGTTGCATAGAAATTTGTGTAGATTAGATTTCTCTTTATACTTATGGTTTTATATTTTTTTTCTATTAGTGTAAATGTTGTTTACTCTACTCAAATGGTGAATCCGGTGTGAATCAAACGGTAGCATAGGGATGTGTGTAAACGATCGCTAGATTCGTATTGCTTGAGTCGGGAGAAAGGAGAATCTTTCTCGGTGGCTAGAACTTGCCCCAAGCGATTCTTGAAGCATTGACATAGGATAGTTCTAGTGCGCGAGAATGACGTAGGCCATTATTTTGGCCCGGTTGAACTTTTTATTTCATGCCTATCGTCTACCCTTGCTAGCCCCTTTGTGCCTACCCTTTCCTTGATTCAGCTCCACATGTTTCTCACCAAAGCCTAAAAGCCTAACCTAGTCGCACACCCAAATCTGAGCTTTAGTTGTAATTTCATTTACATTTTGGGGGGTGTTGATTGTGGTGTTTACTATGAGAACCTGTGGTTATGCTCATTTGAAAATTTGCTGAAAGAAAACGACAAGGAAAAGAAGATTTAAAGAAAAAGAAAAAAAAAATTGAAAAGGAAAAAAGAGAAAAAGAAAGGTGAGTTTTATTGAAAATCATGTAGAAGAATTGTGTATTGGGAGTAGGCGGTGCACACACCTATGTTGCAAATGTCCAAGTCTGGGGGTGTGATGCACTTGCATTCGATTTTGGTGCGTGGGTAGTTATTTTTAAAGCTCATTTGGGTTATGTGTTTAAGCCATTTTGTGTATCCTTGTTTACCTCACCGTAACCCAAGCCCCATCTCTAACCTAAAGTCCTACCGACTCACGCTATGAACCAATCTAGTGTCGTGGAGAGAATGTGACCGGGCAAGCCTATGGTCACCGACACTGATGGATTTCAGTGGAGTTTTTCCCGCATCCCGATCTTGGGCAATGCTCGTCTCAGCGTTCTATTTACTTTCTCCGTATGCATGACCGAACGATTCACTGTTGTTCACCAATTGAGTAGTTGTAATATGCTTTTACCCTTTTAGAAATATATAAACTGTTGTTATAATTAGAAACCTTTTCTACTATTTTTCTTATGCACGTGAGCATGCGACTTCGCATGATACTCTATATTGTAGTTTTAAGCCATCTACTTTTCTTTCCCCGTTCGCTTAGAATTTGTTTGCTCGGGACGCGCAAACAGTTAAGTCTGGGGGTGTGATGAGTCCTGATCATATACACTTTTATGGACTCATCTGGGCCGTTTAGTTAGTCATTTCACTGCACTTTAGCCCTGTTTTAGTTCATATTTGTTAATCCATGCTAGGTGCACCTTTTGGCCCATTTTGGTGTGATTTCATGTTTATTTTCATTAGTGGTTTTCATGCACTGTTAGGTGCCACTTTTAGTGGCTGGATTTGTGGTTGTACGCTAGAACAGGAGTCGTGCAGGTGTTTCCGGTGCAATTCTGCACAGGAACACTGCGCACGATCACTGGTTCTATTGCGCACGACCACTGGTCGTGCGCCACTGATCGTGTGCACTTAACGCCTTTTTCACGAGTTCTGTTTGGTGCAGTGCGCACGACCACCAATGCCAGTGCGCACGACCACCGGTCGTGCGCCACTGCTCGTGCGCATTGACCATTAAATTTTTGAGTTCTGTTTCATCTATTGCGCACGACCACCGGTCGTGCGCCACTGGTCGTGCGAACATTTTATTTTATAATTTCTGTCTTTGCAGGTTCCGTCCAGGCAGAGCGCACGATCACAGGATTCTAGTGCGCACGACCACTGGTCGTGCGCCACTGACCGTGCGCACTGTTTAATTCCAGCGCCTATAAATCCGCTGCTCGCGATTTAGGTCAGACCGACCGCTTCCAGCCGCCGTTTTCCGCCCGATTCCGCCCGATTTCGCCCCTCCACCGTCGCCCACCATATAGAGGTGCTCCGGGCTTGCTCTTCACGCCTATCTTGAGCCGGAGTTTCCTCTCGGCCTCCTCCTTCATCCAAGAGCTCCAAAGGAAGACCTAGCCGCTATCTCCATCGAGCAAGAGGAAGTTGGCAACCTCCACCGGATCGTGACACGAAGAAGACGGGTCCATTGGAGAGTCGTGACAGCTCTCTCTACCCCGGACGTAGTTGTGGACCGAGCTTGGACGCGGATTGACAACCCGGCGATTCCAACCGTGAATCTTCAACGAGCCTTCGGATTCGGTCGATTTCTTGCCTTGTTCTCCTTTTATTGATGTATTTGCAACTAGATCTAACATTATGATGAAGTGTATTTTGATTAAATAGCATTTTTACTTGATTATGTCTATGTGATCGAGTATTTTTGTTTATATTATTGAGGTGCGCCTTGTGGTGTGGTTTGTTGGTTGTCCGGTGCCGCACTAGCAATTGCTAGTGGCGTGCTCGTCGAAGAGGTGCTTGCGACCCTCATTTCGCTAGCCTACTCGCCCATCCGCCCTTGCGACGCAGCGCGCTCAAGGCCTGCCTAGTCTCCATCCCGCCAAGCGAAGCTTTGCATAGCGGCATTGCATAGGAGTAGTTGATAGCTTTTCTTTTATTTTCCAAAAGCCCAATCACCCCGTTTCCGCATTCCATCCGACTCAAGGACTTCGATCTCAAGTCCTTCCTCGAACGTTAACTCCACCTTACTGTGTTCCTTGAGAGATTCGATACTCGGGGATTACTCCTCGTTTTATATTACTTGAACGATCGGTACACTGCCGTTTCGTGTCGCAGTCGAGCTACCGCCTATAGCGGTGTGTGAGATTTGCGCATCAATGGCTTAGTAATTGTTAATGCAGAGTACTATGCGAAGTCGCATAATCACGCGCACAGAAATGCGATAGAAGAAGTTTTTAACTTTACAAAATAGTTTGTGAAAATCTATGAGCGTAATTATGTATTATTTGTACTCAAAAGTTGAATCTCGGTGAATCGTCTGGTTATGCATAGGAAGAAAGTAAACTGATTGCTGAGGCGAGTATTACTCAAGATCGGAACTCGGAACAACCTCCATTGAAATCCATCAATGTCGGCGACCATAAGCTCACCCAGTCACACTCTCTCCATGACACTGGTTTGATTCATTGCATGGGTCAGTAGGACTTTAGGATAAATACGGGGCTTGGGATTCGGTTGGGTTTACAATGATAAACATGATGGTAAACGCACCTAACCCAAAAGAGCTTGCGCTAAGGAGACTATCCAAGCTACCACAATGCGCGCGGGTGCACCACACCCCCTGACTTGAACTTGAAAACACGGGTGTGTGCACCGTCTACTCCAAATACAACCTTTTGCAAATAATTTTCAATTATGCTCTTTTCTCATCATCTTTTTTTTAACTCTTTTTATTTCCTCATTTTATTATTTTTTTTCAATTATATATTCATTGGAGCACATCCACAAATCCATAATTAAATCACAACATCAACATTCCCAAAATACAAATACAAAAAAAACTAAAGCACAGCTTTGGGTATGCGACTGAGATCGGCTTTTTGGCTTTGGTGGAGAAGCGGTGGAGCTGAATCAAGAGACGGGGTAGGCACAAAGCGGCTAGCAAGGATCATATGATAGGATTGGTACGAAAAAGGTCAAACTGGCCAAATTGACGGCCTACGTCACGCTCGCGCACTGAACAAACCTATGCCAATGCTTCAAGAGTAGCTTGGGGCAAGTTTTTAGACACCGAGAAAGATAATTCTTCCTCTCGACTCGAGCAATACAAACCTAGCAGCCGTCTACACACATCCCTAAGCTACCATAAGATTCACATCGGATTCACCACTTTTGAGTAGGATAAACAATTATTACGCAAAAAGAAAAATTATAAAACTATAAGCATAAAGAAAAATTTATTCTACACACAATTCTATGCAAAATGCGAGTACTCGACTAGAGCACTACGAGAGTCAACATTTTACTCCGTCTCACAATCCTAAGCCAGCATAGCAGTTTTTCCAATCCTACAAAAGAAACGAGTTAGACTCATGATGCGCCCACGATTAAGTGCGCTCTCTAGTGGGTGTTGTGGTGTGCTATGAGAATGAGCATAGCTAAATAATTTACTCGAAATATATCTTCTAGTATGCAGTGCCAAGTGCACATGCATGTGGGCAACGAAACTCTACTCTCCCACCAGACTTAAATCTAAACATCACAGAGTGCAATACTATATTTATAAAAGGACGTAGGAGGAGAGGTTACCCCATGCTCAGAAATGAGCATACCGGAAGATTGGCATTACACTGCAAATTCAAGCTTAATACATCAGCCATCCAAGTCGCCACACCTGCAAGAATTGCTCCGGCACCGTACAAAACATAAACAAAATAGCAAAATTGGGCCGTCTACCATAAGCCCTTTTTATTTACCATCCTTAAGGTGGACCAAATACATGTATTAGCATTGAATAAATAGAGTTCTAGCAATTGTCAAATAGATCGCCAAAAGAGACACACAAACATCGTTAAAGAAATAGAATGAAACAAACTAAAACAACAGAAACACAAGCCTGGATTCTTCACCACGACTCAGGTGTACGCAGATTTGTGATGATTCTCCCCAGCCACACAAGATCGGAAGGAGGTGAAGGCTTTAGGGACCAGAGGAGATGTCTCTCCCTTGCCCCTAACCTTTTCCTTCTCGTGTCGGAGGGCAGCTGAGCGGGTAGCGCGCAATAACTTTTTCTGTTTTAATTTCTCCACAGTACGAGAGCGCCAACGAGCAGCAAGCTCTCTATCGTAACCGGAGTCTACCAGTTTCGGAATTGTCAGGGGCTTCATTTCTTCACCCACTATGGGTGACAGATCCGCCCAACTAACCTATTTTAACTGTTTACAAATTACTTGAGTTTTAACAAAATCATTCAACGAGTTTTCGGCCATGCCGGCCATGGTAATTTCTAACTTCGCGGCCTCGCTGCCTTTATTCCAAGCTTTCTCTTCATCCATCACATATTCCATCACTATCTCCTTTTCTTCCTCCTTTGACTCCGCATTTGTTTTTTTTTTTGCTTTGCTTCTTACAACTGTACTCAACTTATTAGCAAATTTATCAGAAATGACTGGTAAAGAACTTAGATCCTTGGTTATTGTAGATGGAAGAGTATGGGGTGCCAGTTTGGGTGACATGGTGACACACCCCTTAGCAATGTGAAGGGTGGCGCCAATCTCCTTTAAGAACGGGACACCCAAAATAGGCATGGGAGTGTTTTCCCTTGGTACCAAAACTTGAATGTTTGTAACAACCGAAGCTCCATCTACAACGACCTGGACGTCCTTGATCTCACCCTCTGTTTCCACTACCGTTCCATTTGCAAGGACAAGTAATGTATGAACATCGACATTGATTTTTAGGTTTAGATTTTCAACATCTTGCAGTGCAAGAACGTTGCGCGACGATCCAGTGTCGCAAATAGCGATGGTTTCAACATCATTGATCTCACATTTCAGAATCAAGTTGCCCTCATGGCAGCCATCTGGATCATTTAGTCTCTTTCCCTGCTCACGTGGATTCTTTTCCATCGTGCTAGGGAGAGCACCCTGAGTTCGCTCAGAGAGCACTTGAGCCAATTGACCCAGTTGCATTTCTAAGTTCCTCATCGAGGCAGTTTGATTGGCCATATTTGCTTGGGCCACATCAACAAACTTTACCATCATCTCTTCCAATGTACTTTTTCTTTGCACTGCAGCACCTTGATTATAACTGGGTTGAGGCGGCCTCGGTTGGCTTCCGGATGCTTGAGCATCAAATTGATGCTGGCCCAGTTGCCATCGTTGGCCTACAGTTTTTTGGTTCCATGAGAAATTTGGCTGATTTCTCACACCCGGATTATAAGTATTCGAGAAAGGTGCAGTGCGGTTTTGATTTTGAATGTAATTAACATTCTCTTCCATATTGAGATTAGAAAAATCGGAGGAGATTTCACCTGAAGAGCATTCGTAGGTATGAAGTCTGGAGTTCCCACATGCTTAACAAGATATCGCCATCACCGAAGTCGGAGAAGAGGCAAGCCTCTTCAACAATGCTAAGCTCTCGTATGGTGACAGTGCTGCCTCTGCAGGTGGACCAGAAGTGTTCACTTCTAATAGTCCTCTTGCATTCCGCGGGATGTTCCGTCCTATGGTCCAAAAAGAACTATGAGTCGCGGTGTCCTGCAAAATTCGCAAAGCTTCATCAGGAGTGTTATTTAGGAGAGTTCTGCCAGCGGCAACACCAATCATGGCTCTGTAGTTAGGCTCTATTGCAAAGTAGAAATACTCCACAAGGTTCCAAGGTTGCAGCTCATGGTGAGGACACTTCCAGAGGAGTTCCATATATCTTTCCCAAGCTTCCGCGAGGGTCTCCTAAGCGTGTTGCTGGAAGATTGCAATCTCTCGCCTTAGGTTCACAGTTTTGTCCACTGGGTGGAACTTTGCTAAGAATTTCGAGGAAAGCAGCTCCCATGTGGTCGTTGTTCTCGGCGGGATCGTATGGAGCCACACTTTGGCTTTATCACGGAGGGAGAATGGGAACAGTCTTAATTTCACAGTGTCACCCGCTATACCGGCGTGCCAGAATGTTCTGCAGAATTCTGAGATCTCTGCCAAGTGAAGATGGGGATCTTCACTTGCCATCCCAGAGAACTGGGCATTGTTGCGGATGATGTTCAGGATTACCGGCCTGATCTCAAACTGGTTGTTTGTGATGGCTGGGGCAAAACCGGGATACACACTCCCTATAGTGGGAGTGGTGTAGTCTCGCATTGTTCTGGGCCTTGGTCGGACTACCTCATTCTCATCAGCCACATGACAAGCAGCTAGCGCATTCTCTACTCCGGGGTTAACTTCATTTCTGTTGATATTAAGATCCATAGCACCAGCAGCACAGTGACGCGCACGCAACATCCTCTTTATCTCTGGGTCATACTCTACTAGCTCACCAGGGCCTTGCCCCTGCATAAACATATACACAACAAAAAGAAAAATTAAAAACAACAAAGAACCTTTATAACAGCTTCCTGGAAGAAAAACTCATACAACGCTTGCAGTCCCCGGCAACGGTGCCAAAAACTTGGCACGCTTACGATAAGTGCACCAGTCGTACAAGTAATAAAAGTTGGGAGAGACTCTATGAATATCGTTCTTAGAGGATTGCAAGTTTGGGTGTATGATTTCTCGTCAAGGAAATTGATTATAAAGATTTCTATGTTAATAATAAAAAAGGGGTTTGATTTGGGTTTCCTAATTTAACAACAATAAAAGGAAAATGCGGGACGAGAGCACCACTTCGCTTGGCGAGATGAAGTGCAGGCCGTAATGCCGTGCTTCGGTAAACGGAATGGAGGGAAGGCAGACAGAGGGAATGATCCTTATTGTGAGAGTAAGGGTTGCAAACACCTCTTCGACATCTCACCTCTAGCTTTTGCTAGAGTGGCTCATTTAGTGCGTGTATGGGGTGGATGTGAAATGGAGGCAAAGCGCATCACAACATAACAACAAAGTAGAGAAAATAGCTAGGCATTCTTTCATTCATAGACAAACAAAGAGCATTCTAGGTTCATTACAAGTATTTAGGAGCACAACACACAAGTAGACAAAGGGTAGAGTGAACCACAAGAAGAAAAGTCCCGCTGTTGGTCGTGGTCGGAATGGTGGGTTGTAAAGCCGCCTCCGAGGTTAGTCTGTGGTTGCTTCCGGTATCTAGAGGTTGTCACTACCTCTGACCTTCTCCATCTTCTTCCCTAGTGTAGATTCCTTCATCTTCAATAAATGGAGTATGACAACCCTTGATGCTGGTTGTAGATGGTCGGGAAGGCTTCCAGATCATTGGATGGGGCTTAGAATCATCGGAGAACACTTCCCAAATGGGGGAGATGGATGGGGTGACAAAAATGGCAGAGCTGGAATGAAAGAGGTGGGCTTGGTCTGTCCTCTGAAGTGTTTTTCAAGCCAGCAGATTCCCTGGCTTTTATACAGAAATGTTAGAAATTTAGGCTTCATTTGGCGCGGCGGTGGCTGGTGGCGTTTGCGGCAAACGCCACCGCAGGGCGGGTAAACAAACGCCCGGTGGCGGCGTTTGCCGCGTTTGCACCTGCCGTGCAATGGAAAAAGCTCCAAAACGGAGTTTTTTGAGCCCCGCCTCCTCCCCTCTGTTCTCAACCCTCCCTCTCCACCTGCAGGTTCAGCCCGCCACCGCCGCGCCAAATAAAGCCTAAGTCACGCACGGTCGAACGCACGGTCGTGCGTAGACCGTGCATTATTAATGAAGAAGGAAGCCCTTGAAGATGAAGCAGCAGCGCCTGTGCCTTTTACTCACGCACGGTCGAAGCCGATCGTGCGTAAAAATGCATGAACAATTCCAGAAGGCTTGAAAACCAGACTTAGCAGGTGATCGTGCGATTCCTTCGCGCATGGGCAACTGCCCGTGCGCATAAAATTTGCACGATCAGTGATAGAATGTCAAACAAAGCTGCAGATGAACTCACACGATCGAAGCAATCGTGCGTCAATGAAACGCACGACCGTGCAATATATGCAGACATGATAACAGGGCAAAGTGGACTATCTATCCACCTGCGCAATAAAGCCTACTGTTGAAACCGATTTCTCGGTCCCTTGTGGAGCTCGGGGCCCTCACCAAGATGAGGGGCAGCTAGCCCTTACTGATCCCTCGGAGAAGATAGACAGAAGACTAGAAAGAAGACTAAGACCTTAGTCACAGCGAGGAGGTCCCTCCACTAACCCGGAAGATCATTGAGCGCTTCCCCTCCCAAGCCAAAGCTGAGACTCGGGCACCTTGAAGAGCTCTAGAAATTCTAACCAAAGAAAGCCTAAGGAGAGAGAAGCTGAAGTGAAGTCCTCTCCAAAGGTGCCCTTAAGGTCCTATTTATAGATTTTCTAATATGGCCTGCAAATAGCAGGATTCCGCCTTTTGATTTTACTGTCCGCACCCCAAAAGGGTCTGCTAACAGCCAAACTCCACTGTTTAGAGAGGCTAAAGGCAGACCACCAAGGGCAAAAGGGTAATTTGACCCTATTGGCTTACGGGCAAGGGGCTGCGAGAACCTTCCTGCGAGATCTTATGTTCTCGCGGGCCTCCTCGCGAACCCTACTCGCAATGCCTCTCTTAGGCGATCCCTTGCGAGAACCTCGTCGGCCAATTCAGCGAGGTCGGGATCTCGCGGCTCCCCTTGCGAGACCATCCCTTTGGCTTTAATGATCATAGAACGCTTCGTCGACTGTTGATGATCTCGTCGAACAGGGGTATGGTCGACGAGGCCGGGGGAGTTCGACGAGCACACCCTCGAGCGTTTGTCTCGCCGACCCTTCTCGCTCGCCCTTCAGCGAGCTCCATTCCACCGCCTTCTTTAAACCGTATCCTTGCCTGACGAATATGGAGAATATCGGGGTTGTACACAATCCCCGCTCTTCGTGAGGACATTTATGCTCGCGAAGAATCGTCCAACCCCTGGTACTCGCCCGCTCCTTGATGATTTGTCGGGAATCTTTGGTGGGACCCACCTTGTGGGCTATAAATATCGTCCCGGGTCTTAGTGGCGTGATACGCCACGTCTCCTCCTTTCCCTTTGCCTGACACTGTAGTTGCCTTGACATGCCTCTTTACGAAGAAGCCGAGGCTCGCCTGAGGGCGGTGAGAGCCGTCGGGCTACCCTCCACGACCAGGGTCCCCGCCTGGATGAATCGGCCGCCCCCCGCTCAGTCGCCAAAAGTCAAGAAGGCGAAGGCGGCTCGCCGCACCGGGGAAGACTCTGTGCTGCTGGATTCCTCCCCGGACGATCGCCGCCATGAGAAGGTACGAGCCACTCCTACAGTTCACGTCAACAAATTTGCTTCATTCACTTCTACTCGCAGGATGCTCTACTGAGCGAGAACGCTGGAGAACCCGCTGAGGGGTCTCGCAAAAGTCCGCAAGTGGATATGGATCTCGCTGGAAAAAACGTCGCCGGTATGATCTTAATCTCACGTGCCATAATGTTTCTTGTCGACTATATGTGACCTCCATTCCTTACTTCTTACAGTCTCGCCCTTGAAATCCCAGGCCCGCCAGGCGTCGCGGCCTCCGTCTCCGCCTCCGCCTCCTGATAAAATCATAGATAAGCCCGGATTCCAGCTCCTGACGAGCGAGGAGACCGGTGGCTCTATGCCGCCAAAGATCCCCCCGACCAACAGCGTAGCCTACCCTGCCGGCCTGGGCAAATCCCTCTACCCTCACTATGGCAACGTGTTCGAGGGCCGTCCCTCGACTTCTCACCCTCCGCTTGGTAGGCATTCTGACCTCGCCGAAATCCTTCGCGAACTCAAGCGCGCCGTCTAACTTTTTCGCGATATTTCACAGAGACTAATGAAATTCCTCCCACTGATTCCGAATTGGGTGACGACGAGATGTCCACTCTACCTGACCAGGTGGAGGACTTTTTAGGGGATCCGCGAGATCCTGAAATGATGAAACAACGAGTCGCTGAGTTGCTGAGGAAATATGGGAGGATGCTGATGGATCTCAACATGCAGGCGAGACGGGACAGAGAAGCCGTCGAGGACAGACACATGGTCCTGATGGAAGAATGTGCGAGGCTCCAGCAGGCGAGACAGCATGATCGGGAAGAGAACGTCACGACGACGGAGGTTCATATAGCTAGGATGAGAGACTACACCTACCTCATGGACCGGGAGGGCCGCTTGGCCGAGGAATATTATAACTCTAGGGTGACGCCGCGGTCCGGGTCGCGGGGCGGGGGTAGATGGAAATGGTTGCCCCACGACTCTCGCTAACTGCTGTGTTGTGAATTATTATTTGTAATGGGTGTCAGCGTGAGGCCTTCCTGAAACTAGGCAGGGGGAGAAGTTCTATGAAGAAGCTCCATATGATGCAGTGTTTTGCTCAGGGGGAAATGTTCTATGAACTATGCAGGGGGAGAAAGCCGAAGAAGCTCCTTTTTGATAAGGGGAGATACTTTCCTTTTGACCGGGGGAGTTGTTTTGATGAAACTCCTTTATGATAGGGGGAGTTATTTTATCAAGAGGAAATGTTGTATGAAGAAGCATGTTTTCAGTTCTTGAAAAAGCTCACAGCAGTTTGCAGATTTAGAGGAAGATGTTGCAGATTCAGTTATGACAGATTCAAATTCAGATTTGTAGTACAACATATTCAGATTATAAAGCTACAGTTCAGATCAACAAATTCAGAAAGCTGAAATATAGCAGATAAAGCTTTTCGGATAATCAAATTCAGAAAGCTGAAGATAATATCAGAATACAGAAAGTCAGAAAGCAAGAACTCAGAGAAAGACAATGACAGAATTCAGAGAAAGTCAAAGGTTCTTTTTATTAGTTTTATTTTCAATGTAAATTTCAGAACTCAGGGTATCATATTTTATATCTGATGAAATATTTAAAATCTATCAGATATATATGCTCTGTTGTTTTGTTGTTTGTTTTGTTATTCAAATTTTGTCAAATATGTTGGAACATGGTCTTCCGCATCTCCTAGGTTTGAGAATAACAAATCCTATGTGTATTTGATCTTGTGTGTTTAAGTGTGCAGGATAACAAAGTCCACATGACTCAAGGATTACATAAGAAGGTTTCCCCCAAGTTTGAGCCATCAAATCCAACACTCCCACTAGCGCCGGCGATAGCACCTAGTGCCTGGCGCTAGCGCTAAGGAACCGCTGAGAACGGATACTGGGTTCGACGAAATTGATCTTGCATTCGACGATCTTGCGTTCGACGAATTTCCGTTCGATGAATGTTGAAGCCCGCTCGACGAACTCCGATCAACGAAATTGAGTTCGACGAATGTTGAAGCCTGTTCGACGATCTTGCGTTCGACGAATTTCCGGTCGACGAATGTTGAAGCCCGCTCGACCAACTCCGGTCAACAAAATTGAGTTCGACAAATGTTGAAACCTGATCGACGAATTGAGTTCGACGAAATTTCGCACGACGAACTGTAAGCTGCGCTCGACGAAATACTCATCACTTTGTTCGACGAAAATTCGATCGACGAAAAGAATGCTTAAGCACAATTCCGGGAGCACATATAGAAGGAGATAGCGCCTGGCGGTATCCGATAGCGCAGGCGGTAGTGCAGAGCACAGAAGGCAAGGGAGAAATGTTTCCTCGGATGGAAGATTCTGCCGCGCAGAATATGTCCTAAAATAGGATAGAGCAGGCGGTACCACTAGCGCAGGCGCTAGCGCTAAGTCTATAAAAAGGAACCCTTGGCTTCGTCTTCCTCAACCTCTTGAGATCCAAAATTCCAGAGCTTCGTGCCACAACAGATAGAGGAAGGTTCAGAGAGATACTCCCACAAATCCATAAAGGCTTAAGGAGATCTGTGGAGAAGATTTCAACACGCGTCATCATCATGACGAAAGACCGCATCGACTACGATCATACTCTGCGTCTTCGTTTACTTCTCCAAGAGATCCACATATAGGGAGTTTTATAGTATTGTCTTTGTATTTCACATCTTTTCTTTTAAATCGTGTAGTAAATTCGCCTCGTGTTGACGACTAGGTCTGGGTAGGACTTAGGGCAGAAATTCACCTCGTGTTGGCGATTAGGTCTCGGGTGTAGGTCTAGGGGGTGCTAGAGGCCATATCCGTGGAAGGGTTGGCTAGAGCGGCTTGAGGTCGTATTCGGGGAAGGATCGTCTAAAGCCAACCGGTTCGTGGGGATACGAGTCGGTATAGAAAACAAAAAGAGTCTTTCATATTTCGCTTTGATTTCTAGCGTCATTGAAATCAAAATTTTGTAATCAATTTTATTAATAATAATCATGTCTCTCTTTGTGAAATAAAATTGATTTGTTCTTCATTTCTCTAAATTGTTTATTATCCTCTCCTTTATTATAAAACAATTTCGATCTGTAAGCAAATCACTATTTTGATTTCTTATCATAAGCAAGTATTTCAAAATTAATATAAGTTTTTAAAACCCTTATTCACCCCCCCCCCCCCCCCCTCTAAGGGCGCCTACCGATCCAACAAGTGGTATCAGAGCTAGGTTATTCCAATCGGCTTAACAACCAGGAATAATGGCGTCTCTTGATCTCGCTTCTATTAGTGGGGTAAATTTTTATGAAGAAGAAAAATCTCTTAAACCACCGTTATTTGAAGGAAGAAATTATAAAGGATGGAAAATAGTAATGGAAAATTTTCTTAAACGTTTAGATGAAAAAGTTTGGAATATTACTATCAAAAAACCACCTAGCGTATTAAATAAAAATGAAATGGTTTTAAATGCAAAATCTATGAATAGTCTATTTTGTGTGCTAGATCATAATATTTCCAAACTCATTTATACTTTTCCTACTACATACGAGATGTGGAATTTTCTTGAAATAACTTATGATTCTCCTTATGCAGGTATGGAACAATCATAAGAACCGGAGAATATGCAAGCCTGCACAAGTATTCAAGAAAGCTCCACACATGATGGATCCAAGGAAGGTACATCAAGCGAAAGAGATGATGATATGGAATCTATGGAAGAGGTGTGCCAAAAGGATGTCAAAGGAACAATTAGTCCAAATCTCGCCTCTTCCAATAGCACTGTAAGGAAATCAAACTCCCTTATTGTTTGTAACTCTATTTCTACTTTACAATTGCTACAAATTACAAAGCGCAAAATTAAGAAATTAAAAAATGCGAATTGCAAATTGCGCTTAGAAAATAAAGATTTAAAAGCAAAAGTTAAAGTAGAATCAAGTTCTGATTTATCTAGCTTTACCCATGTCACTTCAATTGAAAATACAAAACCTTGTTTTGATTGTAATAATATTAAGGAAAAATTTAAGGAACTTGAAAAGGAAATTATTTGTGTAAAAGAACATAATGAAAAATTATTTTTAGAAAATTCATCTTTGAAAAGTGATTGTGCTACATGCCAAAATTATAAAATTGAGATCAAAGAGATGGACGAAACATTTGAGGAATTTAGAAATAACTATCAAAATCATTTTGACTCTATTGTTTCTACTCTTAAAAATAACACAATAGCTTATAATAAAGCTAGACATAATCTAAAGATCGAGAATGATGAATTAAAATCAAAAATCAATTTGCTTATGAAAATTATAAATAAAAATTCACAATATCAACAAATATCTAAAAGCAAGTTGAATATGAATATGAATATCGTAACTAAGTCTAATAATGGGAGTAAGAAACAGAAAGGATTTGTAAATCAAAATCAAAATCACCATTATTTACAAAATTATGTATCTCCTAAATTAAATTCGAATATGCAAAAATTTCCTATGAAAAATGATTTCAAATGTCATCATTATTTTAAGCCTAAATTGAATGAATATGGAAATTTAATGCAAAATTATAATATTAAACCTAAGTATGAGTGGAGACCCAAAATTAAAGATGAAACATTAACTCCACTTGAAAGGGTTCATTCATACTTGTCTCCCCAAAAGCCATCTCGCTATATTTGGGTACCCAAAGGAACTATCCCACATGGTCCCCTTTGGATACCTAAAACACTTATTCATTAGGTATCATCAAATGCATGAAGTAGAAACTTTTCAAAATAAGATATACAAATTTCTACTTCATGATGTGCTTTAATGTCTTTTTTATTTTTCTCTTGTTGTTTTCCTTTTGAACTATCATGTCATGGTCATCCTATACAATATTGAAAATATGATCTTATCTCTTAAAAGCTTAATATGTTTATAAAATCAAATTGACCAAAATTCAAAAGTCATATCTAATCTTAATGACCTATCTATCTCTCTTATCTTCGTTGCCTATAAATATCTTATATTATCCATATAAATCAAATTATAAATTTGCTATAAGATATTTTAAATTAACTCAAGTAATTAGGCTATTAAGTGTTTTAGCCTTCACCAACAAGTGGTTTAGAAAAATAATATGATCTAAAAGAAAGTTCAAGATCTAAATGAAAGCTCAACATTCAATATGGTTGTCTTTGTACACAACAAAAAATTATATTGTGGTCACTCCTTGATGTCAAATATGATCTAAACCATCAATATTGTTCACCTATCAAAAATTGCATATATATATATATTCAAAATTCTTAATTAAAAGAAAATCACTAAAATGTATTGAAAGAATTTACCTTCATAATGAATATTGATGTCACTCGCACCACCATGATCTATTGATGTCCGTTGCTAAAATTCTCTAAAATCATATATCATAACTCACATCAAATATCTTCTAAAAACAACTATTTCTATCACATCCATATGAATTATATGATGACAATTGATATTATAATTGTTTACCATGGTTGGTGTATTATGTGTGTATTGTGATTTATTTCTAGTTTAAACCTTTGAATCATCTTGATATCAAATCAAATAGAATCTTCACTCCATTCTAGGTCTATAAGTTGAAACACCATCAAACCTTGGTATAACATTAATCTCAAACTTATCATACTAACATTTTCGCCTAAAGAATATTTGTGTCTATGTTAGGATTTATATGTTTACCAAGATATACAGGATGGGTATTCTCATCTAGGGCTTATCCATGGTATTATTGTGCATGAACATTATTGTTAATCACTAAAATCATGCATATTTGATTTGTTCATTCATGTCCTCTCATGCTTACATTTCCTATCATTTTCAAACTAAATTGGTGAATATAAGCCTTAAAAATATTAAAATGGAGATATAATAAAATATATCACTTGCAAAGTTTATTTGGAAAAGTCATATACAAAATCGCTAATGTTTCATGCAATTTGGACTATCTAGACATCTCCTAAAATTCTAAAATTTCAGCATGAAACTACTATTGGGACACTTAATCAAGATCAACAATTAAAAATTTCAAAATCATAAAAAATCATGTACTGTTTCCCGCGCTAGCGTTAACGCCGGCGCTAGCGTACTTATTTGTTTTTCTGTATTTTTAAAATTTTGAAAAATTCTTAAAATATATCAATCTATGTGTACTATTTATTTTAGCACTTCTGCTTTTATTTCATTTTTGAAAAATCAAATACAAAAATACAAAAGCCAAATTACAAAAAATATGTTTTACCTTTTTTGTTTTTTTTGTCATTTGTTTAAATTCTATTTCTAAAAGCAAAAATCAAATACAAAAATATAAAACAAAAAGAAACAAGTATCAAAAATTATTATTTTAAACTTAACTTTTCTATCTACATGTATCTTGCGAAAGGGTGATTTGGGCTATCATCCCATCACATCACCTAGTACCGGGCGAACCTCTCACAGGGTAGACCTCGGGAAGTCCAAGATCAATCTTATGAGTTCAAACTTTAAATCAAATTTATTCTTCAAAATATCAAAAATACTATATGGACTTCATTGAAAATCAAGCATGATTTAATCTATTATTTAGAACTTCTATGATGTTGCAATTTATCTTTTCAAACTACTTTGAACATTGTTTTCATCATGCTTTGATATATCTATTAATATGTGCATCAATTATATTGTAAAAGTTGTGTAGAACTACGCTTAGCATGCCTCTAAGTATGAGTAAATGTTTTATGTTTGATAATGATATTTATTCACTCATTTATTTTGGCATTATCTACATTGTGTTTAATCTAAGAATGCTTGCGTATGTTTTGTATTAGTACAATGAATTAAAATTGCACAAGTACTTTACCTACACTACTTTTATTTGCACTTTTACAAGTTAAGAAAAGTGGTTATGTTTTCATAAATTCTATTGGTTTGCAAAACAAGTGTATTTGGAGAACTTTGTACAAAACAAAAATCATAAAATAAAGTGACAAAGATAACTCAACCAAGCACTACTTGAACCTCCTGATAAGTCTTAATAAGCGTTGTGAGGTTGAGCACCTTGGAAAGAATAGTAAAGTATCTTGTGCAAATCAAATCTTTCTTTCAAAATAAAAACCACTTACTCTTAAGTACACCGGATCACTAGTCTCAACATTAAAAATAAAATATGTGATCCCCCAAGCACTACTTTGCACCCTGATAAGTCTTAATGAGCATTATGTGTGCAAAGAACCTTGGTAGTTGTACATTTTTTGTGCATTGAAGTTTGTGGAAGTAAAATTATTTGTGTTTTATTGTGCTCTTACTTTACATATTTCTTGTATTTTTGATTAAAACATTTGTCCACTCTACTCAAAAATACACTTATGTGCACATCATTATCTTCCATAACACTTCTTCTCATAAGTATTGGATCCTAATGCAAATTCTATACTACTCTTTATTTATGAAATGCACTAGATAACCTAGCATGCTTTCTACAATGTTTGGTATATTTTGAAATTGTGAATTAAAATAACATTGTAGTAATCTCTTTTTTAACATTATTTCATGCTTGGTTACTTTATTGTTAAACTTAAAGATTTTAATTGAACAATGATTTACAAAAACATCTTCTTTATGAAATTTAACTCATGTATCTTTTTATGGATCATCATTGATTACAATAAGATGTTTCTTGTATTTCGATAAGTCTTCCGCATCATAACCATATAATTGTTTTACCTTGCGCTTTCATGCTTATTTAAAGTCTTTTATTTTGTGTGCATCATCACTTGAATCTTCAAATTCCTTTCTTGCAACAAGTGGTAGACTTGCTTGGTAAACTTTATATTGGTTGCTTTTAACATGAATTTTTTTTTGCTATAAAACTATGATTTATTTCTATGAAAATATTATTACGCTAAAAACTCTGATTCATTAATGGATTTCAATATAGCTATGTGAATGTTTTCATAAATTCAAATAAAAATATAAATCCATAGGCTATGTCATTAGATTTAAAACGCTTAAATGTTTCCAATAATTATTATCCATGACTTCATATCTCACCATAGCGGGGGCGTAGGGTTGTAGACATTAGATAACCTTATCTCTTGTCATGTCTTGTCCTTAACCGGGGAGGGTTCCAGTGGGGCCTTGCGAGGCACTGGGGGGAAAGAGTGCTAGGTTAAGTTTTTGTCTATTGTTTGCATATGTGACTAACACCCCAATCTACGGCATGTTTGTAGCTCCTCATGCCCATCCGTCACTAAGTACGGGGCTAGGGTGTAGACATATTGTCTGGGTAGTTTAGTTACTTGGAAATCATTACTTTTTTTATGCTTAAAACTCTTATATAAAAAGGGGATGAACCAACATAATAATACTTGAAAATGTTATATTGCTAAAAACTCTGATCTATCTCTATTAAAATTATTCTAAAACTCCTTATCATTTCATTCTCTCTAAAAAGCTCGATCATGCCTTTATCTTCTAAATCAAAACTTTTCTGTGTTTTGCTTCCTTACCCACTTTTGCTAATAACAAAAGGGGGAGAACTAACATGATAAATATAATCCGCTATCAAAAAAGAAAACTAACATGATTAATTAAAATGATAGCTTACATATTAGGGGAGCATTCACTTAGGGGAAGCATGTATTTAGGGGGAGCAATTCTAAATTCTAAAATCGATAATTATCCTAAGTCATCACTCTCACACACACACAAGTAAGTTTCATCATGCTTAAATATTAATGCTCTGATTTATCATTAATGGATTTGTTATTATCAAAAGGGGGAGTTTGTTGGAACATGGTCTTCCGCAACTCCTAGGTTTGAGAATAATAAATCCTATGTGTATTTGATCTTGTGTGTTTAAGTGTGCATGATAACAAAGTCCACATGACTCAAGGATTACATAAGAAGGTTTCCCCCAAGTTTGAGCCATCAAATCCAACACTCCCACTAGCGTCGGCGATAGCACCTAGCGCCTGGCGCTAGCGCTAAGGAACCGCTGAGAACGGATACTGGGTTCGACAAAATTGATCTTGAGTTCAACGATCTTGCGTCCGACGAATTTCCGTTCGACGAATGTTGAAGCCCGCTCGATGAACTCCGGTCGACGAAATTGAGTTCGACGAATGTTGAAGCCTGTTCGACGATCTTGCGTTCGACGAATTTCTGGTCGACGAATGTTGAAGCCCGCTCGACCAAATCCGGTCTACGAAATTGAGTTCGACGAATGTTGAAGCCTGATCGACGAATTGAGTTTGACAAAATTTCGCTCGACGAACTGTAAGCTGCGCTCGATGAAATACTCATCACTGCGTTCGACGAAAATTTGATCAACGAAAAGAATGCTTAAGTGCAATTCCGGGAGCACATATAGAAGGAGATAGCGTCTGGCGGTATCCGATAGCGCAGGCGGTAGCACAGAGCACAGAAGGCAAGGGAGAAATGTTTCCTCGGATGGAAGATTCTGCCGCGCAGAATATGTCCTAAAATAGGATAGCGCCGGTGGTACCACTAGCGCAGGCGCTAGCGCTAAGTCTATAAAAAGTACCCCTTGGCTCTGTCTTCCTCATCCTCTTGAGATCCAAAATTCCAGAGCTTCATGCCACAACAGATAGAGGATGGTTCAGAGAGATACTCCCACAAATCCATAAAGGCTTAAGGAGATCCGTGGGGAAAATTTCAACACGCGTCATCATCGTGACGAAAGACCGCATCAACTACGATCATACTCTGTGTCTTCGTCTACTTCTCCAAGAGATCCACATATAGGGAGTTTTATATTATTGTCTTTGTATTTCACATCTTTTCTTTTAAATTGTGTAGTAAATTCGCCTCGTGTTGGCGACTAGGTCTGGGTAGGACTTAGTGTCACAACTCGTATTTTCCCAACATTTATAATGCTATCAGAGTAGGGAAAGCTACGCATTATGATGTCACGTCACGTAGGGGATGCCTACTGACGTTAAGGCAACTCCTCCTTCAACGTAGTTCAAGCAATTATTATTATCAACTCAAAGCGATTCAAATATAATTTATGCAAAAAATTAACAAGCCGCGTCCCTCGACTAGGTGGATCAACTAGTCCACGCTTTTAAAATATAGTTTTACGCAGTGGAAAAATACTTGATTTAATTACTTAGTGGCCTAAGTGTACATGAAGACCAAGTGAGGTGCACCATGCATGATCGAATGTGTGGATTTACTATATATAAAAGTAGGTTTATCATGCATAGAAAATAGTGAGATTAACATTTCAAATCATGATATGCAATGCTACAATTACCTTAGCATATCTAAGCAAGGGGCTATAATGCCCACCCACATCTAACCATTCCAGAACAAGTGTTCAAAAGTAAACAACAAGTAACAACAACAGCGAAACAAAAGTCTAACCAAACGGCACCATGGGCGTCAACACCTGACACGAACCCATGGGCCGACAAGTCCACAGAATACCCTACCTCAAGAGAGTCAGAAGACGACAACTAAAGCAGCTCTGCATTAACACCTGCTACTGTCCAGAACCTGAGGAATTCAAAGAAAGAATACCTCAGAAGCAAGTTACAAGTGGTGCAGAATACAAGAAAGTAAGCAAACCTCTGCAAGACCGGAGGGAAACCGTTGCTGCAAGGATCAGTGAGGACAAGCTAGCAGCAAATAATCAACAGGAAAAGAAACAGCAGATGTATCTAATCATCAGCAGAAAAGGAAACAGCAGAAGCAACTAAAAATCAGCAGAAAACGCTCACCAAACAAAGGTGAGAACACATGCGATGACAAAACTCGCCATAAGCAAAAAAGAACCATCAACTTTCAAATTATTAATCATGTTACTCTTGTTCAGAATTATAGAGACTGATCAGCTCATCAGAAAAAAGAGAAGCCAAGCGGGGATAATACCATCACACATCGTCACGACCCTCAGAGCATCGCACCGGTGGCACCGCCAACATCGTGTACGACCTCCAACAGAATTTATTAATTTAAAAGAGCATCGCACCGGTGGCACCGCCAACATCGTGTACGACGTCCAACAGAATTATTATTAGTTTCATAATCTTTCAATGAACAAAGGGGGTGAGGCCCAACAGATCATAACCTACTAAATTGCATGCAGAAATGGAAAACACAAAGGAGATATAATGCTAACAAAAATCCTTTTATTAACTGGCCAAAATGCCAAGTTATTAGCAGAAATAATTAGAGGATATAAAGGGAATTATGGCACAGCTAGATCAAGGGAGCGAACTTGGAGCTGTTATATGACAAAGAGGAAAAAAACAAGAGCAAGATCACCACTTGCCTTAGGTTTTGCTGGAAAAACTTTCTGAATCGCTCCACGTTGTAGATCGGGTTAAGAGAAGGCGAGAGGAGTCAAGATCTACAAGAGATCGGGCTAAAAGAGGTTAGGGCACAAAAGACCTAACGAAGAAGTTTCACGAAGCAGAAGGAAATTACCACGAGAATGAAGCTCTCGTCGAGAGCTTTTCGGAGCTATGCTCGGTTCGCGATTTCGACCACCGGAGCTCCGTCAGTGGCGTCCGGAAGATTCAGGAAATCGCCACCCCCGTCACTCGTTTTTCTCTCTGGTTCAGACAGAATGAAGAAGAAGAAGGGGGGCTGGGTTTACTTTCTTTTATGCAACATAACATAATTTAATAATAATTATTATTATAATTATATTAGTATTATTACTATTATTAATAGAAGGATTAATAATAATAATAATATCATTATTATTATTAATAGAAGGGGCTAAAGTCGAACGGGTAAATTTGTCGAGCGGCAAATTTGTCGAGCGACATATTTGTCGAACGGAGCTTAATTTCGTCGAACGGGACAGATTTGACTAACGGCGCTGTTTTTTTTTTACGAGCGACCAAATTTGTCGAACGAAGGGGTTGGCGATCGACGAATGGAAGTTAAATATAAATCTAAAATGTCGAACGCAAATAGGAGGGGAAATATCGTTAATCAGAAAAAACTGATCGACGAAAGCAATGTATATATATTCCTTCGAAGGCTGATCGACGAATTCAAGCAGAATGTATATATATATATACTAGCATCTTCGAACGGGCTACGCCCGTTCTCGATGCGTCGCTGCGGGCTTCGCCCGTAACCAAGCGGGCTTCGCCCTCTTGGCATTCAAGCGGGCTGCGCCTGCATTCTGGGTGGGCTACGCCCGGATCTGTCGTGAGCGGTGTCATTTGTCGTGGGGGTGATATTGGTCGTGGGTGCGACATTCGTCGTAGGGGCGACATTCATCGTGGGGGCGACCTTCGTCGTGGGGGCGACATTCATCGTGGGGGCGACATTCGTCCGGAGGGCGACATTCATTGTAGGGGGCGACATTCATCGTTGGGGGCGCCATTCATCGTGGGGGGCAACATTCGTCGTTGGTGGAAGAGGTTCGCAGGGGGCGACATTTGTCCTCGGGGCGGCATTTGTCGTGTCCATCAATGAAATCAAAATAAATGAATTTTCAAATTAATCAATTATGAACTATTCCTTTTGTTTTTTTGATCATATTAATTGCTTTGTTTTGCTTTATATTTGACTCTTATTTTGGAGATTAAATGTTATTACTTTGATCACCCAGGTATTTGCTCTTAGAATTCAATTTGCCACAATCAATAGTTTGTGGTAGTAGACAAAGTCAGTAGTAAACAACAATAAAATATGCATTACAACTACAGGCTGAATAAAACTCACACACGGACGACCATTCATATCATAATGAAAAATATAATGCTTTAGATCACCAACTTCAGAAAATAATTCCTAGATCACATCAGCTGAACAAAATACATTTGAAACCCAAAATAAAAACGTGTCTTCCAATCTTGCCAACACGATCATCTTTTGCCCACAAATTGATTGTATATCAACTTGCTCCAATCCTTAATTATGACCAGCACCCAAACCTATGGAAATATAGCAGAAAAATCAGATATTGTTATCGCAGCAAACTAATTAGAAGAGAGTTGAGTTAAGTTGAGTGTGGCCTCTGGAAGTGTAGCATCATGGCAAGCGTGCTACCAGCATAGAAGAGGCAAGAACCATCATTGGCCAAAAACCAAACCTGTATTTCCATTAAGCAATGAAATAAGAAAACCCAGCTCAGATAGCTCACATAAACCACCATCCCGATTCTCTACAGCACCAACATATATACACAAAAACCAAAAGCTTTCCCGAGTGGCTTCCCAATGCAGAGAAACCATCCAGGCTATAAAGCATCACATTCAAGCCAATAAAAACTATCATAACCAAAATCTTAGAACCCAAAATGTGATATGCATCAAATTGCTGAGCACCCTCCAGCCAATATAAACATATCCAATCCAACAAACCTAACAGAATCAAGAGGCATGCATCCCAAGAGGCATGCATCACAAATTGGGATGCAAATTGTAATCACCAGTTGACAAACTTAGCTCCACAACTAACTTTTCCTAGAATGAATGCACGACCTGCAAAGCACGGAGCATTTATACTGCATCAATGGGTTACTCAAATTGAGTATTAGGAATTATGAAAGCAATAAACGTCCAAATAATTGTCGCTTTTTGAAGGACAAAAAATGATAGAACTACTCGAACAGATGGGGGAGAGCCATGAAATAGTTCAGTGTGAAGTCATTGATTCCTTGAAACTACATTTGAAAATTAGACCAACATTGAGAAGACTACATTCTGACCCTAAGCACTGGAAGTACATGGAATGATAGTCTGCATAGCCATGGGAGTGTGAAGGCCAAATACTATGAGTGAAATGACTGCAGAAAATTGGTCTGTTATTTGGACTACCAAAAGCTAATGTGTTTGCAATGCAATTATAATAACAAAATAGAGTTGTTTTCAAATTAGTTTGATGTAAATATTAAAAAAATTACATATTGCGGTAACAGATCAGATGATAATTTTTTGATAAATTTTAAAGCATGTGCTACCTTTACGCTTCCGTGTTATTCGGCCTGAGTCGAAGAAATATTTTTTGCACACCACATTTGTAGTGTAGACTCCTTCATGACCACCTGCATTAATTAGAACAAAAGCAGTGCTGCTACTATATATAATAAAAAGAGGCAGTCAATTTTAGTAAATTTAGCATTTGTAAACATCAGAAAAATGATAAAGATTTGTTGAGAAAATGATAAAAATTGGTCTCTTAATTTACATCAACATTTGTTGAGAAAATGTGCTCATGGTCTCCTAAAAATGTGTTCGAAATAGAGCAGCTCATGGTCTCCTAAAAATGTGTTCAAAGAGATCGCTTGGAGGTTAAATTGCAGTTTTTTTTGTTGAGAAAAGAGAGGTGCAAACACAAAGACTTGATAAATCAATGTCAAAATGACTTTATAGTGGCTCTAATCTATTTAATTCTGATTTTGGGAAGAGTTAGAAGCCCTGACAAAGAAATTCAACACAACACAAACACATTAATTTAAAAATCTAACACATCACAAAGATGTAAATTTCAAGATTAGATCTAGCCCAACCTTAAGCTATCTGGATGAGTTAAACAATTAAACAGTTCATTATTAGCTCCTGCTTGGCATAAGGGGTAATGTCTTTGGCATATAACTGAGTTAAAAAGATCCTAAAGAAGTTATTAACCAAACACTATTATAGATTATCTATCTAATTGAAGAGGTTCCAGTGATATGCAAATCAAACCGCATTAAAATATTTGATCTTTAACAATGCATGTCACAAAAATGTCTAAATAAAAAGGGTTTCCTCCGAAAATAAAAGTAATTCCAATGGAGAAATGAAAAAAAAAAACAAAGCAATGCAGACATTCGGCGATGGCGGCGGCGACATTCGGCGGGGGCGGCAACATTCAGCGGGAGCGTCGATATTTGGCGGGGTCAGCGACATTCACCCGTGCTTGGCTGCCTCTTGCGGCGGGCTACGCCTTGCACCAGGCAGACTACGGCCGCAAGCGGGCGGACAATGCATGAAGATGCACAATTTATTTTAAAATCTGTTGGAATACAAAAACACACATTCTGGAATAAAATCATTTGCAATGGAATTCCGTTGAGAAATTCAATCCTAAAAATATTTCCAATTGAAAACCATCGACATTCCCATTCCAAGTAAGAACAAAAGGAAGAAGAAAAGAGAAATCATAATCAACGATAACACTGGTAAAGCTGTAAGAAAATGATATAAAATGGGAAACAGATTTTCAGGAAATGTGTCAAATTGATATATTTTTTTCTATATTTGATTACCTTGGAGGATCTTGAGATAAAATGATAAGCAAATTTTTCCTTCAACCTGCACTGATGCTTGGCCGAGTTGCTCTTCTCACCGGCATTCGTCCACTAAAAATAAATTTTTTTAGTGGAAAATGGAAGGAAGAACGCACGGCGAGGTAGGGAGTCAAGATCAGAGGTTGAGTTTTATAGGAGATGTAGATGGATTACCTTGGACCCTCACGAAGGAAGAATGCGCAGCGTCAGAGATGGATGCCGACGGGATCCTGAGTTCTTCTCCCGGGAGGAAGAACTGTGCTTGATTGAGGGCGAGAATGGCCGCCAAAAAAGAGAGCAACACCTCTAACTGTACAAAAAAGGAGAGCATGGAACTTTAATAAAAAGTCTGTTTCAAAACAAATGTAGAAAACTAAGAATATACAAAAAAAGGAGAGGTTAGAACTACAAATCAGCCTCTGTCCCACCTCCGTCCGCCGAGTCGGAGATCGAATGAAGCACAAAACAGGCCCTTAATCTATTAACTCATTGCCATTCGGTGCATTATCAAAAAAAATCCTAAAAATTGTGACATAGGATGCAAATTATCCGATACAGAGGATCCCTTGGAGCAGGACGAATTGTGATAGATCTGAAGTCATTGTTCATGACATAGAAATATTTTCCTGCTAAGTAAAAGTAAGAACATCAATTTTCTCATATCCCGGAGGAAACGAAGAAGAACAAAAGCAAAACAGATTTTACAAATAGGAGAAAATAAAATCCGATCTATCATTACCGTTGGGAAATCATTCATACTTAGTAAATACAGTTGAAATAAATTAAGACTTTAAAGAGAAATGCTTACAGGAAATCAAAAAGAGCATAGTCCATGACCGTGCTAGAGAAAAGACAAAAGAAAGCTTGTAAGAGTGAGAAATAACCAGTGGCCTGCACAGCTATCACTAAAAAGGAAACCTGTGAGCGCCATCTTCTTTGGCAGAGGTAGGAGCGAGAATGATTTCTTTCACAGAGGTAGGAGCGAGAATGATTTCTTTCGAGAGGTAGGCTGAGATTTGATTTTGATTTCATGCTATTGCTGAAGAGGAGAATGAAAATACCCGGCGACATTTTGATTTCTGAGATCAAAGTTACTATTATAGGGGAAATAGAGGAGCGCAGCAAAAAAGCAGAGCAGTCGGGAGTCGCTGATTCTTCACAGGCTCACAGCCTGGTGGGTGCGGCTTCGTGAGGAGTATTATTCCTTCGTGAGGGAGAAGAGAGGAGTGGATATTGGAGTCGTGTGGGAAGAAAAGGCCAAAGGAGCGAGGATCGAGATAAGGTTAGCGTGATTTACCAGGCGTGTTCAGTGCTTTTGGCGGCAACGTGCGATTGGACTAAAATGGTCAAGTGATTTTAAATTTTTTTGAATTTTTTTTGAATTTTTAGTAAAAGTTAAACGTAATTAAATATACTTAAGGGGGGTATATTTGTTATGATCAATATTGCACCAAAGTATATTTCTCCTTTATAGAATAGTATAGATATACATTTGATTATAATAATAATAATAATATTATTATTATTATTTCATCACTAAAAATTAAACGGACGCCGAATCCAACGAAAATTTTGCCTAAGGTGAACAGCGGCGCTACGAATCCAACGGTGAAGTCGGAATCAAAATCCGACGTGCCATTCTCGAGATATAAATAGCCGAAGTTACGGCAAACTTTAAATACATACAAAACTTCTAAAATGCGTCGAGGCTCCAAAATGGCTCGGATCGCGACGAAACTTGAGAGACAAGTCTAAAATTAAATAATCTAATTTCCTAACGTAAAAATTTCCAATTCCGGGTCGTCTCAAAAATTGGTCGACTTGACCCAAACGGATGCGAAAATGCGCAAACGGCGATGCGCCGCTAACTCGACGTTAAAAGTAACGCCCCAACGTCAAAAACACGACACCACTGAATTAACTAAATACCGGAAAAATCAGGGGCGTTACAGTTAGGGCAGAAATTTGCCTCGTGTTGGCGACTAGGTCTCGGGTGTAGGTATAGTGGGTGCTCGAGGCCATATCCGGGGAAGGGTTGGTTAGAGCGGCTTGAGGCCGTATCTGGGGAAGGATCGGCTAAAGACAACCGGTTCGTGGGGATACTAGTCGGTATAGAAAACAAAAAGAGTCTTTCATATTTCGCTTTGATTTCTAGCGTCATTGAAATCAAAATTTTGTAATCAATTTATTAATAATAATCATGTCTCTCTTTGTGAAATAAAATTGATTTGTTCTTCATTTCTCTAAATTGTTTATTATCCTCTCCTTTATTATAAAACAATTTAGATCATTAAACAAAATCACTATTTTGATTTATTATCATAAGCAAGTATTTCAAAATATAATATAAGTTTTAAAACACTTATTCCCCCCCCCCCCCCCCCCCCCCCCCACCCCCTCTATGGGCGCCTACCGATCCAACAAAATAGTGTTCTAACCCAAATAGGGAGAGATTGTTGGAACAACCCTATTACTGATTTGGGCTAGGATCACTATCAATTGACTAGGATCAAGTTGACCCCAATGTATAGTATATGGGACAAGTTTTAGGCTGATAGAACTTAAGAAAAGACAAGTTCTCTGCGTTCGACGAACGACATACACTATGCGTTTGACGAACGGTTTACATTCTGCGTTCGACGAATGGCTTACATTCTGCGTTCGACGAACGGCTTGCTTCAATCTCAGCGTCTCAGCTGTCGAAGAAATTATTCAGTATCAGCGGTCGACGATTTTATTCAGTCTCAGCGGTCGACGATTTTATCCAGTCTCAGCGGTTGACGAAATTATTCAGTCTTAGCGGTCGACGAAATTATCCAGTCTCAGCGGTCGATGAAATTATCCAGTCTCAGAGGTCGATGAAATTATCTAGGTTCAGCGGTCGACGATTTTATTCAGCGGCTCAGCGATCGACGAATTCTTCAGTTCGACGAACTAAACCTTCAGATCGATGAAAGTTCTTCTCAGCTCAACTAATTCAACTCTTCCAGCCAGATTCAGTTGAGGTCGATGAACTCAACATTATGTTCGATGAAAATTCTTGAGATCGACGGAAATTCTTGAGATCGACGAATTCTTATTTCAGTTCAGAATTTCAGAAGGATTATTTTTATTTCATTCTCTGAACTCAGATCTCTCATCAGCAATGACTCTATTATATCAGATAAGTAAGGATCATATCTTTCGTTTTATTATTTCAAGAATATAGCCATTGACATTTAGCGGAAAAGGACATGTTCATGGAAAAGGAAAAGTATTAATGGATACAGTTCCAAGAAGATCTTTTCAGAATATTATATTCCTTAATTAAAGCATTTCATTTCAAATCTGTCAGAGATTTCAAACAAAAAACGAAGAAGATATACAGTATTATCATTACAACATATTATAGAGTAACTGTACAGGAAAAATAAAAAGGAAAAAGATATACAGTATCACTACACAGAATAACTTTACAGGAAAAAGAAAAAGAAGAAGGATATACAGACAAGAGGAAGAATAAAGAAATATACCGAAAAAGCTTTTCAGTTTTCATCTTCCTCAAGCAGCACTCATTCACTGAGAACATCAACTCTACTCTCTCAGTCGGGAGTCGCTGATTCTTCACAGGCTCACAGCCTGGTGGGTGCGGCTTCGTGAGGAGTAATATTCCTTCGTGAGGGAGAAGAGAGGAGTGGATATTGGAGTCGTGTGGGAAGAAAAGGCCAAAGGAGCGAGGATCGAGATAAGGGTAGCGTGATTTACCAGGCGTGTTCAGTGCTTTTGGCGGCAACGTGCGATTGGACTAAAATGGTCAAGTGATTTTAAATTTTTTTGAATTTTTTTTGAATTTTTAGTGAAAGTTAAACGTAATTAAATATACTTAAGGGGGGTATATTTGTTATGATCAATATTGCACCAAAGGATGTTTCTCCTTTATAGAATAATATAGATATACATTTGATTATTATAATAATAATAATATTATTATTATTATTTCATCACTAAAAATTAAACGGACGCCGAATCCAACGAAAATTTTGCCTAAGGTGAACAGCGGCGCTACGAATCCAACGGTGAAGTCGGAATCAAAATCCGATGTGCCATTCTCGAGATATAAATGGCCGAAGTTACGGCGAACTTTAAATACATACAAAACTTCTAAAATGCGTCGAGGCTCCAAAATGGCTCGGATCGCGACGAAACTTGAGAGACAAGTCTAAAATTAAATAATCTAATTTCCTAACGTAAAAATTTCCAATTCCGGGTCGTCTCAAAAATTGGTCGACTTGACCCAAACGGATGCGAAAATGCGCAAACGACGATGCGCCGCTAACTCGACGTTAAAAGTAACGCCCCAATGTCAAAAACACGGCACCACTGAATTAACTAAATACCGGAAAAATCAGGGGCGTTACAGTTAGGGCAGAAATTTGCCTCGTGTTGGCGACTAGGTCTCGGGTGTAGGTCTAGGGGGTGCTCGAGGCCATATCCGGGGAAGGGTTGGTTAGAGCGGCTTGAGGCCGTATCTGGGGAAGGATCGGCTAAAGACAACCGGTTCGTGGGGATACTAGTCGGTATAGAAAACAAAAAGAGTCTTTCATATTTCGCTTTGATTTCTAGCGTCATTGAAATCAAAATTTTGTAATCAATTTATTAATAATAATCATGTCTCTCTTTGTGAAATAAAATTGATTTGTTCTTCATTTCTCTAAATTGTTTATTATCCTCTCCTTTATTATAAAACAATTTAGATCATTAAACAAAATCACTATTTTGATTTCTTATCATAAGCAAGTATTTCAAAATATAATATAAGTTTTAAAACACTTATTCCCCCCCCCCCCCCCACCCCCTCTATGGGCGCCTACCGATCCAACAAAATAGTGTCCTAACCCAAATAGGGAGAGATTGTTGGAACAACCCTATTACTGATTTGGGCTAGGATCACTATCAATTGACTAGGATCAAGTTGACCCCAATGTATAGTATATGGGACAAGTTTTAGGCTGATAGAACTTAAGAAAAGACATGTTCTCTGCGTTCGACGAACGACATACACTATGCGTTTGACGAACGATTTACATTCTGCGTTCGACGAATGGCTTACATTCTGCGTTCGACGAACGGCTTGCTTCAATCTCAGCGTCTCAGCTGTCGAAGAAATTATTCAGTATCAGCGGTCGACGATTTTATTCAGTCTCAGCGGTCGACGATTTTATCCAGTCTCAGCGGTTGACAAAATTATTCAGTCTTAGTAGTCGACGAAATTATCTAGTCTCAGCGGTCGATGAAATTATCCAGTCTCAGAGGTCGATGAAATTATCTAGGTTCAGCGGTCGACGATTTTATTCAGCGGCTCAGCGATCGACGAATTCTTCAGTTCGACTAACTAAACCTTCAGATCGATGAAAGTTCTTCTCAGCTCAACTAATTCAACTCTTCCAGCCAGATTCAGTTGAGGTCGATGAACTCAACATTGTGTTCGATGAAAATTCTTGAGATCGACGGAAATTCTTGAGATCGACGAATTCTTATTTCAGTTCAGAATTTCAGAAGGATTATTTTTATTTCATTCTCTGAACTCAGATCTCTCATCAGCAATGACTCTATTATATCAGATAAGTAAGGATCATATCTTTCGTTTTATTATTTCAAGAATATAGCCATTGACATTTAGCGGAAAAGAACATGTTCATGGAAAAGGAAAAGTATTAATGGATACAGTTCCAAGAAGATCTTTTCAGAATATTATATTCCTTAATTAAAGCATTTCATTTCAAATCTGTCAAAGATTTCAAACAAAAAACGAAGAAGATATACAGTATTATCATTACAACATATTACAGAATAACTGTACAGGAAAAATAAAAAGGAAGAAGATATACAGTATCACTACACAGAATAACTTTACAGGAAAAAGAAAAAGAAGAAGGATATACAGACAAGAGGAAGAATAAAGAAATATACCGAAAAAGCTTTTCAGTTTTCATCTTCCTCAAGCAGCACTCATTCACTGAGAACATCAACTCTACTCTCTCAGTCGGGAGTCGCTGATTCTTCACAGGCCACAGCCTGGTGGGTGCGGCTTCGGGAGGAGTAATATTCCTTCGTGAGGGAGAAGAGAGGAGTGGATATTGGAGTCGTGTGGGAAGAAAAGGCCAAAGGAGCGAGGATCGAGATAAGGGTAGCGTGATTTACCAGGCGTGTTCAGTGCTTTTGGCGGCAACGTGCGATTGGACTAAAATGGCCAAGTGATTTTAAATTTTTTTGAATTTTTAGTGAAAGTTAAACGTAATTAAATAGACTTAAGGGGGGTATATTTGTTATGATCAATATTGCACCAAAGGATGTTTCTCCTTTATAGAATAGTATAGATATACATTTGATTATTATAATATTATTATTATTATTATTATTTCATCACTAAAAATTAAACGGACGCCGAATCCAACGAAAATTTTGCCTAAGGTGAACGGCGGCGCTATGAATCCAACGGTGAAGTCGGAATCAAAATCCGACGTGCCATTCTCGAGATATAAATGGACGAAGTTACGGCGAACTTTAAATACATACAAAACTTCTAAAATGCGTCGAGGCTCCAAAATGGCTCGGATCGCGACGAAACTTGAGAGGCAAGTCTAAAATTAAATAATCTAATTTTCTAACATAAAAATTTCCAATTCCGGGTCGTCTCAAAAATTGGTCGACTTGACCCAAACGGATGCGAAAATGCGCAAACGGCGATGCGCCGCTAACTCGACGTTAAAAGTAACGCCCCGACGTCAAAAACACGACACCACTGAATTAACTAAATACTGGAAAAATCAGGGGCGTTACAGTTAGGGCAGAAATTTGCCTCGTGTTGGCGACTAGGTCTCGGGTGTAGGTCTAGGGGGTGCTCGAGGCCATATCCGGGGAAGGGTTGGCTAGAGCGGCTTGAGGCCGTATCTGGGGAAGGATCGACTAAAGACAACCGGTTCGCGGGGATACTAGTCGGTATAGAAAACAAAAAGAGTCTTTCATATTTCGCTTTGATTTCTAGCGTCATTGAAATCAAAATTTTGTAATCAATTTATTAATAATAATCATGTCTCTCTTTGTGAAATAAAATTGATTTGTTCTTCATTTCTCTAAATTGTTTATTATCCTCTCCTTTATTATAAAACAATTTAGATCTTTAAACAAAATCACTATTTTGATTCCTTATCATAAGCAAGTATTTCAAAATATAATATAAGTTTTAAGACACTTATTCCCCCCCCCCCCCCCCCCCCCCCCCCCCCCCACCCCCACCCCCCCTCTATGGGCGCCTACCGATCCAACAAAATAGTGTCCTAACCCAAATAGGGAGAGATTGTTGGAACAACCCTATTATTGATTTGGGCTAGGATCACTATCTATTGACTAGGATCAAGTTGACCCCAATGTATAGTATATGAGACAAGTTTTAGGCTGATAGAACTTAAGAAAAGACAAGTTCTCTGCGTTCGACGAACGACATACACTATGCGTTTGACGAATGGTTTACATTCTGCGTTCGACGAACGGCTTACATTCTGCATTCGACAAACGGCTTGCTTCAATCTCAGCGTCTCAGCTGTCGAAGAAATTATTCAGTATCAGCAGTCGACGATTTTATTCAGTCTCAGCGGTCGACGATTTTATCCTGTCTCAGCGGTTGACGAAATTATTCAGTCTTAGCGGTCGACGAAATTATCCAGTCTCAGCGGTCGATGAAATTATCCAATCTCAGCGGTCGATGAAATTATCTAGGTTCAGCGGTCGACGATTTTATTCAGCGGCTCAGCGATCGACGAATTCTTCAGTTCGACGAACTCAACCTTCAGATCGACGAAAGTTCTTCTCAGCTCAACTAATTCAACTCTTCCAGCCAGATTCAGTTGAGGTCGATGAACTCAACATTGTGTTCGATGAAAATTCTTGAGATCGACGAAAATTCTTGAGATCGACGAATTCTTATTTCAGTTCAGAATTTCAGAAGGATTATTTTTATTTCATTCTCTGAACTCAGATCTCTCATCAGCAATGACTCTATTATATCAGATAAGTAAGGACCATATCTTTCCTTTTATTATTTCAAGAATATAGCCATTGACATTTAGCTAAAAAGGACATGTTCATGGAACAGGAAAAGTATTAATGGATACAGTTCCAAGAAGATCTTTTCAGAATATTATATTCCTTAATTAAAGCATTTCATTTCAAATCTGTCAGAGATTTCAAACAAAAAATGAAGAAGATATACAATATTATCATTACAACATATTATAGAATAACTGTACAGGAAAAATAAAAAGGAAGAAGATATACAGTATCACTACACAGAATAACTTTACATGAAAAAGAAAAAGAAGAAGGATATAGAGTCAAGAGGAAGAATAAAGAAATATACCGAAAAAGCTTTTCAGTTTTCATCTTCCTCAAGCAGCACTCATTCACTGAGAACATCAACTCTACTCTCTCAGTCATCAGCTGCTAGATCAAATCTTCAAAGAGCGACAACAATCTGAGGAACTCATTCTCTCAGATTAATCAGCTACAGGAAGATCAGTACATTCAAAAGAAAGCTTCCATCCTCAACTGTCAACAATTTTATATCAGACAGGGAGAGCTTTACAACATTAACAATCCACTAGAGTCTTCTCTCAGAATATTGACAGAGAAGAACTTCATAACCCTTCTTTACCTCATCTTGTACAGGGTTATAACTCCCTTCAAAAGTTAACCCATTGGTGGCAGGGCACCTGAATAAAAACCTGTGGTTTGGTTAGAGCACCTGATCAAAAGATCACTTGGTGTTTGGACACCTGAACAAAAACCCCTTGGTGATATGACACATGATCAAAAACTAGTGGATCCTACCAAATGTGGTAGAAGAGTAGACGTACCCAGGTTTATTGGGGAACTACTATAAAAATCCTTGTGTCCTCTGTGTTGTAATTTTCTATGTGTTGTGCTGTGTGCTTTGTCTTTATTTATTTTATAACTCACTCTTCAATACACATATAAGTAACACTATTTTAATTCCGCTATAAAATTAAGTGAAAAAGATTTAATACTCTATTCACCCCCCTCTAGAGTAAATCTAAGAACTAACCTCACTTTCAATTGGTATCAAAGCATATCAATTGACTTTCAGTGTTGGCGAGAGCTGAAGAAACGAGCGCGAGCGTGAGAAGAGAGGTGCGAGGTTTCGAAAGAAAAATAAGTAGAAGGCTAAAGCGATAAATGCGGTAATTGGTTGTGGGGACGGGACCTATTATAAAAAAATGGAAATGGCGGGAAGGAATCGAAGCGACAAATGTACGGTTAACATAATTTTAAATCGATATGCCTCAATACTCGAGCCAAACCCTTTTACTCACCTGCTCGCAACAATGCAGCAAATAAAGCACGCTACAGGCGAAGCGAGCACGCGGCGGGCGAGGCGAGCCCAATATAAATCGCATGCGAGAACGTAAAAAAATGAGCGTATGCAGCACATGCAATCATATCACACAACACGAATAAATACAGTCGAAAGGCCCCATCGAGGGAAAGAAATACCAAACTTATAATTGTTTGTTCGCATGGCTGTTTAATGAAAGCATTTAAATAAATAAATACATCTTCATAAGTTGCCAAGCGGGTGGGAGTGCGAGCAGATCAGTATTGGATCCACCTCCGTCGACCTCGTCCTCGCACCCCCGAGCTCGGCGACACGCGAGGATAATGGTAAGCGCCAATGGCACGGAGATTGCATGGTGCACCCCCGGGGAGTTGACCTCGCTGCGCAGCTCAGCAAAGAGTCGCGCGTAGTCATCCTCGAGGGCGGCGAGCCGATCCTTGGAGGATGTGCTGTCCTCGCACGCCTAGTTGTAGAGGTCCTGCAGCATGTTGTCGTACATTTGGAGCACCTCGGTTGTCCACCTCTTCAGCACCTCGGGATCTCAGGGATCTCCCCAGAAGTCGGTGATCTTCTCCGGCGAAGGAGGGGGCGATAGCTCATCCTCGCCAAAGTCAGGGTTGACAGGGGAAATCTCACGGGTACCTGCAAGCAAGTTTGTTAGTCTAATGAAGGCGAGGTGCAAATGATCGCTAAGGCACTAACAAACCTGGTGAGGGTATAATCCCCTTGCCGTGGAGCTGGAGGGAGGAGCTCGACTGCCCCTGGAAGGCCTTGGTATAAGTGAACGTAACCGACTTATCCAGGCCAAAGGTGTGCAGCGCGTTACTGGCGATCTGGAGGGTGGTGGGTAGCGAGCCGTCAGAACCCTTCTCGCTTAGAAGTCTAGAGTCTGGGATTGTGGTGGCCACATCTGGTGGGCCGATGATCCTGGCAGAGAGGCGTGTCTCCCAGGCGTCGTGATGAGGGTGAATGCAAGAGGCGATAGTGGGGGGATGTCAATGGACAAGGGGAGCCAGTTTACCGGGAGTAAGACGAGTAGCTCAACAGGTCGCGACGAGGAGTCATGTAGTGCTGCGAGGTCCGTATCCATGGCCACAGTACCGACCCACCTAGGGGATTGAGGGCGAGCACCATCAGGTCCTCACCCACGGCTTCTTCCTCGAGGAGCATCCCATGCGAGCAACAGAAGATGATTTTTAACCTTTTTCAGGGGAGATCAAGACCATCAGCTCGTGTACCTGCTAGGAGAGCCCAATGTCGGATGGCAGATTCAAAAGAGAGGACCCACCCTCCCCCAGGTGGCGCCTGACCATCTTCACATATTTGGCCTTTGGGGGAGGAACATGGGCCTCCCGACCGATCCAAGGTGCGAGCTCGATGGTGAATGACCGTCTATTCACCCTAGCAGCATCTAGGCGAGCTTGGGCTTCTTCTGAAAGAGGCATTTTGGTAGCTAAAGTTGTCAACGATGAGAGAAAGTGAAGGGACTGAGAAGTTCCCCATCGCTTGTGATTAGTGGTATTTATAGCGCTAGGGATAGGACCCACAAAAAGATTCCTGCCAGGTCAGAATCTGACTGGCAAACACTAGGGGTTGGACTTTTCTTTACGAGCTTAGGATAATCTCACAAAAAACGGGGATTGTGTACAACCCTGTGTTCACCAAGGGGTAAAATGACTAAGATATGGGCGAAGCGAGCGGGGGTGTTGCCTTACGACGAGAAAGGGTGAGGCGACCAGGGCTTACCATCGTGCGGCGAGTGGGTCGTGAGGGCGAGGTGAGCAGGCTCGATGCCTTGTGACGAGTGGATCACGAGGGTGAGGAATGTGGGATCGCCGCCTTGCAGCAAGCAAGTTGTGAGGGCGAGAGGAGCGGGGGCTCGCCTCCTTGAGTAAGTGGATTAGGAGTATGCCCGCGCTCGCTTAGGTAGGTCGCAAGGGAGGAGGCGAGCGCCGGCTTCATCAGCCCCTGGAATTTTGGTGCAATATGTTATTCACATTTATTCAGGCATGTCTGTCAATTTCCATCTCAAACAACGGAGTTTGGCTATTGGCAGACCATTTTGGTGTGCATTTAACAAAATCAAGAAGTAGATTTTGGCCGTTGCAGACCATTTTGGGTTGCATTTAACAAAATCAAGAGGCGAAATTGCGTTATTGGCAGATGCAGTTGAGAAAAATATATATAGACCATGAAGGACACCTTTGGAGGGCATCCAATTCAGGGGCTTGTTCCTCCACTGGACAACTTTGAATAGTGTCCAAGGTTCTCCAAGTTGCCCAACTTCAGCTTTGGCTTGGGGAGGGGAAGCACTCTAAGATCTTCCGGGTGTGTGCTGGGACCTCCGCGCTGCAGCGAAGGGTTAGTGCTTAGCTCTAAGTTTTTGGTCATGTTCTTCGCGGGCCAAGTAAGTGCAAGCTGCCTCCTCTTTGGGGTGCTAACTCCTGTTGGATCTTATGGCGCCCTTAGAGGGGGGGGGGGGTGAATAAGAGAATAAAAAATCTTTTTATAATTTTATGGAAATTACTAAATTGTTTTATAATATGAGAAAGGCAAAATAACAATTTAGCTAATTTGTGAGAATATCATAATTTTCATCTTTAGAAATAAGTATTAAATTGTTTTATGATTAAGAGATTGAAATAAACAATTTAGTTAAAGTAATATGAATTGAAAGCTTTGTAACCAATATATTAAAGATAACGCCAAAGGAGAGAAATCAAGTAAACACAAATAGAGACATGATTGTATTTATATAAAAAGGTGTTTACAAAAATTGATTTCAATATCGCTAGAAATCGGAGGCGTACATATGTAAATAATTTTTCCTTTTCTATACCGACTCGTATCCCCACGAACCGGTTGGCTTTAGCCTATCCTTCCCCGGATAAGGCCTCAAGCCGCTCTAGCCAATCCTTCCCCGGATATGGCCTCGAGCCCCCCTAGATCTAATCACCTAGAACTAGTCGCCAACACAAAGCGAATTCCCCCCTAAGTCCTACTCAGACCTAGTCGCCAACACAAGGCGAATTCTCTAAACGGTTACAAAAGTATGGAATGGAAATAATGAAAAACAATAATAAAACTCCCTATATGAGATCTCTGGAGTCGGGGATGAAGGATCGCTGTAGCATAAGCGAGGTAGAAGCGATCGTCCTTCGGATGTAGCGTGACGTAGTCCTCCTCCAGAATTCTCCTTAAGCTTTTTGTGGGAGATCCATCTTCGGCAGCATAACATCACTGGAGTTATGGCACAAGCAACCTCTCTGGAATCTCTTACCAAAATGAGACAGAGCCCACCATTTTATAGAACTTGGAGCTAGCGCCTACGGTAGTGGCTAGCGCTTGTGGTAGCATTCGTGTGGAGCGGTTGCGCAACCGTCGGCAGTGTGGCGCTGTGCACGAACTGGAGATAGCGCTTGGCGGTAGCGATAGCGCTGGACATAGCGGGAGATAGCGCTGGCGGTAGCGGTAACAGTTATGAAACGTTGCGTGCACGAATTCGATATAGCGCCTGGCTGTAGCGATAGCGCTGGCGGTAGTGCTGGCGGTAGCGGTAGCGCTAGTGGTAGCGCTGGCGTTAGCGATAGCGCTGGCGGTAGCGCTGCTCCTTTCAAATGATTGTTCCAAGCTGCTTTATACCTGTGGAGTATTGCACCTATAGTTCCTGCACACTATAAACACACGACAAGCAATATCAAATACAATATGGGATTCGTTATTCTCAAACAAAGGGATGTGACACACATGTCCAACAATCTCCCCCTTTTGATAATAACAAATCCTTTAAGCAAGAAATCAATAATAGTGTTTATAGATAAAATAAGCAAGATAAAAGTGCAACTATAGTATATGGTAAGCATGATGAAATTGTGCATACTCCCCCTATCTTAATGCTCCCCCTACATAAATGCAATTTATGTGTTTCTCCCCTTAACCTTTTATATTTCTTCTATATAGATTTCTTCAATTATTCTCCCCCTTTTGGTATTATCAAAAGAAGGTGGGGTGAGGGTAGTAAGGAGGCATTAATATATCATAATCGAGCTTTTCGAAATATAAATAATGTTAAAGAGTTTAAGCATAGCATATATACGAGATTTCAAATATAAAGATAAGAGTTGTAAGCAAGCGGAAGATTATAATAAACATCTTTTTGTAAGCATGAAAAGCATAAGTAGAAATATGAGTTTTAGTTCAAATTTGAAAGATGTTTTAATCTTATTGAAATCTCAAAGTTTTTCATAAAAATACCAAGCATGATATGAACATATCAAAGAGAGATTATAGCTACAATGTTACTTAATTCTAAGTTTAAGAAATACCAAAAATATTATAGATATCATGCTAGGTTATCTAGTGCATTTTTATATAAAGAGTAGTATAGATAAAGCATTAGAATCCAATACTCATGAGAAGAAATGTTATGAAAGATAATGATGTGCACATAAGTATATTTTGGGCAATGTTAACAATTGATTTAAATCACCAAAATACAAGACATATGTAAAGTAAAATGCACAATAAAACACAAGTAAATTACTTTCACACACTTTTAATGCACATAATTTTTAACAAAGTGGTGTAATAACCAAGGTTTGCACAAGAAACTTTACTATTCTTTCCAAGGTGCTCAACCTCACAATGCTTATGAAGACTTCTCAGGAGGTTCAAGTAGTGCTTGGTGGAGTTATATTTGTCTACATATATAATTTTTTGTTCACATTTGTGAGACAACATTCTCCGAATACACTTGTTTTGCAAACCAAAATTTTTAACTTAACCACTTTTCTAAATTTCATAAGTGCAATTCAAATGTAGTGTAGGCAATAAACTTATGCAAGTTTTAATTCATTGCACAAATACAATACACAAGCAAACATTTTTAGATTTAGACACACATGTTGATTACCAAAATATGTGAGTGAAATGTATCATTATCAATCATAAAACATTTACTCATACTTAGAGGCATGCTAAGCTTGGATCTACACATTTTGCAATACAATTGATGCACTTTAAATAGATATATCAAAACATGATAAGCAAAACAATGTTCATAGTAATTTGAAAGAGTATGTTTTAACATTGTAAATAATTCTAAATAATAGAATTCATACATACTTGATATTGGCAATAAAGATCATACAATTTTTTTGTTGTTTTATCATTTTTAATGAGAGAAAGAAAACAGAAAATCACAAAAATGTATTTTTGTATTTTTGAATTTTGAACTTTTGTAGTTGATTTTTCAAAATATGGATAAAACACAAATAACAAAAAAACATATTTTTGTATTTTTAGATTTTGAACTTTTATAGTTGATTTTTCATAGAATGAATAAAACACAAATAACAAAAAAACATATTTTTGTATTTTTAGAATTTTGAATTTTTGTAGTTGATTTTTCATAATTCAAATAAAATAAAAATAAAATAGACAGAAACACAAAAATGAATTTGCACAAATAAACTAACATATTTTTGTTGAATTTTAGAAATTTTAAAAATCATAAAAATCACACACCCACGCTAGCGCCGGCGCTAGCGCTAGCGCGGCAAACAGTACACGATTTTTTAGGAATTTTTAATTTTTAATTTTTGATATTGATTAAGTGTCCTTAGAGTAGTTCCATGCTGTAATTTCAGAATTTTTGGAGATCTCTAGGTGGATCAAATTTGCATGAAACTTTAGCTTTTTCAAATTCATGTGTTTTACAAAAACATTTAATCTCAAAAAGATAGATTATGCAAACACAAGAGGACATTTTTTATTAAACAACCCAAAATATGCATGATTAAAGTGATAAGTAAATAAAATGATCATGCAAAGAGTAATATAAGTATGTCCTAAGATTAAAGACTACCCCGACTAAATGTCTACACCCTAGCCCCGTACTAAGTGATGGATGGGCATGAGGAGCTGCACGCATGCCGTAGGTTGGGGTGTTAGTCCCATATGCACACACTAGAGAACACTCAACCTAGCACTCTTTCCCCCAGTGCCTCGCAAGGCCACACTGGAACCCTCCCCGGTTAAGGACAAGACATGACTTAGAGGTTGGATCTCTAATGCATACAACCCTACGCCCCCGCTATTGTGAGATATAAAGTCATAGGTGAAATAATCTTTTGGGCAACCTATGCTTTTAAATCTATGGGTTGATTTACAAACTATGGGTTTTGTTTAATGTGATGAGTTATATAAATCCGCATAGTTTTTCTACTATTATGAGATGACGATATGAGATAACTAGCACAATTACTAATATTCAATAAGTGACAATGCTAGTATGATGAGTTTTGGGTTTAATGTCATGTCATAAGATTAATATTAATATTGCATGTATTCCAAAATAGAATTTCAAATTATAGATCTAGAATGGAGTGATGATTTAGTTTGATTTATACTTTCATTACAAAGTTGATTCTAGAGTCTACAAATATGAGAGATACATGCAATCACTAGCAAAGCAAATCAATACATCAAATAATGTAAAGAAAACATTATTCATAATTTTTATCACAAGATTCATAATTCCTATTATCGATTTGAGATAAGTCTTGATAGAACATGAATTATGATTTATGATTAAGGAGAATTTTTGCATAGAATATATGTTAGATCATCATGATGTACGAGAATTCTAATCCTTCTAGACTTATGATATAGTGATATAGTGATTTTCTTTTGAAAGAACATGATTGATTTGTAAGTCTAGAAAAATGATGATCATCTAAACATATAAAAGACAAAGATCACATATAGAATATTTTGAAATTTATAATAAAATTTACATTCAATAATTGAATCTATTGATCTTTGGTTTTGCATGATAATATATGATTTATGATATAATATTCATATATATATTCTAATGATTAATCCATAAATTATGTGTTTGTTGGAATTTTAGTATTCTATATAATTTCAAATCACATAGTTATCATCAAATTTAAATAACATTGTCAGTGTTATACCTAGCATATAAATTTAAGCACAAATTAAGAAGTGATGCTAGAATGATACGTTTGAATGCAATGTTATTACATAGAATTAATGGAGATAATGTTGCATGTAATATGAGAAGTTTACAAATTAATTTTCTTTAGACCTATAATGAAATGATTAAACTTTTGATTTGATCTTAATGATATAAGATGATTCTAAGGTCTAAATTACATGCAAACAATGGTGACACACATCACACATAATATCTAAATTAATATATGAAACAATTATACATAGGATATCATGTGATGAAAAATCCATAAACACAAAAATTTCCAAATCAAGCGAACTAAGATAGCATTTAAAAATGTAGTTGAAATTGGGCAAATTGATAGCACCAAAGAACTCAAATGAGCAAGCCTAGTTTGCCTTTGGATGGAGATTTTTGTGCTCTTTCCGAAAATATATTAAACGCGAAAATCAGGCGAGCGGATCAAAAGATATGGATGTTTGAAGTTGTGATCGTAAACTCGCATTTTTGAAAGATTAAACATGCGTTTAGATGAATTTTTGTTTTCAATTTTTCTAGATAATGTTCTTCATTATAAGGGCTATCATATGCAACAAACAAATATAGAATCAAAAAAATGTTGCGCATTTTAATTTTTAGTTTTAAGCCCTTTAATAAACCATTTAAATCCAATTTTAAAATAGTTTCAAGAGTCTTGATAATAATTTCAATATTAAATTTCTAATGATAATTCAAGGCAATTAAGGGTAAAGGATTTAAAAGGATATATTTAAACAATTTAAGATGAGAGATAGATCACTTTGAAAAATATATGACTTAATGTTCAATTTTAATTCAAATTTGATTTGATAAACATTAGGTTTAATATATGAAAGTCATATTTCATGATATATAAAGTGATCATAGCATGTTTATTCAAAAAAAATAAAAATAAACAAAAGAAAAGTGACAATTAGCATATCATGAAGTAGAGTAGTGATATTTCATTTTTATTTGATTCTACTTCATGCAAATGAATGGATACTAATTAATAAGAGATTTAGGTATCCAAAGGGGACCAAGTGGGATGGTTCCTTTGGGTACCCAAATACATCGTGTAGGCTTTTGGAGAGATAGTGATGAATGGGCCTTTACAAGTGGAGTTGGTGTTTCGTTTTTAATTTTGGGCCTCCATTCATACTTTGGTTGTTTGTCTTTTAAATTCATGTTATGATTATGTGACATCTTTATATGATTATATTTGTTTGAAAAATAATTCATTTGAGATTTATGTGTATTTAAATTATTTTTCAAAGTAGATTGATGTTGATAATCATCATGAATTTTATTATATTGATTCTTTGAAAGTTTATAAGAGTGATTGTCTTTCTTTAGAAGTGATTGTTGAAAGAATGGGTTACAATATGTTTTAAATGATTGATTATTATTTTGATGATTTTCATTTCCACTCTTTCTTATAGACACACTCTTATAATATGAAGGATAATATTATATAGTTTGATTTTCATGAAAAGGAGTTTTTAAATTTGAGTCATGATTGAAAATATATTGAGACTTATAATAGTGACTCTTAAGAATTTTATGAGGATCATAATTCCTTTTGAAACTAAACTCCTTTTGATTTAATGTGTGAAAATGATCCTTTTTAGAAATAATTTTTTAAGTTAATTTATCCTTGTTATTCAAAATCTTATGATGAAATTCATTACATGACATTTGAAATTTTTCAACAAAAGATTTTAATTGTATTAACTTACAAGTTAAAGCATCATTTTCAACTATCAATTTTTCATTATGTTCTTTAGAAACTAAGAGCCCTTTTTCAATTTCCTTGAAATTTTTTTTTTAATAAATTGCAATTAAGACAAGGAATAAGAATTTTAACTAAAGAGCGTGAAAGAGAATTTATCACATCAATATTTGATTCTACATTATCGTTTGCTTTTAAAGATTTATTTTCTAAACGTAATTTGGAATTAGCAATTTTTAACTTTAAAATTTTACGTTTAGCAATTTTAAGCATACGAGAAGTAGAAATAGAATTTGTTACAAAAAGAGAAGTTTTAGATTTTCTTAACTTGCTATAGTTTCCGTCATCTCTTTTGCTTGATGTGTTGCCAACAAATGAGTCCAACATTGTGACGTTGTATTTTTCTTCCTCCAAGCATGAGTCATCATCGATTTCTTCTCTTGGATCCATAAGGAATTCCTCGTCGATTTCTTCTCTTGGATCCATAAGGAATTCCTCGTCGATTTCTTCTCTTGGATCCATAAGGAATTCCTCTTGTTCATCATCTGTAGAAGGAAGACTATAAGTATTCTCAAGAAATTTCCAAACTTCATAAGCAGTAGTAGGAAGTGTATAAATTAGTTTGAAAATATTTTGATGCAATGCACAATATAGACTATTCATTGATTTGGCATTTAAAGACATTTCATTTTTATTTAAAGTACTTGGGGGTATTTTAATAGTAATATTCCATACTTCCATATCCAAAGACTTAAGAAATTTTTCCATAAGAAATTTCCACCCATTATAATTTTTCCCTTCAAATAAAGGTGGTGCTAAAGATTTTTCATTTATAAGAAAGTTTTCCCCAATTAAAGAAGCGAGATCATGAGACGCCATTATTCATGGTTTTAAAACCGTTTGGAATAACCTGCCCTCTGATACCACTTATTGGATCTTATGGCGCCCTTAGAGGGGGGGGGGGGGTGAATAAGGGAATAAAAAATCTTTATATAATTTTATGGAAATTACTAAATTGTTTTATAATATGAGAAAGGCAAAATAACAATTTAGCTAATTTGTGAGAATATCATAATTTTCATCCTTAGAAATAAGTATTAAATTGTTTTATGATTAAGAGATTGAAATAAACAATTTAGTTAAAGTAATTTGAATTGAAAGCTTTGTAACCAATATATTAAAGATAACGCCAAAGGAGAGAAATCAAGTAAACACAAATAGAGACATGATTGTATTTATATAAAAAGGTGTTTACAAAAATTGATTTCAATATCGCTAGAAATCGGAGGCGTACATATGTAAATAATTTTTACTTTTCTATACCGACTCGTATCCCCACGAACCGGTTGGCTTTAGCCTATCCTTCCCCGGATAAGGCCTCAAACAGCTCTAGCCAATCCTTCCCCGGATATGGCCTCGAAGCCCCCTAGATCTAATCACCTAGAACTAGTCGCCAACACAAGGCGAATTTCCCCCTAAGTCCTACTCAGACCTAGTCGCCAACACAAGTCGAATTCTCTAAATGGTTACAAAAGTATGGAATGGAAATAATGAAAAACAATAATAAAACTCCCTATATGAGATCTCTGGAGTCGGGGATGAAGGATCGCTGTAGCATAAGCGAGGTAGAAGCGATCGTCCTTCGGATGTAGCATGACGTAGTCCTCCTCCAGAATTCTCCTTAAGCTTTTTGTGGGAGATCTATCTTCGGCAGCACAACAACACTGGAGTTGTGGCACAAGCAACCTCTCTGGAATCTCTTACCAAAACGAGAGAGAGCCCACCATTTTATAGAACTTGGAGCTAGAGCCTGCGGTAGTGGCTAGCGCCGGTGGTAGCGTTCGTGTGGAGCGGTTGCGCAACTGTCGGCGATGTGGCGCTGTGCACAAACTGGATATAGCGCCTGCCGGTAGCGATAGCGCTGGCGGTAGCGGGAGATAGCGCTGGCGGTAACGGTAGCGGTTACGAAACTGTCGCGTGCACAAACTCGAGATAGCGCCTGGCGGTAGCGATAGCACTGGCGGTAGTGCTGGCGGTAGCGGTAGCACTGGCGTTAGCGATAGCACTGGCGGTAGCGCTGCTCCTTTCAAATGATTGTTTCAAGCTGCTTTATACCTGTGGAGTATTGCACCTATAGTTCCTACACACTATAAACACACGACAAGCAATATCAAATACAATATGGGATTTGTTATTCTCAAACAAAGGGATGTGACACACATGTCCAACAACTGCTTGTTGGGCCGATTCACGGTTCCAACATTATCGAATATAATATATGATATTAAAATATCAAGGTCATATTTTTATAGGCAAGTTGAATAATGTTACTTCAAGAAAATTACTATTATTTTATCAACTAAAACTTGGTTTGGTTTGCGAAATAAAAAGGGCTAAAATTTAAATTAAATAGAGGATTAAGATTTATGATTAAAAACTAGCACTCGATCTTTGAATCACCTTGGAAAGAAAATAATCGTAAGAAATAACAATTCTAAAACTCTTATTGAAGAAGCTTGACTAGAGAGGTTCCTGGAATATGAAGACTCCTCTCTCGAGGATTGCACTCACCTATGTTTAGGTTGATCAGCCAAACTCTCGTTCTCAACCCGAATGCCTAAAACTTACTTTACGCTATGAACCTCGCTATTGGATTTGACTTCAATCTAGGAGAATTTTTTTGTCTGCTCTCCATGATTACCTACAATTCTCTTTACCCATGAGTGATCGATTCGAACACGAGCCTATCGGCTAACTAAAGTACGAAAACATAAATTAAAATCATATATCTAGAATATGACCTCAATCAATGTAGATTAATGGTAAATCAATAGCAACGCCAGAAAGACAAAAAGAAAATATAGATTATAACATGATCATTTTATCCTTGGGTCATCTCGATCGAACTAAAATAAGTTAGCTACTCATTGAGATGGAGGAATTATCAAAAGTAGAGGATTGCATGATGAAACAAGAAGAGATTAAGAAGAAAAAGAGACAATTTTTATTTCTAGTGAAAGAGAATTACAAGTAAGAAAACTTGAAGATTACAAGTAAATATAAATTCTATAAGAACATATTAGGGAAAGAGCAACCCCCATTTTGGTGAAGATTAAACTATCCCATAGACATACATGCACTATGCAGTTTGGCTCGAGGTAAGATCTTGATGAATATTGATGGACCATGCTACGTGAAATCATCTCGACCGACAAATTCTCAAACATAAGTTTGGCATGAGGTAAAATCCTTATGAATGCCGATGGGTGATGGGTTAGGTCATGTTACCTGAAATCATCTCGACTAGAAAATGTTGGTGGGTCATGGGTTGGGCCGTGGTACCCGAAATTCTTTTAATGGACAAATGCTCAGACGGAAGCTCGAGATTATATATCCTAACATAGTTATGATGCTCGTGTTGGATATGTCTATGACCTCCTCACTGGGTACTTCTTGTGTGTATCATGAGTGCATTAATTAATGTATTCATGAGTACCTATCTGCATCATATTGTTGGATAATGGTTTATTAGCTTCATACGAAGTTGCTTAGGAGGTTTTGGGAAAACCTTCGGGCGAAACCAACCATCATCACTTACATACCTAGTGTTGGAACATGGTCTTCCACATCTCCTAAGTTTGATAATAACAAATCCTACATGTATTTGATCTTGTGTGCTTAAGTATGCAGGAAACAATGCCACATGACTCAAGGATAGCATAAGAAGTTTGCCCCCAAAATTGAAGACATAATTCTAACATGTCCACAAGCACCAGTGGTAGCTCCTAGCGCAGGCGCTAGCTCTGATTAGAGCAATCTCGGGAGCTATTTTAGAAGGCTCTAGTGCCAGGCGGTAGCGGATAGCGCAGGCGCTATCGCGGAGCACTTGAGGAATGTCTGGTGGCTTTCCTTGGATTGAAGATTCGCATGCGGAGAATGTTTCCTAATCCAGGATAGCGCCAGCTGTAGCTCTAGCGCAGGCTCTCGCTTCAAGGCTATATAAAGGACCCATCTCCTTCCATTTTTCAACACACAAGTTTGAGATAGGATGAGGGCTATAATTCCAGAGCCTTATTCTGCCGAAAGTTGATCTCCCACCAAAGTTCTATGAATTTTTGAAGGAGCATTTCATCACCCGGATCCAAACGACGATCGACTCTTCAATGCTTATTCAACAACGGTCCTTCATTTCCAACTTCAGAAGTTCTTCTAGAGGGAATTTTTAATATTATTGTCATTTAATTTCACATCTTTTCTTGTAATTGTTTAGTGAATTTGCCTCGTGTTGGTGACTAGGACTGGGTAGGACATTGGGCAAAAATTCGCTTCATGTTGACGACTAGATCTAGGTTAGGTCTAGGGGGTGCTCGAGGCCATATCCGGGGAAGGATTGGCTAGAGCGGCTTGTGGTCATATCCGGGGAAGGATAGGCTAAAGCCTCCGGTTCGTGGGGATACGAGTCGAGATAGAAAACAAAAAGAGCTTTTATTATTCGCTTTCGATTTCTAGCGTCATAGAAATCTAGTTTTGTAATCAATTTTATTAATAGTAATCATGTCTCTCTTTGGGTAACAAAATAGATTTGTTCTTCATTTTTATAAATTGAGAATTATTTTCTCTTTCATTATAAATCAATTTAGATCTTCATTCTAAATCACTATTTTAATCTCTTAGCTTTTCAAGTTTATGAAAATATAACATAAGTTTTTAAAAACCCTTATTCACCCCTTCTAAGGGCGCCTACCAATCCAACAAGTGGTATCAAAACGGTTTTATTTCAAAATGGTCTAACTACCGAGAATAATGACGTCTCATGATCTTGCTTTTCCAGAAGGTCAGGGTATTAGTACACCAACTCTTTTTACTGGGTCAGATTTCAACTACTGGAAAAATAGAAAGATGTGTTTTCTTATGACCATGGATGTAGAGGTTTGGAATATGGTAGAAGTTCGGTACTCTCCTCCTACATTTGTAGTAGGAGAGGCTACAATTCAAAAACCTAAGGATAAATGGGATGATAACGATAAACTAAAGTGCAAAAATAATGCAAAGGCAATGAACGCTTTATATTCTGCTTTAATCGAACTGAATTTAATCAAATTTTTGCATGCGTAACTGCTTATGATATTTGGAATCAATTAGAAGTTACTCATGAAGGTACATCGCAGGTAAAAGATGCAAAGCTATTCCAACTAGAATCAGAATATGAAAAATTTAGTATGGATGCTGAAGAAGACATCAAATCGATGTACACACGATTCACCAAGATCGTCAACGCTTAAAAAGCTCTTGGAAAGATCTACTCGGACGACGATTTGGTCAGAAAAATTCTTCTCTCTCTACCTCTGAGGTTCAATCCAAATGTGACGGCCATCTCATAGTCACACAACCTAAGAACGCTCCAGATCGAGAACCTTATTGGGAATCTAAAAACCCATGAGGTAGAACTCCAGATTCAACACGAAGAATACAACAAGGAGCTAATGAAAAAGGCACTGGCACTAAAGTCAAAGAAGGAGAGCATTGAAGATGTTGTTGAAGATGAAGAAGGTCTCCCAGGGAACATCATCAGTAAGTTCATTAGAAATCCGAAAAGAAGGAACACCTTCCGAAAATACTTCTAGAAGGATGCTCGACAAAAAGGGTCTTCCTCTTCATCAAAGAAAGAAAAGGGAAGTGAAGAAGAAGAAGAAAGACCACCTCCGGAGTGCTATCACTGCAGAAAGACTGGGTACATTCGAAGCCAGTGCTTGAAGTATCAAAAGAAGCAAAAAGAATGACACAAAGTGAAGGAGAAAAAGAAAGTGTTGAAAGACGCAACATGGGATGATTCTTCCTCTAAAGAATCAAGCAAATCTGAGTCAAGCAGCGAGGAGGAAGAAAACTTATGTTTAATGGCAAAAAGCAATGATGACGACACCAGTGTTCTTAGTGACACTGAGGTAACTCCTCCCACCTTTGAAGAACTTTATGATGAATTTATTCTAACATGCAAAGCTTATGATAAAAGTATAGAAGATAATATTATCTTAAATCATGAAAATGAATCTATCATCAAAGAAAATCATATGCTTACAAAAAAATTAATTTCCTTTGAAAAGAAAAAGGTTTTAAGTCAAGAGTGTGAGAACTCCTTATGTAAGGCAAAAGAACTTGAAGTTTTTCTTTCTAAGGTGCTCTCATAAATCAAAACTATTACAAAAGAAAATTGGGACTTAGAGAGAAAACTAAAAACCTCTCTCTTACAAATTGAAAATATCAAAAAGGGCTTTGAAAATAAATGTGTCATGCTTGTTAAAGAAAATTCATCTCTTAAAAAACAAACTCATGACCTCAATATGGCCATCAAATTTTTTTGGAATTGGTCAAAAATCCCTGGACATGATTTTGGGAAACCAATGTTATGGTTTTGGAAAATTTGGGCTCAGATATCAAAGTGACCACTACCGCCCATTTCTAGCCACTAACGTCGGTGGTAGCCCATCATTTAAAAATTCTTCTATTTTTTCTAAAAATCAAACCTCATATAGTAAGAGCAATGTAGAATTTCAGAAAAGGGTCTCAACCCCCTTTATTTCGTGTGCAAACTGTCATAGTTCTAGACACACGTCTAGCTCTTACAGAAAAAAAATAGGGATCTTTAAATCAAATCTGGGCACCTAAGGCATCCACCTATTCTATGGGTGGTACCTCTTGGGTATCCGGATCTTTACTCTCATCTTCTTTCTAGATTTGCAGGAAGGCTAAGGAAACAGAGGACTAGTGGTACTTGGGCTCGGGCTGCTCCAAGCACCTGACGGGCAACAAAGCAATGTTCCTTAGCCTAGAAAAGAAGAAAGGAGGGATCGCAACCTTTGGATATAACGGTAAATAAAGGATCATGGGAGTCGGTACAGTGGGTAACGAATCATTTCTTATCTCTAATGTTCTTTATGTAAAAGGATTAAAACATAACATAATCTCTATTAGTCAACTGTGTGATAAAGGATTAGATGTCTTATTTAAGTCATCCATAAATCTTTGCAAACTATTTATTCCTAACACAAAAGATGTTTTACTAACTGCACCTAGAATTCACAACGTATATATAGTTTCCTTTCATGATCATTCCAAATCATCTATAAAATGCTTTATAACTAAAAATGATGAGTTAGAATTATGGCATAGACGTTTAGGTCACGCTACTACAAAGCTCATTTTAAAATAGACAAAAAGGAATTGAATAGAGGATTGCCTAAATTAAATGGAAATTTATCTTCATTATGCTCTCCATGTCAAAAAGGAAAATTTACAAAAACCTCTTTTAAAAGCAAAAAAGAAATTTCTACTACAAAACCTTCTTTCGGGTTAAATCACATTCATAAACGCAATAGTTTTATGTAATTTTTACTTATCTGAACATCTTCAAATCATCTGAAATTTCTCCATAAAACTAAACTTTGGACACTTAACAAATATAAAAAATTAGATTTTTCAAAATCCTAAAATTTAGTGTACTGTTTCCCACGCTAGCGCTAGTGCTGGAGATAACGCACCTGTCTGATTTTCTGTATTTTTAAAATTTAAAAAATCCCTAAAAATATGTTATATTATATGTACTACTTATTTTTGCATTTCTGTTTTTTATTATTTTTTGAAAAATTAAAACAAAAAAATATACAAAAGCCAAATTACAAAAAATATTTTTATTTACTCCCTTTCTTTGTTTATGTGTCTGATTTCTATTCCTATATTCAAAAATCAAAAAACAAAAATATAAAACATAAAAATTATCAAAAATTATTTGTTGAACTTAACTTTTCTATTTACAGGTATCTTGCGAAAGGGAGATTTGGGCTATCATCCCATCGCATCTCCTAGTACCGGGCGACCCCCTCACAGGGTAGACCTCAGGAAGTCCAAGATCAATTATAAGAGTTCAAATTTTACAGCAAAATTATTATTTTTTAAATATAAAAAAAACTATATGAATTTTATTGTTCATATCAAGCATGGTCTAATCGCATGCGCATCAAATTGTATTGTAAAAGTTGTGTAGAACCAAGCTTAGCATGCCTCTAAGTATGAGTAAATGTTTTATGGTTGATAACGATACTCATTCACTCACTTATTTTGCCAAAGTTTACATGTGTTTTTAATCTAAGAATGCTTGCTTGTGTATTGCAATTGTACAATGAATTAAATTTGCACAAGTATCTTACCTACACTACTTTTATTTGCACTCTTAAAAATTAAGAAAAGTGGTTGTGCTTTCAAAATTAAATTGGTTTGCAAAATAAGTGTATTCGGAGATCTTTGTACAAAACAAAAAATCATGAAATAAATTGACAAAGATAACTCCACCAAGCACTACTTGAACCTCCTGATAAGTCTTAATAAGCGTTGTGAGGTTGAGCACCTTGGAAAGGATAGTAAAGTGTCTTGTGCAAACCTTCATTTTTTTACACCACTTATTCTTAAGTACACCGGATCACAAAAAATTAATATTGAAAAATAAAGTGTGTGATCCCCCAAGCACTACTTTGCACCCTGATAAGTCTTAATGAGCATTGTGTGTGTAGAGCACATTGGTAGTTGTACATTTTCTTTGTGCATTGAAGTGTGTGGAAGTAAAATTATTTGTGTTTTATTGTGCACTTTACTCTACATATGTCTTGTATTTTTTTGATTAAATCATTTGTTTACTCTATTCAAAATACACTTATGTGCACATTATCTTCTATAACAATTCTTCTCATGAGTATTGGATCCTATTGCTAATTCTATACTCTCTTTATATATAAAATGCACTAGATAACCTAGCATGTTCTCTACAATGTTTTGAATTTGAGAATTATAATAACATTGTAGTAATTTCTTTTTTATATCCTTCTTTCATGCTTGGTTACCTTATTGTCAAACCTAAAGATTTTAAATGAATAATGATTTAAAAAACATCTTGCTTTTTTTTAGAACTTAAACTCATATTTTCTTCTTATGAATCATCATGATTACAAAAAGGTGTTTCTTGTATTTCTATAAGTCTTCTGCATCATCACCATATAATTTTTACCTTGCACTTTCATGCTTATATCTAAGTCTTAAAACTCAGAATTCCTTTCTTCACCAAAGTGGTAGACTTGCTTGGTAAATTTTATATTGTTCCCTTTTATGCTAAAAACTCTGATCTATTTCTATGAAAATATTTATGCTAAACACTCTGTTTTCTTTCTATGAAATTTATTGTGCTAAAAACTCCTCATCATTTCATTTCCTCAACAAGCTCGATCATGCCTTATCTTCTCTTATCAAATAGCCTCTTTCTATGTCCCTTGCTACCTTGCCCACTATTGCTAATAACAAAAAGGGGAGAACTAACATGATAAATAATAGCTTACATTTAAGGGGAGCATTCACATAGGGGGAGCATGTATTTAGGAGGAGCAATTCTAAATACCAAAAATGACAATTATCCTAAGTCATCACTCTCACACTCACACAAGTAGGTTTTATCATGCTTTATATTAATGCTCTGATTTATCATTAATGGATTTGATGTTATAAAAAGGGGGATTTTATTGGAACATGGTCTTCCGCATCTCCTAGGTTTGAGAATAACAAATCCTATGTGTATTTGATCTTGTGTGTTTAAGTATGTAGGAAACATTACCACATGGCTCAAGGATAGCATAAGAAGGTTGCCCCCAAAATTGAAGCCAAAATTCCAACATGTCGACTAGCGCTGATGGTAGCACCTAGCGCAGGCGCTAGCTCTGATTAGAGCAATCTCGGGAGCTGTTTTAGAAGGCGCTAGAGCCAGGCGATAGTGGATAGCGCATGCGCTTTCACAGAGCACTTGTTGAATGTCTGGTGGCTTTCCTTGGATTGAAGTTTTGCATGCGGAGAATGTTTCTTAATCCAGGATAGCGCCGACCGTAGCTCTAGTGCAGGTGCTAGCTTCAAGGCTATAAAAAGGATCCCTCTCCTCCCGTTTTTCAACACACAAGTTTGAGTGAGGTTGAGTGCTAGAATTCCAGAGCCTTATTCTGCCGAAAGTTGATCTCCCACCAAAGTTCTATGAATTTCTGAAGGAGGATTTCTTTACGCCGGTTCCAAACGATGATCTCCTCTTCAATGCTTATTCCATAACGGTCCTTTGGTTCCAACTTCAGAAATTCTTCAAGAGGGAGTTTTTAATATTATTGTCGTTTAATTTTACATCTTTTCTTGTAATTGTTTAATGAATTCGCCTCATGTTGGTGACTAGGTCTGGGTAGGACTTAGGGCAAAAAATTCACCTCGTGTTGGCGACTAGATCTAGGTTAGGTCTAGGGGGTGCTCGAGGCCATATCCGGGGAAGGATAGGCTAAAGCCACCGGTTCGTGGGGAAACGAGTCGGGATAGAAAACAAAAAGAGTTTTTATTATTCGCTTTCGATTTCTAGCATCATGGAAATCTAGTTTTGTAATATATTTTATTAATAGTAATCATGTCTCTCTTTGGGTAATAAAATTGATTTGTTCTTCATTTTTATAATTTGAGAATTATTTTCTCTCTCATTATAAATTAATTTAGATCTTCAGTCTAAATCACTATTTTAATATCTTAGCTTTTCAAGTTTATGAAAATATAACATAAGTTTTTAAAAACCCTTATTCACCCCCCCTCTAAGTGCGCCTACCGATCGAACACCTAGGTTCTCCATTTTTATATGCTCAACATAGAAGATTATTTTGCTTGAGCCTTCACCTTGTGTTGCATAGCTGTACTTTCAATTTACTTACATATTACGTATTGCGGCATACTTGCAGGTGAGCCATATCCTGCCTTGGAGTCCACTAGGATGACTGGGGGTGGGATCATTACATGATTTATTGCCATTTTATAATTGATCCTTCTTTACCTCTAACTTGTGTTTGGTGCAGGTGTCGTATAGCATAGCAGAGTATAGTGGTATTTAAGCCTAAAGATGAAATTGCAAGAGAAAACCGCTTCTTCTACTCGCAGGTGTTCCCCCGACCCCGCCCACCGAGTCAGAGCATGGAGAAGTGGAGATGTCATAACTGCCCTCGCCGAGCCAGGTCACAGATTTCCTAGGGGACACAGGCAACTCGGAGCAGATGAAAAGGCGAGTCACCGAGATATTTCAGAAGCATACTCTAATGCTGCGAGAGCTATTCGATCAGGGCCGGATGAAAATGGCCGCTTATGAGGAGAGGTTTGCCGCTTTGGAGGATGTTAACGCGCGCGTCCTCGTTGAGAGATGGTAGGTTGCTCACAGCGAGGTCACCTCACTTGGGGTGCACCTTGCGCGAATTGTGGATTACATGTGACTGATGCAACGCGAGGTCCAGTCGGTCCACGAGTACCACTACCCAAGAGTCCCCCTGCCCTCGGGTGTGTGAGGCCGTGGTCGCTGGAAGTGGCTTAACTACTGAACAATTTTCTTTATGTTTGTTGCCCGATCACACTTTCCTCCCCCTTTTGGGGGCTTTGAACATTTTATGGATTTGTAATAAGGATATTACCACTCGCTCGCGAGCTTTTCCTTTCGCTTTCGAATACTTCTTCCGTTATGCTAACTATGCTCGCTACGCTTAATTTCTATTTTGATATGAACGTCTAGTTATTGACTCGCGGGCTATGGTCTCGCCTTTGCAATTCACATTTCCATCATTGCAGCTTGGCTTGCCTATGGTGAGTCAGAGGATTTCGTCAGGACGCCAACCCACTTTGAACGGATCAGGACCCAGGAAGCTTGGAAATCACCCCGCGGTTCCGCTACGGCGCTTCGAATCCTTCCCGCCCTTTTCATTTCTATAATAGCCAACGACTTTTACTTTGTAACCACCACATTAACTGTTCCTCAGCCTTTCTTCTCTCTTTCAGGCTCTCTCGCAAATCCCTGCTCGCAGTCGCTCTTCTCCCGGCTTGCTGCTAGTAATGGCATGGTTGTTGAGGGAGAACCCGAGGGGCGAGCCAGGCGTGTCGGTGCCTTTCGCGAACACCCTTTCTTCTGCTCCTCACTCACTAATGACGAGTTCCTTGCCACGGTGGACAAGTACATCCCTTCGGGGTTTGTGGCTCGCCTCCCGCCAAACTCTGTCGCCATCAACGAGCCATCCACCGAAGAGTTTGCCATCCCTATCCCCCATTTTGAGAATGGGTTGCGACTCCACCTCTGGACGGAAGTGCACCAGGTACTCTACTCAACCCTCGCATTTCTTGCTCGCCTCGCAAAGAGCGTGCTTACCTTTCTTTGGTGAATTCCTCAGGTACTCAAGTACTATGGTATCCTGTCGAGCTAGTTGACCCCAAACGCGATTGCGGTCATCGTCGCGTTCGCCTGTTACATGCGGGAGGAGAAGATTGAGTTCATCCTTCTTGTCTTCTGTAAGGTCTTCTCCTTCCGCGCTTACAAAGATGGGACAACCCATTTCGAGAGCCAGCACGTTACTGTCTGCGAGACAGTGATCAAGACCCACTACTGGCACCAAAAATACGTCCTAGTCAAAGGACCGTTTGGCAATATCCCCTTCTCCCCCTCCAACAGGACGAGGTGACCTACCGCCCCTCTGCCTCGCTTGGTGGTGACGACGCGAGGCTCTAATAGTATTTGGATGGGAAGAACTTCTAGGTCGTCTATCTCCGGCAGAGGGTGGACTCGCTGCTGCCGATACCTTAAGGAGAAGGTTCGATTTGCGCTCGCAAACTTCCATACATGTTTCTAATCCTTATCGCTAACACTTTAATCACCATTGCAGGAGAGCAGGATCTTCCGCTCCCCCCCCCCCCCCCGCATGCAAGGATCGCCGTCCTCTACTCCAGCTCTCTCACCACTGCGGCCACCGAGGCGTGCCAAGAACTTCTCGGCTCAGCCTCTGGCAAGAAGCGACCGCCACCTGCGAGCCACCTCGCGGTGAAGCCCCAGCAAAGAAAAGGAGCAAGGATACCACCTCCATGACCAAGGGGAAAGAGGTCATGGACCTGAGCGAGATGGAGACTCCGCTCACCCTGTCTACGAGTAAAAAGGCTGCCAAGGAGAGCAGCGAGCCTAGGGACGCTCCCAGCATGCCCAAGCCAGCCGGCCACGAAAACTTTAGCTTAGGCGCGAGGCTCCCCGATGCAATCGGCGAGTTGGTGCTCGCGTGGGATCCTGACCTCAACAGGATCTCCTACACTTCGCTCCCCTCCTGGGTTGAGAGCGATAAGGTGGGAGGCGAGGCGTTCTCCCTTGCCTTCGGGTTGTATAGTCGCGAGGACGCATCTCATTTCGGCGCCCTGCGATCCCAGTTGCTCGTATATGAGGCCATGCGAGCCCACTTTTGGTCGATGGAGCTCACTCACATGGTGGGCCGGCGGTATCTCACCACAGAAAGGGATTCAAAAAACCTCCAGCACGAGCTTAAGGAGGCCTCGGACGAGATAGCGAGCCTTAAGGGAAAAGAGGTCATCTCGGTAGTTCTCCTTGTCAGCCTCCAAGGTGGAATGGTAAGTCATTCGTACAACTTCTATCGCTCTCGCCAAATTTCCTTTCGCTTAACTCAATCTCTTATTTTACAGGATGCTGAAATAGCGAGACAGCTCCTCGCGCGGAATGCTGACTTGGAATCGGAGGTCATGTTCCTAAAGGCGCAAGTCTGCGAGCTGACCTGAGCTGTGCTCCCCCCGCCCCCTCCACGAGTTGGGGCTCGCAACCAATCGCGAGACGTGAAGGAGGAGATTCGTAAGAATTCCATGGGCATCGCCAACCATGTCTTCGATACCCTCAAAGGGTCGACCCTGCTTTCTCCGGATGCCCTGGAGCTCAGCGTTGAGGACGTCATCCCAGACTTATTAGCACCGATTCCGGAGCTCAAAGATCGTGGGAGCGAGGAGGAGCTATCCGGCGACCAGCCTTGAACTTTTCTTGCTTTTCAAATGTAAATTTTTGTTTTGCCTGGCGAGTTCGCCGTCACATGTAATGACACTCTTTCAAGGAATGAAATGAAATCTTTATCTATCTCTAATATCATTTTTCGTTTGCTCGTGCCAATGACTTTTATTATGCTCGCACTAATACGCTTTGCCCTGCTTCGCATTAATATGTTATAACCATTCTCGCATCTCTGCGTCTAGCCATGCTCGCGCTCACACATTTCTTATCTGCGATGGTTATAATGTTCACCATTTTATCATGCTTTCATTTCATCCCGCTACTACGCCTCGCGCATACCCAATAAGGCGTTCGCGCAGCGTCTCTCGCGTAGAAGCTTTGTGAGATAGACCTGTTTTCTTTCGCACCTGGGTAATGCGTGGCCCGCTTCGCGCCTTTGGCTTGCCCAACGGGCGCCATTGGGAGAAAGGTCGAAATTACCCTGCCTTGCTCGCTCAGCCCCTGCGTGCGACCAGTGTTGCTTGTTAACCACTGCGCCGGCGGACCTCCCTGACTTGCTAGTTTTAGGCATTGTGTATGAATTCTCCAAGAGTTTTTGCGAGCCAGGGCCCGACACGATGATCCTTGCGACCACCGTATTCAGCCGCCTCGTTGTTCCCGTTGGACTTAAGGATTTTTCATCTGATGTTGCTTTTTATTTTCTGCGAGCGAGCCCCGGGGCTCGCCCTATCTTGGCCTTGTCTTGAGAGATTTTGCGAACCAAGCCCATTAACACGAACAACTTGCTTGCCAGCCTCTCCACGAGATCGACCTAACCCACCAGCTAGTGAGAGACCAGTAGCGGAATAATTCGAGGCATTCCAACATGAATACTTGTTACCTTGCCAGCCACTCCGCAAGATCAACCTGATCGATCGGCTAGTGAGAGCTTGACAGCGGGATCGTCTGGGGCATTCCAGCTTGAATACTTGTTACTTTGCCAGCCTCTTCGCGAGATCAACCTGACCCACCGGCTAGTGAGAGCCCCGCGGCGGGATCATCCGGGGCATTCCAACATGAATACTTGTCACCTTGCCAGCCTCTCTGCAAGATCAACATGACCCACCGGCTAGTGAGAGCCCTGCAGCAGAATTGTCCGGGACAATCCAGCATGAATACATGTTACCTTGCCAGCCTCTTCGCGAGATCGAACTGACCCACCGGCTTGTGAGAACTTGACAATGGGATTGTCCGGGGCAATCCAACATGAATACTTATCACATTGCCAGCCTATCTGCGAGATCGACCTGACCCACCAGCTAGTGAGAGCCCGGCAGCGGGTTCATCCGGGGCAATCCAGCATGAATACTTATCACCTTGCCAGCCTCTCCGCAAGATCAACCTGACACACTGGCTAGTGAGAGCCCGACATCGGGATTGTCTGGGGCAATCCAGCATGAATACTTCTCAACTTGCCAGCCCCTCCGTGAGATCAACCTAACCCACCGGCTAGTGAGAGCCCGGTAGCGGGATCGTCTAGGGCAATCCAACATGAATACTTGTTACCTTGCCATCCTCTCCGCGAGATCAACCTGACCCACCGGCTAATGAGAGCCCGACAACGGGATCATCCGGGGCAGTCCAACATGAATACTTGTCACCTTGCCAGCCCTCTTCGAGATCAACATGACCCATCGGCTAGTGAGAGCCCGGCAGCGGGATATTCCGGGGCAATGCAACATGAATACTTGTTACCTTGCCAGCCTCTTCGCGATATCGACCTGACCCATCGGCTAGTGAGAGCCCGGCAGCGGGATCGTCCGGGGCAATCCAGCATGAACACTTATCACCTTGCCAGCCACTCTGCGAGATCAACCTGACACACCGGCTAGAGAGAGACCGGCAGCAGGACCATCCGAGGCAATCCAGCATGAATACTTATCACCTTGCCAGCCTCTCCGCGCGATCAACCTGACCCACCGGCTAGTGAGAGTCCGGCATCGGGATAGTCCGGGGCAATCCAGCATTAATACATGTCACCTTGCCAGCCTCTCTGCGAGATCAACCTGACCCGCCATCTAGTGAGAGCCCGACAGTGGGATCGTCCGGGGCAATCCATCATGAATACTTGTCACCTTGCCAGCCTCTCCACGAGATCAACCTGACCCACCGGCTAGTGAGATCCCGACAGCGGGATCATCCGGGGCAATCCAGCATGAATACTTGTCACCTTGCCAGCCTCTCCGTGAGATCAACCTGACCCACCGGCTAGTGAGAGCCCAAGAACGGGATCGTCCGGGGCAATCTAGCATGAATACTTGTCACCTTGCCAGCTTCTCCGCGAGATAAACCTGACCCACCGGCTAGTGAGAGCCCAGCAGCGGGATCGTCCGTGGTAATCCAGCATGAATACTTATCATGTTGCCAGCCTCTCCGTGAGATCAACCTGACCCACCGGCTAGTGAGAGCCTGATAGCGGGATCGTCCGGGGAAATCCAGCATGAATACTTGTTACCTTGCCATTCTCTCCGCGAGATCAACCTGACCCAGCGGCTAGTGATAGCCCGGCAGCGGGATCGTCTGGGGCAACCCAGCATGAATACTTGTTACCTTGCCACTCTCTCCGCGAGATCGACCTGACCCACCCACTAGTGAGAGCCCAACAGTGGGATCGTCCGGGGCATTCCAGCATGAAACACTTGAGGATCCCTGCTTAGAAAAAACTTGAGAACCAATATATGGTAAGTCAAACATATAACAAATCAATTACAAAAAGTTTTAAGGGTTGAATCGTTTCAGGTCATCCCTACTCCTAGCCAGACCGAGGGGTACCCCATTCACATCTCGGAAGTGGTACCTTCCTGACCTGAGCACCTCATCTACAATATTAGGCCCCTCCCAGTTGGGATTGATCTTTCCTACCGCGACTCCTCTCCCGGCCGCGTCAACCTTCTTCAGCACCAGGACTCCTTTCTCGAACTGTTTAATTCATATATGCTTGTCGAACTACCGAGCCATCCGCCGCTTGACTTCCTCTTGCAAGATAGTGGCTAAGTCCTGGAGCTCTTCCATCAAGTCCAAAGATAGCCTTTGCTCATCCCCATTCTCCACCAGCCATTCTTTATCCCCTTCGCCCGCGGCGACCACCCTGGGGGATTTCACTTCGAACTCTATTAGGAGGATGGACTCGAACCCATGGGAGAGCTTGAACGAAGTGTCCCCGGTGGCCGTGTTTGGGGTGGTCCTTAAGGCCCAGAGGACCGAGGGTAACTGCTCTACCCAGTTCCGCTTGAGGTTCTCGACCTTCTTCTTTAGCAAGTTTACGATAATTTTGTTTGCCGCCTCCACTTGCCCATTGCTCCTCGGGTGGTGGACTAACGCAAACCGAAGGTCTATGCCGAGCTGGGTGCAGAAGTTGATGAACTCGTCGCTGGAAAACTGCAGCCCCTTGTCTGTAACTATGGCTAGTGAGAGCCCATGCCTGAATATTATCTCACACCATATGAAATTTCTAACTACTTGAGACGTTACCTTGGCCAGCGCCTTCACCTGCAGCCACTTGGAGAAGTAATCAATCATCACTAATCGGAACTTTCTTTGGCCACTCACTTGCGGGAATGGACCCTCTAGGTCCAAACCCCATATAGCAAAGGGACAGGGAGCTGTGATGGTTCAGAGTCTTTGGGATGGCAAGAGCTGGAGAGGAGCGAACAGTTGACACTTTGAGCACTTTCTTGCAAACTCCGCCGTATCCTTGCTGAGGGTATGCCAAAAGTAGCCTTGCCTCAACACTCTCCCCTCCAAGGTTCAGCTCCCGGAGTGGCTGCCACACTCTCCAGAGTGGATTTACTCCAGGACCCTCGGGACTTCCTCCTCCGCTACACAACGGGCTAGGAGCCCCGAGAGCATTTTCCTGTATAGTCCTCCTTCATGCAAGGAATAGTACGTGGACTTATACCTGAACTGCCGCTTATCCACATCCCTCTCGGGGAACTTTCCCGATGTAAGGTAGGTGATGAAGGGGTCCATCCATGATGCCCGTTGGTCCACCTCCATCAGCTCCCCCTCCTCGATGGATGGCTGGAAGAGATCCGACACCGTCCAACTTATCTTGGGACCGAACTTGGACAGGAGGTCCGCCGCGACGCTCTCCTCCCTTGGCACATTATGTATCAAGAAGTTTCAGAACTACCCTATGAGCCCCTTGACCTTTTCCAAGTACCGATGAAGAGTCGACTCCTTAATCTCGAACTCCCCCTAACCTGAAAAGCCACCACCATAGAGTCTGTCAAGACCTCCACCTCTTGCTCTCCCAACTCCCGGGCTAGCCGCAGGCCTATTATCACTGCCTCGTACTCGGCCTGGTTGTTGGTGAGGGCGAAGTGAATATTGATTGCCTGCTCGGTCCTTGTCCCTTGGGGGCTTCCCAAAACCACTCCTCCCTCGAAGGAATGTTTTCCTGAGGCCCCGTCGACCAGCATTTTCCAAGCCACCACAAAGGATGGCTCAGACTCCTCCACCTCGGTCACATAGTCTGCCAAAACGTCCGCCACCACTTGGGCCTTTATGGACAACCTAGGCATATACAAAATATCGAATTCACTTAGCTCCACCGAACACTTTGCTAGCCTTCCCGAGTGCTCCACCCCTTCCATGATTTTTCAAAGGGGGTGGTCGGTCACCACCTTGATCAGATGTGCTTGGAAATAAGGCCGGAGATTACGGGCCGACACCACCAAGGCGAAGTCCAACTTTTCTAGGATGGGGTACCGAAGTTCTGCCTTCCTCAGTACTCAACTAACATAGTAGATTGGGAGTTGCCTTCTGCCTTCTTCCCGGACCAGCACTGAACTCACTACCTCGGGTCCTACCCCCAGGTATAGGGACAAGTCCTCTCCCTGTCTTAGCACTTGCAGTAATGGAGCTTGGGTCAGTTGTTCCTTCAGCGCTTGAAAAGCCTTTTCACACTCAGGGGTCCATTCAAACTTTTGGTTCCCCGCAGTACCTTGAGGAAAGGTGCACACTTCTCTCCCGCCCTGGAGAGGAACCTACTAAGCCCGGCCAACTTCCCCGTGAGCCACTGAACTTCCTTTGCATTCCTTGGTGACCCCAACTCGATGATGTCCTTGACTTTGTCTGGATTAGGATCCACTCCGGCTGGGGTGAGCAAGTGGCCTAGAAACTTCCCTCGGTTGGCCCCGAAGACACACTTCTGGGGGTTGAGTTTCATCTTAAATTTTCTCAATGTCCCAAAGGTTTCTTCAAGGTCACAGAGGTGGGACTCAAGGTATCGACTTTTCATCATGAGGTCATCCACATAGACCTCCAAGTTCCTACCCTTTTGTCCTCAGAAAACCCGGTCCATCATCCACTGATACGTAGCGCCTGCATTTTTCAAACCGAAGGGCATCATGAAAGTAACCTCTGATAGAAGTTGAAAGTGAGGTTTAGATCTTAGATTTACTCTAGAGGGGGGTGAATCGAGTATTAAAAAGTTGTTCACTTATTTTTATAGCGGAGTTAAGATAGTGATATATATATATATATGTGTATTGAGTGAGTATGAAACAAAATAAAAAATCACACCACACAGCACAGTACAGAAAATAAACAAAAACACAGAGGAGACAAGGATCTATAGTAGTTTCCCAATAAACCTGGGTACATCTACTCTTCTACCACCCTTGGTAGGAATCCACTAGGTTTTTGATCAGGTGCTTTATCACCAATGGGTTTTTGATCAGGTGCCCAAACACCACTGATCTTTTGATCAGGTGCTCAAACCAATCACAGGGATTTGATCAGGTGCCCTGCCACCAAAGGGTTAACTTTTGAAGGGAGTTAGAACCCTGTACTCGATGGGATAAAGAGGGTTTATGAAGTTCTTCTCTGTCAACAAGCTGAGAGAAGACTAGTGGATTTGTTGTTGTAATGCTCCCCCTGTCTGATAGAAATGGTTGACAGTTGAAGGATGAAGCTTTCTCTGGAATGTAGAATATCTTCCTTGATAGATGATGAATCTGAGAGACAAAGGTTTCTTAGATTGTTGTTGCCCCTGAAGATTTAGAAACTTGCAGCATAAAACTAAGATAAGATTTGTGTTGTTGTTCTCAGAGAATGAGATTGCTACTATAGAAGATGAAGATCTGAAAACTTTTTCTTTCTGTATTTCTCTCGACTGTTTCTTCTCTATACTTTTGTTATCTTCTTGCTATAATGTTGGAAATCTTCTTCTTTATTTTTCCTTAAAAAAATCTCTGACTGATTTGAAATTCAAATATTTAAATTATGAAATAAAATATTCTGAAGAGATTTTCTTGGAACTGCAATCTGATTCAGCAATATCCTTTAATTTCTTTTCCTTTTCCAATATATGTCAACGACTACTTTCTCAAAATAAGAGAATAATAAAAGGAAAGGATTAAATCCTGACTTATCTGATAGGAATAGATCCGTCTAGAAAATTCGTCGAGCTGAGAGAAGAGTTCGTTGATCTGAAGGTTGAGTTCGTCGAACTGAACATCTATTACTGATTCTTCGAACACAGTTTGGAGTTTGTCGATCTCAAACTGTAGTTCATCAAACTGAAAGATAATCTGTTGAATCTGGCTAGAAGAACTGAGTTCGTCGAGCTGAGAAGTACTTTTGTCGATCTGAACATCTTGATACTTATTCATCGAGCGCAGAGATGTGTTCGTCGATCTCATACTGGAGTTCGTCGAACTGAAGAGTTAATATGAAGACTTGCTGGAGAATTGAGTTCGTCGAGCTGAGAAGCTATTTCGTCGAACACAGAAAAGAGTTCGTCGAACTCAAGGTGAAGTTCGTTGAACTAAGAAATAAACTTGATTCGTCGACCTGAAGCACGCCGTTCGTCGAACTCAGAATGGAGTTCGTCGAACGCAGTTTGGAGTATGTCGAACGCAGAAACTTGATCTTTTCCTTAAGTTCTAGCAGCCTAAAACCTTGACCCTTAGACTATACATTGGGGTCAACTTAGTCCTAGTCAACAGATAGTCATCCTAGCCCAAATCAGTAATAAGGTTGTTCCAACAATCTCCCCCTATTTGGATTAGGACACTATTTGACAAAATTAAATAAAAACAAATAAATAACAAACATAGAGCATATATATGTGACAGAAATTTTAAATCAATTCAGCAGATAATAAATATAGTACTCTAGGTTTAGAAAACTTTACATTATAGAATACTGAAAGAAAACCTTGCCTTCTGCTTTTGCTTTGTTGATCTGAGCTGTGGAAACTGAATCTGCTTTGTTGATCTTCTTTATTGATCTACTTTATCAAAAAAAACTGTATCTGCTATATCAAAAATTATTTCTAAATTTGGAGCTGCTTCTACATCACAAACCATAACTGAATCTGCATTTGAATCTTTCATATCTGAAACAAAAACTAAAACTGTTGGAGCTTCTTCATCAAGAACTAAAAACATCAATCACTGCATCAAAAAGAGCTTCTTAATAAAGCATCTCCCCCTGAAACTGGAGCTTCTTCATAAAGCATCTCCCCCTTCCTAGTTTCAGGAAGACCTGAAGCTAGGCCCCTAGAAGAAGGGACATTTGAAGAGGAGGTAGGGAAGGATGCAATTTTAGAAGAAAGATTGCCATTGTTCCTGCAAAAGAAAAAGAGAGATCAAGTGCAAAGGAACTGGAAGGAGAAGCAGATTCTATAGGCATAAAGATAAAATGAAATAAGAGTTTGATTATATAGAGAGATCAGAAGTCGAAAAGACTTAGCCTTCATCAGACTGCGTTCGACGAAAAATTAATTTTCGTCGATCTCAGTTCGACGATCGATCTTGTCTTCGTCGATCCCTGGATCTAATAGGTATCGTCTCAGCGGTTGGGCTGAGACAGCTTCCAGTCTCAGCGGATTCTTCTATCCCGCCCCAGTGGATCCAGACAACTTCTCAGCGGCCCTAGGCCTTGTCTCAGCTGTTCCGCTGAGATTGAGAGCTTGTCTTAGCTGTTTAGTTGAGACTGAGAGCTTGTCTCAGCTATTCAGACAGCAAACCTATTAAACTTACTTCATACATTGAGGGATAAATAAAAGATATTTTTTTAATTGATTGAATCTCCATCTATCATTCCTAGCTGATTTATAAAGAAAATATGCTTCTTTTCATCCAAGGGTTTGGTGAAAATATCAGCCCTTTGTAAGTCAGTAGGAATACATTGTAGGCAAATTTTATTTTTATCCACATTATCTTTAATAAGTGGTGCCTAATTTCTATGTGTTTAGTCCTACTATGGAGTACTGGATTTTGTGCTATAGATATTGCACTAGTATTGTCACAAAATATAATTGACTTATTTAGATTGATACCATAGTCTAGAAGTTGATTTTGTATCCACAATATTTGTGAGCAGCAACTGCCAGCAACAATATATTCTACTTCAGCTGTTGATGTAGACACAGATGTTTGTTTCTTACAAAACCAAGACACTAGCCTATCACCAAGAAATTGGCAATTTCCTGATGTGCTTTTCCTGTCTACTCTGCATCCACAATAATCAGAATCTGATAATCCAGTTAAGTCAAATTCTGAAGCTGTTGGATACCATAGTCCAAGATTTGGACAACCCTTTATATATCTCAAAATTCTTTTTAGTAAAATTAGGTGAGATTCTTTGGGGTTAACTTGGAACCTAGCACAAATACATGTAGCAAACATTATGTCAGGTCTACTAGGTGTTAAGTAAAGTAGTGAGCCAACAATTGCTCTATATACTTTCTGATCAACAGGTTTCCCTGATTCATCATTGTCAACAAAAACATTGGAGGGCATGGATGTTTTCATGGTAGAAGCATCAGACATACCAAATCTTTTCACTAATTCCTTAGCATACTTGGATTGTGATATGAATATGCCATTTGGAGTTTGCTTCACTTGAAGACCAAGGAAGTAAGATAACTCACACATACTACTCATTTCAAATTTAGACTGCATTAGGTCAGAAAACCTTTTGCATAGATTTGAATTAGTAGAGCCAAATATAATATCATCTACATAAATTTGAACTAGTAAAGTTTGATTTTTATGTATCCTGAAAAATAAGGTTTTATCAACAATGCCTCTACAGAATTTGTTCTCCAAAAGAAAATTAGCTAAGGTCTCATACCATGCTTTGGGAGCTTGCTTGAGACCATAGAGAGCTTTATTAAGCTTAAAGACATAAGAAGAGTGAGTTGGAGAGATGAAACCTGGTGGTTGTTCCACATAGACTTCTTCTTTGATATCTCCATTCAGAAAAGCACTCTTCACATCCATCTAATATACCTTGAACATCTTTAATGCAGTCAAGTCAAGAAATATCCTTTTAGCTTCAAGTCTTGCAACAAGAGCAAAGGTTTGATCAAAATCAATTCCTTCTTCCTGAGAATATCCTTGGGCTACAAATCTTGCTTTATTTCTGATTAGGAAGCCTTGATCATCTAGCTTGTTCCTGAATACCCATTTAGTGCCAATGACTGGATGGCCCTTTGTTCTTGGAACCAAATCCCAAACATTGTTCCTTTCAAATTGGTTGAGTTCCTCTTGCATTGCAAGAATCCAGTTTGGATCTTGTTCTGCATCTTTTATGGATTGAGGTTCAACTTGTGATAGGAAACAAGTATGCATATCATTTTGGTGTAGTTGATGCCTTGTTTGAACACCTGCTGAAATATCTCCATTGACTTGAGATATTGGATGATCTCTAACTGTGATGTGGTCAACAGTTGGAGTGGGTTCAGCAATAGTTTCCACATGAGGGATTTGATCAGCTCTCACTTGATTTGAGTTATCAGCAAGATCTGGATTATCCTCTTCTTCACTGTCTTCAATAGTTTCATTTGATGGAAGTAGAGAATCTTTACTCTGTAGATCTAATCCATTGATATCTTCACATAGAGCTGGTACCTGCAAAATATCTTTGGTAGAGGTGGTATTTCTCTCCTCATTTAACATGTTAGTTTCATCAAAAGATACATGCATGGACTCTTCTATCTTAAGAGTTGATTTGTTATAAACTCTATATGCTTTACTAGATAGAGAGTATCCAAGGAATATACCTTCAGCAGCTTTTGCTTCAAATTTCCTTAGATATTTCTTATCATTATTATGCACATAGCATTTACATCCAAAAATCTTAAAATGGTTAACCTTAGGCTTTTTATTCTTAAGTAATTCATAGAGAGTTTTACCCTTAAGTTTATGTATCAAACTCCTATTCAACACATAATTTGTTGTCTTCACTGCCTCTGCCCAAAAAGAGATTGGCAAGCAATGTAGTTGCTGATTCAATTAATGTTCTATTTTTCTTTTCAGCTACCCCATTTTGTTGAGGGGTTCTAGGAGCAGAGAAACAATGCCTGATCTCTTCCTTTCCACAGAATTCTCTCATCAGAAGAGATTCAAACTCAGTGCCATGATCACTTCTGATCAATGCAACTAGAGTAGAGTACTCAATCTTGATGGACCTGAGAAAGTCTGTCAGAACACTGAAGGTGTCAGACTTGTTCCTAAGAAAGAACACTCATGTGAATCTTGAGATGTCATCTACAATAACTAAAGTGTAATGCTTCCCTACTAAGCTCTGTATTGCAGTGGGTCCAAAGAGATCAAAATGCAGTAAGTACAGAATCCTAGGTGAATCACTCTTGGATAAAGATTTAAAACTACTCTTGGTTTGCTTTCCTAGTTGACAAGCCCTGCAGAGTCCTTCCTTCTTGTATGAACCAGAAGGCAGTCCTTTAACAAGATTGTCCTTAGAAAGCTTAGATATAGTTCTAAGGTTAATATGTCCTAGCCTTTTATGCCATAATTCATTTGTTTTACTTATTGAATTAAATAAACAAATATCTGAGTTGGCAGAGTCAAAATTGACTAAATAAATATTTCCATGTCTAATACCAGATAACACATTAATGTTTTTATTATTGGTAATATGACATAAGGAATGGTTAAAAGTTACCTGATAACCATCATCACATAACTGGCTTATGCTAATGAGGTTATGCTTGAGACCCTTGACATATGCTACCTCTTTGAAGGTAACTGCTCCAACTTTGATTTGTCCATATCCTTTGGTTTGTCCACAGTTGGAGTCTCCAAAAATCACTTTGGGTCCAAGCTTTGCCCTGTAATTGCTTAAGTTGTCCTTGTTTCCTATCATATGCTTTGAGCAACCGCTATCCAAATACCAATGTCCTTTTATGTTTGGATAGCCTTGTACCTGCACAACAGAAAAAATAAATTAGTTGTTTTTTACCCAGACTACCTTGGGTCCTTTTGTCTTTCCATAAAATTCTGAAATATATGAAATCTCAGGCTGATCCTTATAGCCTTTTGGATGATATCTCCTTGGAGGAATTATCCACTCAGTGAAAGGATTTTTATTATATTGAGAATAAGAATTCTTCTGATTGTCAGTATATTTTTTGTTCGACAAACTTGTCGGAGTTCGTCGATCGCCGTTTGACGAATTGGAGTAATTTCGTCGAGCGTCGTTCGAATAATAACTATACTGAAAGTCTGTCTTCAGAGTTCGTCGATCGTCATTCGACGAATTGAAGTAATTTTGTCGAGCGCCGTTCGATAGATAACTATACTGAAATTCTGTGCTCAGCTTTCGTCGATCTCCGTTCGACGAAATGAAGTGATTTCGTCGAGCTCCGTTCGACGAGTTCTGTTGAATTCCTTTATTCTTAACATCCTTGCTTGAAATATTCTTATCAACTACTACTGCCTCTTTGCTCTTGGCAGAGATGAACTTTACTGGTGTAGATAAAGTATTCTTCTTAAGAAGATGTGGCTCACTTGATGATGCACCCAAGCCCAGTTTGCCATTAAGTCTGGCATTCACTGTGCTTGTGATGTCCATCAGTTTGATACTTCTCCCATTTAGGGATTCTTCAAATTTCTTAGCCTCAGATAACTTGTTCTTAATGAAAACAATATGTTCTTTGGAGGCAGCCAATTCTTTCTTAAGATTTGTATTATCTTCAGTCAGTTGATTCATTTCAACCAACTTATTTTTGAGAGAGATTATCTCCTTCTCAAATTTAATTAAGTCTAAACAAAGAATTTTAAAATCATTTTTAAAATCATCTGAATTAAAATCAAAGGTAGAGATTACCTGATCAGCATCAGTTTCAGATTCTGATTCATCTGAATTGTTTGCTGAGGCATTGATAGCCATCATGCAGAAATTTCTTTCATCTTCATCATCACTAGAGTTGGATGATGATGCATGTTCTGACTCACTGCTTGAGTCATAAATAGCCATCAAGCATTGATCTTTGTCATTTGCTTTATCTTCATCATCAGAAGAGCTGGATGAAGATTCTGAGTCTGTCTCACTCCATGTTTCAGCTACAAAGCCTCTTCCATTATGCTTGTGTTTGTGGGAGGATGACTTGCTGGAGTGCCTCTTTTCTTCTTTCTCTTTTATTTTGTCCTTCTTTTGATTCTCTGGACACTCAGGTAGAATGTGTCAAAGTTTCCTGCAACCAAAACAGATAATTTCTTTAGAATTTGATTTGTCATACTTTGGTTTTTCTTTGGATCTTGAATCCTTCTTTCTGAAATCCTTTTTAGCCATCTTGTAAAATCTTTTGGCTAGGAGACTCATAAACTCCATTTCTCCTGGTGCTTTGTCTTCCTCTTCAGTTGCTTGAAAAGCAATACTTCTCTCCTTTTTGATGGATGGAGAGGTGGTAGACTGTTCAGCTTCTCGAGATTTGATAAGCTGCTCATAGGATTTTAGCTTGCCTAATAAGGACTCAGTAGAGATCTCATTAAGGCTTCTGGCTTCCTTGAATGGCCAGATCCTAGAGTCCCATGTGCTGGGGAAGCTCATTAGGATCTTATCATTTACTTCAGTGATTGAGATCACTTTGTCCAGAGACTTCTGTTCATTAATTATGAGACTGAGTCTATTGAACATATCAACAACACTTTCAGTTTCTCCCTTTTTGAAATTCTCATATTGAGAGATAAGGTGAGATCTTCTGTCTTTTCTTTCATCTGCATATCCTTCAACTATGTTGTTGAGGGAAATCCAGATATCCCTGGCTGAGGTGCATTCCACAACCTTTTGGAAAATGTCATCAGACATTGTTTGTGCCAAGATATTCATTGCTTTGGCATCTACACTTCTTTGTTTCTTCTGGGCATCTGTCCACTGAGGAGGTGGAACAACATTATTATTTGTTGCTGCTTCAGCACTTGTTGTTGTTGTAGGAGTAGGTGGTCCTGTCAAAATAATATTGAAAATATCCTCATCAATAGAATTCATATATAATCTGATCTTTGCCTTCCATAATGCAAACTTATTTTGATTGCACATAGGAGGTCTTGTGCTTGAGTATTCTTTGTTCTGTGCCATGAGTTTTTAGCAAAAAGAAAACTCTAGAGGAAATTTTGATCTAATTGATCTTTTGATTCACGTGTTAGCCTGTAAACAATCAACCAACCTCTAATACTAATTTAAAGTAACCTCTGATAGAAGTTGAAAGTGAGGTTTAGATCTTAGATTTACTCTAGAGGGGGGGGGGGGGGGGGGGGGGGGGGGTGAATAGAGTATTAAAACGTTTTTTACTTATTTTTATAGCGGAGTTAATATAGTGATATATATATGTGTATTGAGTGAGTATGAAACAAAATAAAAAATCACACAGCACAGCACAGTACAAAAAATAAACAAAAACACAGAAGACACAAAGATCTATAGTAGTTCCCCAATAAATCTGGGCACATCTACTCTTCTACCACCCTTGGTAGGAATCCACTAGGTTTTTGATCAGGTGCCCTATCACCAATGGGTTTTTGATCTGGTGCCCAAACACCACTAAGCTTTTGATCAGGTGCTCAAACCAATCACAGGTTTTTGATCAGGTGCCCTGCCACCAAAGGGTTAACTTTTGAAGGGAGTTAGAACCCTGTACAAGATGAGATAAAGAGAGTTTATGAAGTTCTTCTCTGTCAACAAGCCGAGAGAAGACTAGTGGATTTGTTGTTGTAAAGCTCCCCCTATCTGATAGGATTTCTTGACAGATAATGGATGGAGCTTCCTCTTGAATGTAGAATATCTTCCTTGATAGCTGATGAATCTGAGAGACAAAAGTTTCTCAGATTATTGTTGCTCTTTGAAGATTATGAAACTTGCAGCTGAAAATTGAGATAAGATTTGTGTTGTTGTTCTCAGAGAATGAGATTGCTGTTGTAGAAGATGAAGATCTGAAAAACTTTTTCTTTCTGTATTTCTCTCGACTATTTCTTTTTTTCTTTTCTTTCAAATCTTTTAATTAAAGAATAAATATTCTGAAGAGATATTCTTGGAACTGCAATCTGATTCAGCAATATCCTTTAATTTCTTTTCCTTTTCCAATATATGTCAATGGCTACTTTCTCGAAATAAGAGAATAATAAAAGGAAAGGATTAAATCCAGACTTATCTGATAGGAATAGATCCGTCTAGAAAATTCGTCTAGTTGAGAGAATAGTACATCGATCTGAAGGTTGAGTTGGTCAAACTGAAGTTGGAGTTCGTTGAACTGAACATCTGTTACTGCTTCGTCGAACACAGACTAGAGTTCGTCGATCTCAAACTGGAGTTCGTCGAACTGAAAGATAATCTGCTGAATCTGGCTGGAAGAATTGAGTTCATCAAGCTGAGAAGTACTTTCATCGATCTGAACATCTTGATACTTATTCGTTGAGCGCAGAGCTGAGTTCGTCGATCTCAAACTGGAGTTTGTCGAACTGAAGAGATAGTATGAAGACTTGCTAGATAAATGAGTTCGTCGAGCTGAGAAGCTATTTCGTCGAACACAGAAAGGAGTTTGTTGAACTCAATGTGAAGTTCATCGAACTGAGAAATAAACTTGATTCATCGACCTGAAGCACGCCGTTCGCCGAACTCAGAATGGAGTTCGTCGAACGCAATTTGGAGTTCGTCGAACGTAGAAACTTGATCTTTTCCTTAAGTTCTAGCAGCCTAAAACCTTGACCCTTAGACTATACATTGGGGTCAACTTAGTCCTAGTCAACAGATAATGATCCAAGCCCAAATCAGTAATAGGGTTGTTCCAACAAATCATTTTGTAACAATAGCACCCATCCCCTGTGTGAAAGAGACATCTTTGACGTTGGGGGGTTGCATGCGGATTTGATGATAACCTGAAAAAGCATCTAAAAAGACATCACAGAAAAACCGACGGCCGAGTCAACCTGCGCGTCGATTCGGTGCAAGGGGTAGCAATCCTTGGGGCATGAATTATTTAGTAAAGAAAAGTCAAGGCACATTCTCCACTTACCTCCCCCCTTCTTTACGATAACCACATTGGAGACCCAACCGGGGTACTGGATCTCCGATACAAACCCTGCTTGGAGGAGCTTGCCCACCTCCTCTCGGATGGGCCCTTCCAGCTTGTCAACAATGGCTCTCTTCTTTTGTCGGATGGTTCGGGTGTAGGGATCGAGGTTGAGGTAGTCGCAAGCCACATCTGCATCGATTCTGGGCATCTCTGTCGCACTCCAGGCGAAGACATCCACATTTTCCTGCACATAGGCTAGGCTTTGCTTCTGCTCCTCGGGGCTGAGCTCTACGCTGATCTTGACTTTTTCCAACACCCCCGCTCGGGTGGTGACCTCGAGCTCCACAACCTCATCCACGGCCTCCAGCTGGGACTGATCACCCCAATCACCCTTTTTCTCCTCGCCGTGAACTAGCGATTCGACCTCCTCCTCCTTTCTTCCTTCCTAAACTTCCATCAATTCTCCCTCCCCTTCTTCCCGGGCCTCCACTTCCTCTTCTTTCCCCTCCTTGTCCTCCTCCATCTGCTCTTCCGCCCCTTCCTCCTGGGCCTAACCTTCTCCTCCCCTCCTTTCTTCCTCCCCTGCCTCCTCGAGCATTGACGGCTCCTCCATCTCCCGATCCCATTCTTCTGCTTCGGCCATCCAGGAGATGGTGTTCACGACAATCACATTGCACTGCTGGCCACCTTCGGATCTCCCCTTATCCGGACTTGGACTCCTCACGCATTGTACTTAAGGCATTGATGGAAGGTGGAGGGGACGCAGGGGAACGCACTGATGAGCGATCGTCTGAAGACAGCGCAGTAGCTACTGGGGGCATCCACTATGACAAAGCAGCAATTCCTGAACTACCCCCCCCCCCCCCTAAAAAAAGTACATGAAGTCTTACTCCCCCTTCTACCTTCTTGTCTCCCCGGAGAACCCAAACAATGGGCCATCCGAGGCCAACACCCTCTGTGCCTCCACCTGCATCTCATCAAACGCCTTCTTGAAGATGACGTTGCCCGAGATCCCATTATCAACAAGGATCTGAGAGACGGTGAAGTTCTCGATCGCCGCCTGAATGACCAGCGTATCGCATAATGGCTCTTCATGACCTGACATGTCCTTTTTGGTGAACAAGATCTTCTCTGCTGGGGGCGGGGCTAGGGACGTCCAAGCCACGCTACAACGATAGATGGTATGGAGGCTTGCCTTCCGGGTCGCCTCAATCCCTACCCCCCCCCCCATGGATCACCCCGATCCCTCCTTGGGTCCCCACGTCGACCCGATCTTCACACCTCTCATCCTTCTCATCCTGAGACAGGACCTCCTCAATCCTCACCGCCCGCTGCTTCCGTGGTGCTGGCGCTCTGGCTCCCATCACCTCCAAGAACTCTGGGCAGGTGGCCGTTGTGTGACCTTCCTCCTCGTGGAAGTCACAATAGGGCAATGCCGACCCCCTCCTCGCGGCCTCTACCCCTCTATTCCTCCTCCAAGGACCGGCACCTCCGGTTCCCGCTCCTCTTCCCCTTCCTGGTCTCCCTCGACCGACTGCCATTGCCTACTGAGGCGAGTGGGGATGAGGTGGCCTCGGGCCTTGCCTCCATCCTAGCTGGTGGGGTCTTCCTTGGCCTCCTTGGAAGTTCCCCCTCCCTGGTGGAAATCCCTTTCTGGGCCTTGCCTCCCCCTTCTTGCTGCCTCCACCCCACCTCCGAGGCTCTCACCTCTTCTCTTCTCCTTGCTTCCAGATTTTTGACCTCTTGCTCGATTCTCCATGACAACCTCTTCGTGAACTCGGGGTTTGCTGCCTCCCCCTCTATATCCTCTGCCGCTCTCTCCACCAGCTCCTTAAAAGATAAAGGAGCCCTCCTCTTGAGGTCCATCTTGAACAACCCCTCCCGTAGCCCTACTATGAAGGCAAGCTGAAGGGTGTAACCCGGCACCTCCTGGATGAGGAGGACATCCTCCTGGCACCGATCCACATAATGGGCCAACGATTCCCCTGATCTCTGCTTGATATTGAAGAGCACCTCAGGGTCCTTCTTCCTCTTCTTTGAGGTAGATGAGCGCATCAGGAAGCCACGACGTAGATCCTCGAAAGCATAGATCAACCCAGATGGCAACTGGTGGAACCATTCCCTTGCTTTCTCTTTTAGGGTGGTGGCGAAGAGTCGGCACTTGAAAGTGTCCGACAGAGGTCTGATAGAGACCATGTCTTCAAACCACTGCAGGTGCTGAGTGGGGTCATCCTTGTCGGTATACATCATCATGGATGGCTTGCTGAACCCCTCGGGTAGTGGTGCCGAGAGCACCGACTCACAGAATGGGCTCCCCCCTTCACACACCTGACCTGCTCCACTCGCTCCGCGAGCTCCCCAGGCAAACTGGCTCCTCCCGGTCTCACACTCGCCGAGGGACCGCTCGCGGGACCCCACTGGCCGGGATCCTTCCTCCCGGGACGGTGCTCGAATGGATTCCACTCGCTCGCGCTAGACTGGGGAAAAGCTCCCGCCCCGCGAGGTCTCTCTCCGGCATCTGGGACATCGCCTCCTTCACTAGCCTCTGCCCTAGGGCGCACTCGCCTACTCCAACAGGAGGGGCCACCTAGGGCACAGGGGTTGCAAGAACCCTATGGGCCATGGCGAGGGCACACTGTAAAGCCCCAAGCAGGTCCCTCTTGAGGTCGGCCAGCATCTCAACCATTGCTGGCACGCCGGGTGGTGGCAAACCGCCGAAGTCTGCCTCTCGCTCATCGTATCCCACCATGTCTCTTCCTTAGAGCTTTCTTGAACTAGCTTCACTCCACGCTCACCGCACCAAAAATGTTGAAACCAAGACTTGGTCTCTTGTGGAGCTCTGGCCCTCAAAGATGAGGGGCATCTGACACTTACTAATTCCTCAGAAGGAACAGACCAGAGACTTAGAACTACACACAGACCCTTGGTCTTAGCGAGGAGGTCCCACCACACACCCGGAAGATCTCTGAGCTCTTCCCCTCCCAAGCCAAAGCCGAGACTGGGCACCATGGAGAGCTTGAGTGCTAAGCCAAGATAACCTAGGGTGGAAGAAGCTCAGAGTACTGAGATTGGAATCCTCTCCAAAGGTGCCCTTCAAGGTCTATTTATAGTTTTTCCAGTCCGGTCTGCTAATAATGGGATTCCGCCTTAATCTTTTGTTAAACGCAGCCCAAAATTGTCTACCAACAGCAAAACTCCGCTATTTGGAGAGGCTAATTGCAGACCACCAGGGCCTTCCAGGTAATAACACCCCCGGACCCCTACTGGGTGAGCCACCCACAGGGGCTCCTCTCACGACCTGGGAGGACCTGGCTCGTTCGCCTTCCTGCTGGTGGCCCGTGAGGGTCCAGGCCTGCTCGTCTTCGTGAGAGCGGCTGGTAAGAGCCCGACTCGCCCGCTCCCTGCGAGCAGCCGGCAAGAGCTCGGTTCGCCCTCTTTCCTGCGAGCCTGCTTTGGGAGTCTGGCTCGCCCTCCTTCTCCACCTCTCTCCTGCTTATTCCTTAGTCTCCACTCACCTCCTGCCAAATACCGGGGTTGTACAACAATCTCTTTCTCCTCTCTTCAATTTTCACCATAAGAGAGAGAATAAGCACTTAAGAATAAGGCTTCAAAGCTCTTATTGTTGACATAAAATATATTAAAATCTTCTCTGATTGTCGGATCTCAGATCTCATAATTAAATGGTTCGAAATAGACTTAAAATCCTGCTTACTCAAACTACACATGCTGGTTACATGATATATACCTAGTGCATGTACCACCATGAAGCACTGCATGCAACACAAATCGATGCACGACAACTATGATGCCCAAAACTTGGTGCATGCTCCTGCATGCATATGTAAAAATATAAACACATTTATATATCGAAAATGACACCGTTATCTCAAGTAATAAAGTAATAAGAAAGTATCATCTCCATATGGATTAAATGTGTATGTCGGAATAGTTTCATTAAATATAGTTTATCTAGAGAATTGATAAAGTGGAGTAGTTTTTTCGACAATTACACTTACAATGTTCCTGATTTGAATAAGTCCTCAAGTCAAGAGAAAATACACTTTGTATTTAATGCATATGTTTAGAATATTATTTTTAGGTATTATATAGTGCAAGCCTAGCATAGGGCTAAACTTAGTGTCATTGGACATAAATTTGCCAATGTAAGCCCTCATTGTGCACAACACTTTGTCGATCTATGATCTAGACTATATTAGACTTATAACTCACTTATTAACATCTAGAATTAAGGTCTAGCAAGTGGGTTAGAGAAAATGACCTTAATTAAGAATGATCAGCAAATGACCAAGTCATATCATCTTGAAGAGTCCAAATATCATCTTATATAGGTATCAATATCGACTTGAAGACCTTAAGGATCAAGAAGATATCATCTCGTAGACTCTCTGCTGAAGTCTCATATCGTCTTGATTATAAGAAGCTGACCAAGCTCCAAATATCATCTTGGTAATACACTATCAAAGACAATATCATCTTAACAAAGACTGTCTATACTCATGTCGTCTTGATTAGAAAAAGCAGCTCAAGCTCCAAATATTGTCTTGGTAGTACACTATCCAAGACGATATCATCTTGACAAGGATCAGCTATACTCATATCGTCTTGAATATAATCAACAAGATGTTTGGAAGCTCTTCATTGAAGGGAGAATTTGGCTAAGTCCTTTATCATCGAGGTTATATTAATTGTCATTGAGGACAAGTGAAATGTCATTAAGGATCCTACATGACACTTCAGAAATACAAAAGAAAATGAACATGTTGAACATAGAATAAGATTTGATAAGCTTAACATTTGTCTAGATGATAGTAAACATGTTGAACACATAATTTGACTTGATAAGATTAATCATTCGACTAGAAGACAGTGACCATGATGAACTCAGAATTCGACTTGATAAGCTTGATCATTCAAATAGTAGACAGTGGTAGTAAAATATCGTCTTGTAGAATACAAATATCGTCGAGAAGAATTGAAATATTGTCGAGACAATGCTAATATCGTCTTGAAGACAACAAGTATACATTTGACTAGAAATCAAGAACATTCGACTAGACTTCTAGTCGAATTGCGGGAAAGGCCTGAATTCAAAGTAAAGCGTGATTGTGGCGTTATCTCATTTAATGTTGCCGCAGATTGGTCCAATCAGATTTGTCCTTTAAATTCAAAAGATCTCTAATATAATGGCAGTCCGAGGATTCGACCGTTATTAAATGACTCTATAAAATGGATGCGACGGGAAGTTGATAACCCTAATTTCTCTAACCATTATATTCAAAAGAAAGGGCTCTCCGCCATCATCGTGCAATTTTCTATCAAAGAGCTCAAGAACAGAGGAAAAGCATTTTGAAGCCAATAAATCAATTCTCCTAAAGTAAAGACAAATCACCTTACTGATTCAAATGGTTAATCACCTCTTTGCAAGAAGATTTAAGAAGAAGCCACTTCCACAACAGGCTTCAAGAAGGCTCACGCTATTCATGACAAATCATTTGGAGTCTAAAGAATCTTTCTAATCAATTATCTCTTCTTCTATAGGATTTCTGAGGAAAGTTTAGTGTAAGATCATTGAGGCCTGAGTGTAGGGTCCTGTGTCTGGATCCGAGGTAGGGAACTTGTTGTAGTTCCTGAGGTAGGATTCAAGTTGAATCTCAGTTGTAGGGGTGATAAACTATGAGCTGTAGGATCCCGTATTTGGATCTGAGGTAGGATACCTGGTCACTGAATTATAGGATCTAAGGATCTGAGTTGGTTGGAGTTTGTCGAGGCTAGCTCATTGCTAGATAGGCAGAGGGGAAAGTGAATGTATGCAACTCAGGGAACAACTATAGATTTCTTTGTTTGTGCTCTAGATTTTCTGTGATTGTGTGTCTATTGTGTATACTTTCATTATTCCGCATTAAGTATTTATATAGGCGACAACACCTATTCACCTCCTCTAGGTGACTAGACTACCCTAAACTTACAAGTGGTATCAGAGGGAGGTTTTTCAAAAAGGCTTAACACCTTGACCAAGACTCTCATCAGGGAAATACTATCCATTCACCATGAATACTGGAGAAAAATACAAGGAACTAAGTTCCATGAAGTAACCTATCTATAGAAAAGAGAATTTTGGAATTTTGAAGGAAAGGGCCAGACTGTTCATGGAAGCCTTTGACCCAAGGATATTCATAACTGTTGAAGAAGGACCTTTCATTCCCATGAAAGTCACAACCATTGATGCCAATTTGCAAGTTCCAAAGAAACATACTGAAATGACCAAGGATGATGTACATCTGGCCACCATGGACAAAAGGGCCAAGAACATAATTGTGAGTGCCATAGATGACTCCACTTTCCAAAACCTGATTCACAGCAAAACTACAAAGGAAATTTGAGATTCACTGATTTTCTACATGGAGGGCACTGAGGAAGTAAGAGATGATAGGAAATCTCTTCTCAACCAATAATATGAGGCCTTCAAGCATGAGAAGAAGAACTCAATTGTTGACTGCTATGAGAAGTTCTTTAAGATAGTCAATGGACTAAAGAATTATGGGAGAGAATTCTCCAATTATGATCTCAATGACAAATTCTTTAGGTCCCTCAATAAGGAATGGGACATCAAGATCCGTGCAATAAGGTAGATTGCTAACTTGGCTAACATTTGGCCTCAAAATCTGTATGGCAAGCTACTATCCAATGAACTGCAGCTAAATATAAGAAAGGCTGAAGAAAAATCTTACAGATCCTACTTTTGGAGAAATATGTAGCCTTCAAGACTAAATGTTCCAAGAGGAGTAGAGAAGACTCCCTAGCCCTCAAGGAGAGAGCTGCTGAAGAAGAAAAATCTGAGGACTGCTCCCAACTCAAATCTTACAGATGGAGAAATAACCTTGTTCTCCAGGAAGATTAAAAAGCTACTGAGAAAGAATAGGTAATGTAAAAATAGACCCCCCCCCCTTCTCCTCCAGGTCAAAGAAGAACTACAATAGTAATGACATGCAAAGCACAATACCAAAAGGGACATATATGATCCTAAACATAACAAATAGTTTACATATGACACTGTTTGCATTGTTGCAACATACCAGGTCATGTTATTGCTGACTGTCTTGATAAAAGAAAAGAAGGAAGGAGAGCTGATGAGAAAATGTCCCATAAAGGTAAGAAGACTGAGAAGAGCTTCATTGCTAAGAAGCCAGAGACATTGAGTGAGAGTGACAAAAGATTATCTGAATCGAAGGAGGAAGCCTACTTAGGGCTCACTATAATTTCTGAAAATGAGTGGGAGGCTGACTATCCTACTGCCAGGATGTGCATAAGGGCACCTCTATCACTATCAGGCAGTGGATCAGAAGAAGAGATTAGCTATGGACTAATGGACCTAACTAAGGAAGAGAAGCATGATAATTCATATCATGATAAGGTATACATTTAAGCCTCAGTATCTAACTCTGGATTTGACCATGAGTCTATGCTGGATCGAAAGCAAACTCATCAGCTAATGATAAGAGTGATTCTGAACTAGCAGATAAATATAATGATCTAATAAAAAAGTATGGTCCTCTATTAAAAGCACTTAAGAAAAGAAAAGCCTTAGTCAAAGCTCAAGCTTAAGAAATAAAAATTCTTGAGCCATTCAAATCCCAAGTAGATGAGAAAACCAAAAAAATAATAAGTATGACCTATGAGCATATGGTACTTCAAAAGAAGTATGAAGCTCAGAGAAAAATCATAGTTCAAAAAGAAAGAGTCACCAAGGCTTTGGAGGACAGGATTCTTATAGAAAGGAATATTGTGGCAAACTTCTCTAAGCCAAAAATTGTACTCTATATTATAGACAACTTCTCTTCTTCCTATGGAGGAGGCCTTGAATGTACTAATGAAAAGGAGGAGACAAAAGTTATCTTGCACTCTAATACATATGTTAATGATCTAGCCTATGGATATCTCTCCAATGGATGCTTTACTAGTGGAACAAAGCCACATAACACAAAGATTCGAGTAAACATTAGACAGAGTGCCCTCAAGGAACCCATGAGGAGATCCAAATGAAAGATCATGGATCATTTGTACTTGGCTCTACAACATCATCAGCCAAAGGAAAGGGAAAGGCTCTTCCTCAAAGGCCTGTCCCTAAAGTGAAACATGTGACTGTGCAGTCAACCATCAATTCTATGCACAGCCACATGATTAGCCTAAGAAATGCTAGAAATTCAACAGCATGCTCTTCTGATCATCAATATCATCACCCCACTTAGAATGTGACTCAAAAGAGGAGGAGTAATAAATTTGTACTGGTATTGTGGCAAGATGGGCCACTTTGCCATAGACTGGTGGTACAATCCAACAGTGCTTAGGGAAAAGAATTTGAAGCTTGCTAATAATTTAGTTATAAAGCAAGCTGCAATCAAGGCTAACAGGAACCAAGGACCCAAACTTTTTTAGTTCCTAAGGTGAGCTATTTATTTGTAGGTATGTTCAAAGACCAACAAAATGCCTATCTGGTATTTGGACAATGGATGTTCGAGGCATATGACCGTGGCAAGAATCCTTTTGAAGAACTTCACCCCTATGGAAGATGGAGCCAATGTAATCTTTGGTGGACCTAACAGTCATTATCAAAGGCTATGGTATGATTACCAATGTCATATTTTCAATTTCAAAAGTGGCTTAGGTGGAAGGTTTGCAGCCCAACCTTATAAGCGTAAGCCAACTATGTGATTTAGGGTATGTCATTAAATTCCGCAAGAATAAGTGTGTGATAAAAAATTCTGTAGACTTTGAAACAATCCTATCTGGAACTAGGAGTGGAAATGTTTATTGTTTGAAATTCTTATATTTAGATTCTTCCTCAACTGTATGTCCTATAGCAAATGAGAGATACTCTCTTTGTGTGCACTGACACAAGAGACTTGCTCAAATGAACTACACGACAATTAACAAGCTAGGTTCAAGAGTTATAAATGGACCTAAGCTTAAATTCATTAAAGAGGGTATTTGTCATGCCTGTCAGATGGGCAAGCAGACTAGGACCACCTTTAAGAGCATTGGCTCCAAAGATTCTGAAAGATGCATATATCTTTTGCATTGGATTTACTTGGCCCTCTGCCAATCCATAGTTTAGGAAGGAAGTTATACACTCTTGTGATAGTTGATGACTTCTCTAGATATGCATGGGTGTTCTTCCTCAAGAAAAAGTCTGATACCTTGGTGATGAGTACTTCTTGTACTTATACTTTAATATAATTTTAATGATATTTTAATATGAATTTGTATAAATTGCATGAATTATCCCATCAAATTCATTTCTTTTTATTTCTATAAGCTAACTTAAGCTAATTCTGTGTTTTTCAGGTTTTCTGGGCACATTGAGCAAAAATGTCAAGGACACGCCCAAGGTCACGGGCGTGTCAGCCAAGGATGTGTTCCAGAACCGATTCCACCACCCTGGGCTTATTCTGTGAAAATTCGCCAAGTGCACGCCCTAGGTCACGGGCATGACTAAGGGTGTGACCCAGGTCATGGCCATGACCCACCTCTAGCATACCAGATCATCCGCCACATCATTTAAAGTTACACGCCCTCGGTCACGGGCGTGACCGAGGGCATGAAATATTGACACGGGTGTGACTCATCCCGCTCCACTTCCCGCCAAAAGCATCCCGTCAGGCGCCATTTTGAAGATTACATGCCCTAGGTCACGGGCATGACCGAGGGCGTGACTCGCATGTAATGCTCGCATTGAAGCTAAAAGGCGCCCTCTATGCACCAGCATCGATCATGCCCCTTACACTCCCTTGGTCATGGGTGTGACCAAGGGCGTGTAACCTCATTTTGCAGCTATTTAAAACAAGCTCCACCAGAGCTGAGGAGACAAATTTTGGGAGTTTAAAATCTCCTTTTCTTGTTTTATTCTCTTGTTTTTAGCATCTCTAGTAGTACTTGTACTCCTTTCTTTCTTGCAATTGTTCTTTCAATTTAATAGTTGTAATTTTCATTTTAATAGCTTGTAATTCTCTTCCTTCCAATTTTAATAAAAAATAGTTCTTTCTTCTTATTATTATATTCTCTTTTTCATCATGAACTCTTTTATTTTTATTGATTCCTCCATCTCCATTAGTAGCTAAATCTTTATTAGTACTCGATCAAGATGATCCAAGGAATAATATAAGTCATGAAATAATTTAGAGTTGCTCTTTCTCTTTTCTAAAATGCTTAAGATTTATTCTTGATTTTAAGATAACGAGATTATATTTTTGATAAATAATTCTTGTTCTTGTTTTCATACTTTAGTTAGCCGAGAGGCTCGTAATATGAATCGATCACTCAAGGATAAAGAAGAGTAGAATGCAATCGTCGAGAGAGGATGACGTTACCCTTCCATACTGGAGTAAAAGCCAATAGCAGGATTGACCTCGTAAAGCAAGTATTAGGTTATTGATTATAGAATAAGAATTCGGTTGATATTCCTAATCTTAGTTGGGCGTATCCTCGACCCAAGGTGCATTCATAATTCGGGAATCCCCACAGTCAAAGCTATTTTATTAAGAGAATGCAATTTTATTCTTTCTTCTTATTTTTATCTCCGAGTTGATTCAAAGATCGAGTGCTAATCATCCTTATTATTATTTTAATTGCTATTCTAATTCACTATATTTTCTTTATAAACAAACCCACTCCAAGCTCTTTTGATAAAATAAAAGAGATTTTCCGAAGTAAGAATATTCAACCGCCCGAGTCTAATACGACCTTGGTTTTATAAACCTATAATACTTACGATACGGTACACTTGTCATTGTCATTTGCAGATATAGTTTTGCACATCAAGTTCTTGGCGCCGTTGCCGGGGAACTAGGTTGATATTTTGAAAAAAAGAAATATCAATTAATTTTATCGTTCTCTTTCTTCTCCCCCTTCTCTTAAAATTTTTTAAAAATCTTAAAAGGGACAATTTAAATTCTCAGAAAGGGAGATTTGGGGTTGTCATCCCATCGGATCTCCTAGTACCGGGCGAACCCTTCACAGGGTAGACCTCGGGAAGTCCGGGACTAAGTTAGCCAACTTTTTGAATTTTTTTTATTTCTCTTCTCTATTCCCCCTCTAAAATACCATTCATTTAAGTGAAGGTTGTTTTCTTTTTATTAAATGAGGTTATCTGAATTGGCCGTAAAAGTTGTCGAGTTTCAAAACAAAGTTAATCTTTTGGAAGCCGCACGAAAGCACCAAATTTGTTGTAATTATTGTGGTGCAACTCATCAAAATGAAGAGTGTTATTTTCATTCTTATGCTCAAAATTTATATTATGAAAATAATTTTTCTCAATCTTATGCAAATAATATTGATAATAATTACGATCATAATTTTCCCTCTTATCATGAAAATAATTTATCCAACTTTGATGAAAATGTTTTTTCTAATTTTCACGTGAATAATTTTTCGGTCTTTAATAAATTTTCTTCTAGCTCTAAAGTAGATTATTCTGGGTGGCAAGCTCACCCGGATAGTTTTCGGATCCATAAAGATAAATCTTTAGATCTGAATTTTTGTTCTTCTTCTCTTGCGCTGCAAGTTTTGTACTCTAATTTTGGGGAATTTCCACCAATTCAATTTGATACTCCCCCCAAAATTTAGATGAGAACATTATTTCGTCTAGTGTTTTTTCTCCATCTTTGGATAAGTTAGTTATGGAGGAACATGTGGTTTCATGTAATCCCATAGTTTCTTTTACCGAATATGAAAAGCAACTGTTGTACCAAGAATAACTTAATATTATGGGCACCCCATATGAAATAGAAGATGAACAAGTTTCTTCCCCTACACCCAAATTTTCTTTTGTTTGTCATGAATTTTCACAAAATTCTTCAATTTTAGTTCAACCGAAAATTCTTGAAAACTTTGTGTATGAAAATATTATTCTGCTTGGTAATGCACTAGATTTTTCTGAAGAAAAAATATTTTAGAAAATGAACAACCAGAGCTTAATCATATATTTTCGCAAGCGCCTCCTCCTAACTAAAATTTTTCTAACTCGTTTAATTGTGATTCTCTATATACTAATAATTTTCAGGTTGAAGATGAGTCGTTGCCACCCCAAATAATTGATGATCCATATGCCGCTCCTCTTTTTAAATCTAAATCACCTCAGGTATGTATATGTGATTTGGATTTTATATTCAAGTCAAAGGACAAAATGAGAATCACATGTTAAACGGAGGAGTAGCCGGGCGACTGTTGTCGGCACATTCACCTAAATGTGAATTAAGGGAGATGTCTGTGCACCTCTCTTTTCAATTTCTCTTTATCTAACAATAACCATCTAGCTTAAAGACGAGAAAAAGAAAGCGCTCATGGGAGTCACCCTTTGCTTATCTTTAGTTTTCGTGCATTTTTCTTTTTACGCATTTTCCTTTCACGTCTTCTTCATACTTAGTATTAAACATTGGGGACAATGTTTAACTTTAAGTATGAGGGTGTAGTGTAGTTTTCTAGACTTTCTTTTCAATTTATAAAAAAAATCATAAAAAAATTGAAATCCTTGGAAAGGGAGGTTCGGGCTATCATCCCATCATATCTCATAATACCTTGCGAGCCCTTCACCGGGTAGACCTTGGCAAGTCCAAGAATTTTTCAAAAATATATATTAATCCTTACTTGTTGTTTTTATTTTTCTAGAAATCTAGTTTGAGGGTTGATTATTAGTATTCTTAAATTTTTAATTTAGCTAATATTTTGTTTTATCAAAATTTGTAAAATTTAAATTTGAAGTAATTTAGTTTTAAGAAACACTTTATATTTTTAAGTCGATTAGAGAATCTATTTAGCACTACTTCTCCTTTTAATTTTAAATTGCTTCACTTTATGGTAAATTGGCTAAGCATCTCTAGATTTTTATTATATTCTCTATTAACTGTAGGATCTTAGGAAATTTCATTCCACTAAAAAAGTTGCTCTCAAAATAGTTTAATTTAAAACTAGAAGTATTTCTTTACCCTTACCCTTTGTTGACAAATAAAAAAATGTGTAGTAAAAGATCATATGTCAAGGGAATAAGAGGATAAAAATTCATTATTCCCTAAACATATGCACCCAAAATCATTTAAAAGACTACATGTCATGATGTAAGAGGATAAAATTCATTACATCTACACATTTACATTTTGGGTTTTTGATTGAAGAGAATTTTTAAATAAGATTATATTGCATGGAAAATAAGAGGATAAAATTTATTATTTTCCTAAACATATACAAATTCATATTCAAATAAGGTGAGAGGATTGAATTCATCACCTTTATTTTAGTATCTCTTCATTTTGCTAGTTTGTTAAAACCCATCCTTAGCCAATTTTATTGGTTCTAGTTCTAAATCAAATTATTAAGAGAGCAATATTTTGGTAGGTGTCTTCTCCTTAAGGTTTCTTTTATGTTGAAGTGTCTATAATTTCAATTTATTCTTGTTTGAAAATTTCCATGATTTCGTTTGCTAAATAGTCTTCTTGAGAAGTATTTAGCTAAACAAATTTCCCTTTTTAAATTATCACCATAACTTATGACTTAATTCTTGAATTCCTAGAATTTGCTTTAAACTTACTCTTGGTTTAATGAAAATTTATTTAATTAGTAATAATATCGATGTCTTGTAATTCTTCCCTCATTCTTTTGCTCTGGAATAACAAAAGCTCAAATATGGGGGTGTTTGATAAGTACTTTTTGTACTCATCCTTTAATATAATTTTAATGATATTTTAATATGAATTTGTATAAATTGCATCAATTATCCCATCAAATTCATTTCTTTTTATTTCTATAATCTAACTTAAGCTTATTATGTGTTTTTTAGGTTTTTTGGGCACTTTGAGCAAAAATGTCAAGTACACGCCCAAGGTCACGGCGTGACCAAGGGCATGACAGCCTAGGATGTGTTCCAGACCCGATTCCGCCACTCCGGGCTCATTCCGTAAAAATTTGCCAAGTACATGCCCCAGGGCACGGGCGTGACCCAGGTCACGGCCATGACCCGCCTCCAGCATACCAGATCAGCCACCACATCATTTAAAATTACATGCCCTCGGTCACGGGAATGATCGAGGGAATGACATACAGACACGGGCTTGACTCATCCCGCACCACATCCCGCCGAAAGCATCCCGCTTAGGCGCCATTTTGAAGATTACACGCCTTAGGTCACAGGGGTGACCGAGGGCGTGACAAGCATGTAACGCTCGCATTGAAGCTAGAAGGCGCCCCTCCACCGCAACATCGATCACGCCCCTTACACGCCCTTGGTCAGAGCATGACCAAGGGCTTGTAACCTTATTTTGCAGCCTATTTAAAGCCAGCTCCACCATAGCTGAGTATATGAATTTTGGGAATTTAAAATCTCCTTTTCTTGTTTTATTTTATTGTTTTTAGTATTTCTAGTTATTCTTGTACTCCTTTCTTTCTTGCAATTGTTCTTTCAATTTAATAGTTGTAATTTTCATTTCAATAGCTCGTAATTCTCTTCCTTGTAATTTTAATAAAATTAGTTCATTCTTCTTCTTATTATATTCTCTTTTTCATCATGAACTCTTTTATTTTTATAGATTCCTCCATCTCCATGAGTAGCTAAATCTTTACTAGTACTCGATCGATATGATCCAAAGAATAATATAAGTCATGAAATAATTTAGAGTTGCTCTTTCTCTTTTCTAAAATGCTTAAGATTTATCCTTGATTTTAAGATAACAAGATTATATTTTCGATATATAATTCTTGTTCTTGTTTTCGTACTTTAGTTAGCCGAGAGGCTCGTAATACAAATCAATCACTCAAGGATAAAGAAGAGTAGAATACAATCCTCAAGAGAGGACGACGTTACCCTTACGGATTTGAGTAAAAGCCAATAGAGGGATTCACCTCATAAAGCAAGTATTAGGTTATTGATTATAAAATGAGTTTGGTTGATATTCCTAATCTTAGTTGGGCGTATCCTCGACCCAAGGTGCGATCATAATTTGGGAATCCCCACGGTCAAAGCTATGTTACTAAGAGAATACGATTTCATTCTTTCTTCTTATTTTTATCTCCGAGGTGATTCAAAGATCGAGTGCTAATCATCCTTATTATTGTTTTAATCGCTATTCTAATTCACCATAATTTCTTTATAAACAAACCCACTCCAAGCTCGATTGATAAAATAATAGAGATCTTCCGAATTAAGAATATTCAACCGCCCCGAGTCTAATACGACCTTGGTTTTATAAACCTATACTACCTTTGATACAGTACACTTGCTATTGTCGTTTGCGGATATAGTTTTGCGCATCAATTGGACAACTATGTTTCCATTGTCAAGCAAGTTTAGAATGAGAAGAACTATATTGTGGTCAAAATTAGAAGTGACCATGACACAGAATTTTAGTATGAACGCATAAAAAATTTCTGTAAAGAACAAGGTATCCTTCAAGAATTTACTTCTCCAAGAACACCACAACAAAATGGAGTTGATGAGAGAAAAAATAGAACACTCATAGAAGCTGGGAGAACTATGTTATGTGACTCTTCACTACCAGAATATTTCTGGGCTGAAACTATCAACACTGCCTTCCATGTGCAAAATAGAGCTTCTATCACCAAATATCACAAGAATACTCCTTATGAACTAATGAAGGGCAGAAAACCAAATTTAGCCTACTTTAGGATCATTGTTAGCAAGTGTTTTGTACTAAACAATGGAAAATCATATTTAACCAAATTTGCTAAAAAGTCTTTTGAGGGGGCCATTGTTGGATATAGTAGCAACAACACGGCTTTTAGGATATTCAACGAAAATACCCATGTTGTGGAAGAATCAGTACATGTTGTATTTGATGAGATAAGCATGATTCATGAAGGCTTGTCTAGTTTTTCTAGTATTGCAGGAACATGTGTGAAGCTAAAATGGCTAAGCCTAGAAGAGTCTACATCTCCAGACTTGATCATTGAGGATGGAGAACAAGACTAAAGAGAATAACAAGAAACATTGCTTGGACAACAACCAGCTAAAGCAGAGTTTATAAGTAATCAAGGAGCACTACCTCCAGCTTGGAGACTCCTTAAAGACCACCTAAGCAGTCAAGTCGTTGGAGACATAAGCCAAGGAGTGAGAACAAGAAGAAGTGCTCAGAATGAGGCTCTATATCTGAGCTTTCTACAACAAATTGAACCAAAGAAATTTGAAGATGCCAACTTAGATCCCTCTTGGATCATGACTAAATACAAAGAACTAAGTCAGTTCAAAAGATGCGATGTATGGAATCAAGTTCCTAGGCCCCAACATTAGAATGTTATTGGAATAATGTGGGTCTATATGAATAAGCTGGATGAGAATGGTTTCATCATTAATAATAAAGCAAGGCTGGTTGCAAAGGAATACAAATAGGAAGAAGGGATTGATTTTGATCAAACCATTGAACCAGTAGCCATATATGAGGCAATAAGGTTGTTTCTAGCATATGCAGCTCACAAAGGACTGAAAGTATATCAAATGGATGTGAAGTCTGTCTTCCTTAATGTAGATCTAAAAGAAGTATATGTAGAGCAGCCTCCAGGTTTTGTTGTACCTAACCTAACTAATTATGTTTATTTCTTAAGAAAAAAATTGTATGGGTTGAAACAAGCAGCTAAGGCTTGGTATGAAACCCTATCTATCTTCCTCATTGAAAATAAAATTTCAAGGGGGAAGATATATAAAACATTATTTCTATGGGAAGTAAAGGGCAAAATCTTGCTAATACAAATATATGTTGATGACATAATACTTTGATCTACTGATGACAACCTTTGCAAGAAGTTTACAAATTAATGCAAGGGAATTTTGAAATGAGCAGCATAGTAGAACTTAAGTATTTCTTAGGCCTCCATGCGATACAATCTGAAGATGAAATCTTCATCTCTCAGGCCAAGTTCACTAAAGAGTTTATCAAGAAATTTGGAATGGAAAGTGCCTCCACAATAAGAACTCCCATGTGATCTAATGTATCACTGGATAAGGATGAGAAAGGGAATCTTTTTGATGAAACAATGTACAAATGGATCATTGGTTCCCTTCACTACATAACTTCCAGTAGGCCTGATATTATGTTCTCTACATGTGTTTGTGCTAGATATCAAGCAAACCCTAAGGAATCTCTCTACTCTTGCGCAAAATGAATCTTGAGATACCTCAAGGGCACACCAAATCTTGGCATATGGTACCCTAGAAGTAATAACTTTGAGCTAGCAGGCTATTCAGATGCATACTTTGCAGGTTGCAAATAAGACAGAAAAAGAACATTATGCACCTGTCAATTCCTGAGGAAGAGGTTGATCTCATGGAGCAGCAAGAAGTAAACAAGTGTAGCAATTTCCACTACTGAGTCAGAGTACATCTCAGCTGAGAGTTGTGCACAAATGTCATGGATACAACATCAGTTTGAAGAGTACAAAACAATAATATATTATTGTTTCAATTGCTAAGAATACAACATCAGTTGGGAGTTGTTGTGCACAATTACTTTGGATATAACATCAACTAGAAGAACTACAAAACAACAATATATCGTGACTTATCCAGTGAAATTTCAATTGCTAAGAATCCTATATCACACATCAGGACTAAGCATATTGAAATCAGGTACCACTTCATCAGTGAACATGCTGAAAAGGAAGATATCTGTATTGAGTATGTCCCCACTGACAGCCAAGTAACATATATCTTAACAAGGCCCCTTGATGCAACCAAATTTAATTTCTTTAAATTTGAGCTTGGTATGCTAAATTTAGATTTATGTATATTAATGCTCACTTGTCTTCAAATATTATGCATGCGGATGCTAACAATGTTCTTGCAGGAAGTCAATGAGAAAATGTAGGAAAATCTCAAGTATTATCTCTATTGTAGAGCATTCAAGACGACATAGAGGTCTTGTTGAAGAGTTTTTAAACCGACACAACAACTATATCGTCATGTTGAACCATCGACACTCAAATAATAGCATATATTGGATCTTTCATCACAACTACTCAATTGTGTATCAATTTCATAAGTATACGCACCCCAGTATATGCCTCTTGACATTCCTAAAGTAGAATATATAAATCGGTATTAATAGATTACAACTTCATTAGCCCTAAGCCATAAAAATGAAAGGTTCATCCCGATGGACAACATCGATGTCACCGACCTTCAGTTCTCTAGTTTTCTTGCCATGGCGCCAAAGAATGGAGAAGATTCTTACAACATTGGATGTGAACTAGTCCGAGAAGGATTGAATAGTGCTGATGACGAGATAAAATCAGTTACTGGATTATTGACTGCCACCGTCTTAGATTACATATTATCTGAACCCATTGTTATTATGCATAGAGAGTTGGTGGAGTTCTATTCCAAGCCCCAAATGAGATCCTCTAGAAAATCCATCAAAATAAGGGTTGATGATACCTTGTTGAGAGTGATAGTTCAAGGATTGATGAAAGTGTTGGAACATGGTCTTCCACATCTCCTAGGTTTGAGAATAACAAATCCTATGTGTATTTGATCTTGTTTGTTTAAGTGTGCAGGAAAACAAAGCCATATGACTCAAGAATAACATATGATGTTTGCCCCCAAGTTTGAAGCCAAAATTCAAACATGTCCACTAGCGCCGGCGGTAGCACCTAGCACAGTCGTTAGCTCTGATTAGAGCAATTTTGGGAGGCAAATATAGAAGGAGATAGCGCCAGGCGATAGCATCTAACACAGGTGGTAGCAAATAGCACATGCGGTATGGGTCACACGGGCGTTAGGACAAAGCAATAGAGGAAGGCGGCCATCTTGCTTAAATGAAGGATTCTCATGTAGAGAATATTTCCTAAACTGGGATAGCGCCGGCGGTAGCGATAGCGCAGGTGCTAGCTCTAAGGTTATAAAAATGACCCCTTGGATCCATCTTCTTCATCCTCTTATGATCCTAAATTCTAGATCTTCGTGCCATAGCATATAGAGGATGATTCTGAGAGAGACTCCCACAAATCCATGAAGGTTTAAGGAGATCATTGGAGAAGATTTCAACATGCTTCATCACCGTGATGAAAGACCACATCGACTACGATCATACTTTACGGGTCTTCATCTACTTCTCCAAGAGATCCATATAGGGAGTTCTAATATTGTTGTTATTTGTTTCATCTCTTTTAAATCATGTAGTAAATTCACCTCGTGTTGGCGACTAGGTCTGGGTAGGACTTAGGGCAGAAATTTGCCTCGTGTTGGCGACTAGGTCTAGGGTGTAGATCTAGGGGGTGCTCGAGGCCATATCCAGTGAAGGATTGGTTAGAGCGTATTGAGGCCGTATCCAGGGAAGGATAGGCTAAAGCCACCAGTTCATGGGGATACGAGTTGGGATAGAAAACAAAAGGGATTTTACTTTTCATCTTCGATTTCTAGCGTCATAGAAATCTAGGTTTGCAATCAATTTTATTAATAGTAATCATGTCTCTCTTTGGGTAATAAAATTGATTTGTTTTTCATTTCTCTAAATTAATAAATGTTTTCTCTTTCATAATAAATCAATTTAGATCATTATAAATCAATTTAGATCTTCATTCAAAATCTCTATTTAATCTCTTAATTTTTCATTTATATCAAAAAAAATATAAAAGTATTTAAAACCCTTATTCACCCCCCCTAAGTGCGCCTACCGATTCAACAAGTGGTATCAGAGCTAGGTTATTCAAAATCGGCTTAACATCCGGGAATAGTGGCGTGTCATGATCTTGCTTCTATTAGTGGCGAAAATTTTTATGAAGAAGGAAAATCGCTAGCACCACCTTTATTTGAAGGAAGAAATAATAAAGGGTGGAAATTTTTAATGGAAAAGTTTATTAAAAATTTAGATATCGAAGCATGGAATATAACAATAGTAAGACCATCGGATGTAACAAATAAAAGGAACGTCACATAAATGCAAAGGCTTTGAATAGTATCTTTTGTGCTTTATAACAAGAAATTTTTAAATTAAAATATTGTTTTTCTAGTGCATACAAAGTATGGAAATTTCTTGAAGAAATGTATGATTTTCCTCTCACAGGTATGGAACAAACACAAGAAGTGGAGAACATACAAGCTTGCATAAATGGTCAAAAAAGCTCCGCTCATGTTGGATCAATGGTGTACACATCAAGTGGAAAAGAAGAAATCTTATCTTTGGTAGAGGTGTGCCAAAAAGATGAAGATAACGAAGAAACTCTATGCTCAAATCTCACCTTATCCAAAAGCACTGTAAGGAACTCAAATTCTCTTATTGTTTGTAATTCTATTTCTACTTTACAACTGCTAAAAATTACAAAGCATAAAATTAAGAAATTGAAAATGTGAATTGCAAATTGCGCTTAGAAAATAAAGATTTAAAAGCAAAAGTTAAAGAAGAATCAAATTCTGATTTATATAGTTTTACCCATGTCTCTTCAATTGAAAATAAAAAAATTTGTTTTGATTGTAATGATATTAAACAAAAATTCAAGGAACTTGAAAAAGAACGTATTTTTGTAAAAGAACATAATGAAAAATTATCTTTAGAAAAATTATCTTTGAAAAGTGATTGTGCTACGTGCCAAAATTATAAATTTGAAATCAAGGAGATGGACGAAACATTTGAGGAATTTAGAAATGAATATCAAAATCATATTGACTCTATTGTTTCCATTCTTAAAAATAACACAATAGCTTATAATAAAGTTAGGCATAATCTAAAAATCAAGAATGATGAATTAAGATCAAAAATCAACTTGCTTATGAAATTATAAATATAAATTCACAATATCAAGAAATATCTAAAAGCATGTTGAATATGAATATGAATATCTTAACTATGCCCAATAATGGGAGTAAGAAACACAAAGTATTTGTAAATCAAAGTCAAAATCACAATTATTTACAAAATCATCCCAACTTAAAATTAAAATTACACAAATTTTCTATGAACAATACTTTCAATAATCATTTCAATCATAATCTTCAATATAGAGATTATCACAATGGAAATTTGATGCATAAGAATAACATTAAACCAAGGTTTGGATGGAGACCCAAAATTAAAAATGAAACATTAACTTCACATGATATGACCCATTCATCACTATCTACCCACAAACCTACACATTATATTTGGGTACCCAAAGGAACAACCACACTTGGTCCCCTTTGGATACCTAAATCTCTCATTCATTAGGTATCACAAAATGCAGGAAGTAGAATATTTTCAAAATGAAATATACAAATTTCTACTTCATGATATGCTTTAATTTTTTCTTTTTGTTTTCTTATTTTGTAAGCTATCATGTTATGGTCATCTTATATATTATTGGAAATATGATTTTATCTCTTAAAACTTAATGAGTTTATAAATCAAATTGATCAAAATTTAAAATCATATTTTATTTTGATGACCTATCTATCTTTCTTATATTTATTGCCTATAAATATCTTATATTATCCATAAAAATCAAACTCTAAATTTGTTATAACATATTTATCTAAATTAATAAAATCATGAACTTCACTTTTTCTCTTTAAAAAATATTGAGGGATGACCATAATTCATAAATCATTCTTAAACCTATTTCTATGCATGAACATCATTTCACATTAAAGTCATTTAAATCATGCTTATTTGGATTATTCGAGCATTATATCATGTGTCTTCATTTCCTATCTTTTTCAAGTCATATTATTTTGATAAACACAAGCCTTTCGAAAAGTCAAAATAAAGGTATAATAAAATATATCACGTGCAATGTTTATTTGGTAAAATCATATACAAAATCGTTAATGTTTTATACAATTTGCACTATCTAGACATCTCCAAAAATTCTGAAATTTCTACATGAAACTACTCTTGGGACACTTATTCAAGATCAATAATTTGAATTTCCAAAATCTTGAAAAACAGTGTACTGTTTGCCGCGCTAGCTCGAGTTTCTGATTTTCTATAATTTTAAAATTCAGAAAAATCACTAAAAATATATTATTTTATATGTTCTACTCACTTTTGCATTTCTGCCTATAATTGATTTTTAAAAAATTAAAATACAAATATACCAAAGCCAAAATACAAAAAATATTTTTCTTACTTCTTTTCTTTGGTTATTTGTATGATTTCTATTTCTATATGCAAAAATTAAATACAAAAATATAAAACATCAAAAATTATTTTTTGATCCTAACTTTTCTATTTACATGTATCTTACAAAAGAGAGATTTGGTATGTCACCCCATCACATCTCCTAGTACCGGTGTGAACCCCTCACAGGGTAGATCTCAGGAAGTCCAAGATTAATTTTATGAGTTCAAACTTTAAATCAAATTATTTTTCAAAAATATCAAAAATACTGTATGGACTTTATTATCAAAATCAAGCATTATTTAATCCATCATTTAGACCTTCTGCAATGTTACAATTCATCTTTTCAAACTACTTTGAACATTGTTTTTATCATGCTTTGATATATCTACTCATATGTGCACCAATTATAATGAAAAGGTTGTGTAAAACCAAGCTTAGCATGCCTCTAAGTATGAGTAAATGTTTTATGATTGATAATGATATTTATAAACTCACTTATTTTGGCAAAGTCTACATGTTCTTTTAATCTAAGAATGTTTACTTGTGTATTGTAATTGTACAACGAATTAAATTTGGACAAGTATTTTACCTACACTACATTTTTTTGCTCTCTTAAAATTAAGAAAAGTGGTTGTGCTTTCAAAATTACATTGGTTTGCAAAACAAGTGTATTCGGAGAACTTTGTACAAAAAATAATCATGAAATAAATTGACAAATATAACTCCACCATGCACTACTTGAAACTCCTGTTAAGTCTTAATAAGCGTTGTGAGGTTGAGGACCTTGGAATGAATTGTAAAGTGTCTTGTGCAAACCATAAGCTTTTTTTTTACACCACTTATTCTTAAGTACACCGGATTACAAAAAAAATCAATATTGAAAAAAGTATGTGATCCCCCAAGCACTATTATTCACCCTGATAAGTCTTAATGAGCATTGTGTGTGCAAAGCACCTTGGTAGTTGTACATTTTCTTTGTGCATTGAAGTATGTGGAAGTAAAATTATTTGTATTTTATTGTGCACATTACTCTACATATGTCTTGTATTTTTGATTAAATCATTTGTTTACTCTATTCGAAATACACTTATTTGCATATCATTATCTTTCAGAACACTTCTTATCATGAGTATTAGATCCTAATGTTAAATTTTATACTCCTCTTTATTTATAAATGCACTAGATAACCTAGCATGCTTTCTACAATGTTTTGTATGTTTTGAATTTGTGAATTATAATAACATTGTAGTCGTTTCTCTTTGATATCCTTCTTTCATGCTTGGTTACTTTATTACTTACAGATTTAAATGCAAATTGATTTACAAAAACATCTTCCTTTTGGAATTTAACTCATATATCTTCTGATGAATAGACATGATTACAAAAAGATATTTCTTGTATTTCTATAAGTCTTCCGCATCATCACCATATATTTTTTACCTTGCGCTTTCATATTAATATCAAAGTCTTAAATCTCAAAATTCCTTTTTCAACAAGTCGTAGACTTGCTTGGTAGAATTTATACTAGTTGTTCTAACACGAATATCATTTTTATGCAAAGAACTCTGATTCATTAATGGATTTCAAAATAGCTATGTGAGTTTTTCAAAAATTCAAATAAAAATATAAACCCATAGGCTATGAACTTATCATTAGATTCAAATGCTTAATGTTTCCAAATGATTATTATCCCATGATTACATATCTCACCATAGCGGGGGCGTAGGGTTGTAGACATTAGATAACCTAACCTCTAAATCATGTCTTATCCTTAACCGGGGAGGGTTACAGTGGGGACTTGCGAGGCACTGGGGGGGGGGGGGGGGGAAGAGTGCTAGGTTGAGTATTTTCTAGTGTTTGCATATGGGACTAACACCCCAACCTACGACATGTATGCAACTCCTCATGACCATCCGTCACTTTGTACGGACTAGGGTGTAGACATATTGTCTGGGTAGACTAGCTACTTGGAAATCATTACCTTATTATGCTTAAAACTCCTTATCATTTCATTTCCTCTAAAAAGCTCGATCATGCCTTATCTTTTTATCAAAAATCCTCTTTTTATGTTTATTGCTTCCTTGCCCACTTTTGCTAATAACAAAAGGAGGGGAACTAACATGATAAATAATAATCGCTATCAAATGGGAAAGCTAACATGACTAATGAGTAAGATGATAGCTTACATATAAGGGGAGCATTCACATAGGGGGAGCATGTATTTAGGGGGAGCAATTCTAAATACCAAAATCAATAATTATCCTAAGTCATCTCTCTCACACACACACAAGTAGGTTTCATCATGCTTATATATTAATGCTTTGATTTATCATTAATAGATTTGTTATTATCAAAAGGGGGAGTTTGTTGGAACATGGTCTTCCGCATCTCCTAGGTTTGAGAATAACAAAACTTATGTGTATTTGATCTTGTGTGTTTTAGTGTGCAGGAAAACAAAGCCATATGACTCAAGGATAACATATGAAGTTTGCCCCCAAGTTTGAAGCCAAAATTCCAACATGTCCACTAGCGCCGGTGGTAGCACCTAGAGCAGGCGTTAGCTCTGATTAGAGCAATTTCGGGAGGCAGATATAGAAGGAGATATCACCAGGCGATAGCTTCTAACGCAGGCGATAGAAGATAGCGCAGGCGGTATCGGGTAGTGCAGTCGGTAGCGCAAAGAAATAGAGGAAGGCGGCCGACTTGCTTAAAATGAAGGATTCTCATGCGGAGAATATTTCCTAAACCGGAATAGCGCCGGCGGTAGCGATAGCGCAGGCGCTAGCTCCAAGGCTATAAAAAGGACCCCTTGGATCCGTCTTCTTCATCCTCTTATAATCCTAAATTCCAGAGCTTCGTTCCCTAGCATATAGAGGAAGATTTAGAGAGAGACTCCCACAAATCCATGAAGGCTTAAGGAGATCATTAGAGTAGATTTCAACACGCTTCATCACCGTGATGAAAGACCGCATCGACTATGATCATACTCTATGGGTCTTCATCAACTTCTCCAAGAAATCCATATAGGGAGTTCTTATATTGTTGTTATTTGTTTCATCTCTTTTAAATCGTGTAGTAAATTTGGCTCATGTTGGCGACTAGGTCTGGGTAGGACTTAGGGCAGAAATTCACCTCGTGTTGGCGACTAGGTCTAGGGTGTAGATCTAGGGGGTGCTCAAGGCCATATATTGGGAAGGATTAGCTAGAGTGGCTTGAGGACGTATCCATGGAAGGATATGCTAAAGCCACCGGTTCGTAGGGATACGAGTCGGGATAGAAAACAAAAGGGATTTTACTTTTCACCTTCGATTTCTAGCATCATTGAAATCTAGTTTGGTAATCAATTTTATTAATAGTAATCATGTCTCTCATTGGGTAATAAAATTGATTTGTTTTTCATTTCTCTAAATTGATAAATATTTTCTCTTTCATTATAAATCAATTTATATCTTCATTATAAATCAATTTAGATCCGCATTCTAAATCTCTATTTTAATCTCTTAGTTTTTCAAGTACATCAAAATAGCATAAGAGTTTTTAAAACCCTTATTTACCCCCCCCCCCCCCCCCTCTTAGGGTGCCTACCGATTCAACAGAGAGCACTCCATCTTTCAAAATTTGAAGAGGATGATGAGGAAGATGACATTTCCAATGAAGAATATTCCGAAGGTCTAAAGTGGTGTGGACATAATGCAGAATGCTATATGTAACACCTCCACTGCAATGACTATATAATATGGGTCCGGCCGGGACCCCACATCATATAATCACCACAGCTTTAGTATTACAAAGTGATATAGATCTAACCATCTCAAAACTCAGATCCAACACAGCGGAAAAAATAAATAAACCACAGAAGTTGTCCACATCTACATAAGAGTACTACGACCTTAAGGCCTTACAAAACTCATACCCAAGACAAAACATACAGGGCATATAAATGTCCAACAGATCATCACAATCCTAAGCTACCTCGGCATGCAAGCTGGAACAGGTAAAGACATCATAATCAAACAAGAAAGCATGAAAGTGCACTTCATGAAGCTTAGGCCTTTCTGGACGGAGAGCTAGGTCCAGCCTGCGATCCCTGCCTTGCATCCAAATCACAAAGAGCGGTATAACGAGGGTCAGCTTTGGCTGACCAACAACGGTGTAACAACACCCCTCATCCCGGCCGTCCTAGGGGACCCCGGGGAACTACATCACCCTGCAAGTCAGCACTTCATAAGCAAATGTAATAAACAGTAATAACTTAAACACGACACGAATGAGTGTCACAATCATCATCCACGTTTCTATGTTGAGCAGTAAAAGTAAGGGGATCTAGCAATGCAACATGTATGCAAACCTGGGTTTCACCCAAGGCAACCTATGGCGTGTATGCTTCTAACATAACAACACAAATCAACATTTCATAACAAACAAAGGGTACTCATCATTTCCCCCACGGGCATACAAGCCCAAGGCCAAGAACTCCACTGGGACCGCACCCCTTACATGGCTCATCTTGCCAATGGGTGCACCAGCATACTTGTTCTTGCCACAATCACAAAGCCAAAGGCCAAGAACTCCACTGGGACCTCACCCCTTACATGGATCATCTTGCCAACGGGCGCACCAACATACTTGTTCTCGCCACAGCCCAGAAGGGGACTTGTCTTGCCGGGACACTCTCCCCACATGAATCCAGGCATTCACAGGATAGCCAGCCGACCACAAAGACAAACCACGCCTTCACACACACATAACAATTACCCTTTCTAAACCAACGTTCATTCTCACACGAACATAAGGGCAACACATACGACGTTTTCACTGTCATCGGATTTTAGCAAAATCCCTAAAATGCACGTTAAGCAACATCACCGAATCGGACCACCGATCACGATTTCAGCTTCACCCAAAATGCCTAATCCACTAACGGAGTGGATCTCTAATGCAAAATCATGTCGGGGACGGACTCAATCAACCCGATGGTTCTTCCTGAACCAAGGCGACCCAAACCACTCTCATTTGAGAGATCTGGTGCCATAATTTCAGAAAAAAGAAAGTAAAAGCATAGATGCCATGCACTCATCCTAAAACCGGGAGGAGAGATGTCATTACCCTAAGAGTTCTCTTCCTCACCATGGATCGGTTGAAAGGCACGGATAGAAAGAAACGCCTTCTAGTCCTCTCCATGGATCTGGTCTCAGATCGGTGAACGGAGCTCCGGTGCTCCAACAATGGCGAATCTAGCCTTCTTCTTCCTCCAAACCCTTCCTCTCTTCTACGCCTCCAAAAGCACAAAAGATTTCCCGAAAAGAGAAAAGAACTTCTCTGCCCTAAATAAGACCTTAGGACACACTTATCTAGACCGTAAGAGCAAGATCCAAACAGATCGGACATCCAGGAAAAGCTACTTACGGAACAGGTTCCGCCAGCTAACGCCCACGTTCGTCGAACTCCCTCTCTCTTTGTCGAACTCTATTCGACGAACGAACTTCGTCGAACTCTTCGTCGAACTCCGTTCGATGAACGAACTTCGTCGAACTCCGTTCGAAGAACAAACTTCGTCGAACTCTTCGTCGAACTCCGTTCGACGAATGAAATCAGCTCAACATCTCAGCAGTTTTGAACTCCATTCGACGAAACCCCTTCGTCGAACCCCCTTCGTCGAACTCTGTTCGACGAACGAAGCCACTCAGCTTCCCAGCGGTTCTGAACTCCGTTCGACGAACCCCCTTCGTCGAACCCCTTCGACGATCGGACACCATTCGACGAACTCGTCGAACTCCGCTCGACGACCTCCATTCAACGAACTCCTTTCGTCGGACACCATCACAATAGGGGATGCAGCTAATGTCTGCATTAGCACCTAATGCCGGCGCTAGCTCCCAGATACAGAAAACCTGGGGTTTTACACTATGGATCACTAAAAAGGGCCAACTTCCACTCCAAAGGAAAATTGCTTGCATATATTATTGGTAAGGTCTTAATCTGTTAGCCTGTGTCTCATGATAGAATATCAAGAGAAATGTTTGAGATTATGACAAGCGTGAACTCGTCTCGTCCGCAATTATCCCAACGCACTTTCACTAGCTTGACCTCTTTGTTCCGCAACCGCCGGACTTCAGAATCCTCCATGCAAACTGGCTGAACTATAGTCCTCAGATCTTCGGCTACAGGAACTGTCGAAGATTCAACCACATCCTCCGGCTCCACCAATACTTTCCTCAGCACCGAAACATAAAATACATCATGTAATCCGCTTAGCTCTATGGACAACGCCAACCGATAGGCTGCTTCGCCTATGCGCTAAGAAACCTTTAACGGACCCAAATATCTCGGACTCAATTTCTTGAGTCGTCGAATCCGCGAAACGCCTTTGAACGGCTTGATCTTCAAGTAGACCATGTCGCCCACCGCAAACTCCACATTTCTGTGGCATGCATTAAAATACTTTGCCTGCCGATCCTGAGCAACCTTCATGCGCTCCTGGATCGTTCACACCAACTCATAAGCGTCTGCCACCACTTCTTTTCCTAACAACTGGGTGTCTCTCGCCTCTATCCAAGACATCGGTGTTCGACACCGCCTTCCATACAAAGCCTCGTATGGCACCATTTTGATACTCGCCTGAAAACTATTATTGTAGGCAAACTCCACCATGAAGAGGTGGTCTTCCCAACTTTTACCGAAATCGAGAGCACACACTCTCAACATGTCCTCCATCGTATGATTTGTTCTCTCCGTTTGGCCATTGGTCTGCGGATGGAACGCGGTACTAAACTTTAATTTTGTGCCCAAACTTCATTGCACTAACCTCCAGTCCTTGTACGTGAATCATCCATTACGATCACTAATGATGCTCTTTGGAATTCCGAGGAACCGCACAATGTTTCGAACATAAATCTCCACGAGCTTCTCCACGCTATCATCCTTACGATTTGGAATGAAGTGGGCTACCTTGGTTAGGCGATCCACAATCACCCAAATCGCATCGTTACTTTGCCGCGATCGAGGCAAACCATGCACAAAATCCATGGAGATGTCATCGAATTTCCACTCGGGGATAGGAAGAGGTTTCAAGAATCCACCCGGCCATTGGCATTCCGTATTCACTAAGGCGCACGTCTGACACCGGCTTACATACAAAGCTACATCCCGCTTCATCCCAGGCCACCAAAAGGATTTCTTCAAATCCAAGTACATCTTCGTACTTCCTAGATGAATGGAGTACTTCGTGAAGTGAGCCTCAAACATTAACTCCTCACGGAGCTTGCCAAAACTAGGGACAACCACCCTTCCATTTCTCTTTAAAAGTCCACTGACCATCTCCAATGTACTGCCTTCGCTTTGCTGAGCTTCCAATGCCCATGTGACACTCTTCGTCTGCACGGGTTGCCTCTCGATTTCGATCTACTAGATCACACTGCATCTCGATCCAGTTCAGCCGAGCTGTGCTGAACTCACCCTTAGCAACACACACAATGCCAAGAGAGTCAAACTCTCGCACCAAACGCTCGTCATGCACTTCAATCCAATTTCCTTGCCCAGAGTACTTCCTACACAAGGCGTCAACCACCACATTGGCCTTGCCTGGCATATACTAAATTGCTACGTCGTAGTCCCCAAGGAACTCGACCCACCTATGCTGCCTCATAGTAAGATCCTTCTGATCTAAAAGGTACCTCAAGCTTTTGTGGTCCGTGAAGATTTCAACCTTCGCACCATACAGGTAGTGCCGCCACAACTTCAACGCAAAAATTACCGCCGCCAACTCCAAGTCGTGGATGGGATAATTTCTCTCATGTGGCTTTAGCTGCCTTGACCCATAAGCTATCACGTGGCCATGCTGCACAAGCACGCAACCCAAACTGCATCCTGACGCATCGCTGAAAATTTGGAATCCCACAGTTCCACTAGGAAGACATAGGATTGGAGCAGAAATCAATCATTCCTTCAAGGTCTCGAATGCACGGGCACACTCCGGCGTCCACAAAAACTTCTGGTCCTTACGGGTAAGAGTGGTGAGGGGCAAAGCTATCCGCGAAAAGTTCTCAACGAACCTTCTGTAATAACCGATGTTGGGAATCCTGCCCACATGATTCCTGATTTGAAGAAGTCACCAAGTCAAGATGACTTCACTTTGTATCTGATTACTTCTCTAGCCTTTAATCTCAGGAAGTTAATGAAATGTCGTCGAAAAGAATAAGCGATATCGTCGACAATGCGTGCTTGTCGTTGTAATGACGGGCAGAGCAGCAGCCGCTGAGAAGCAAAGTGTTTGTCGACCGCTGAGACATGGCGAGATCGGCAAACGCAGAATGCTGTTCGTCGAATGCAGAGAAGACACAAGACATCATCATGTGGAACACACATGTCGTCGAGAGAACATATGATTACGGCGACATAATGCAAGAAGAAAGCTCACGATGACAGTGTCAGAGAAAGAAGATTGTCGTATATTCAGAATCGCCAGGATATCCTGTATCGTTAAGAGAACATTTTATTACGACGACATGAGGCAGAAGGAAGATCGCGACGATAAAGTCAGAGACAGTTTGCCGTCGTAATGATGCAAATATCCTGAAGACAGAATTCAAATCTTGCGGACGTGATGTCAACAATTAATGCCGCCGCCTGATTGTCTAATCAGCGCGTGCTCTTATGGAATGGGCGTCTAACATTAAAGGACAACAAATGTTACCGTTATGCGGCTTATCTGTCCTTTAAAAGAGAACAGTATTGCCCTAAAACGAAAGAGGTTTTGCAGTGCGAGAAAAGAAAGTGAAAAAGAATTTCGCCGCTCTTCAATAGAACAGTATTCTTCAGTGGAAAAAGAAAGAGAACAAGATTCAAGAGTTCTCATAAGAATCAGTCATATCCATTGACTGAGAAGTCGCAGTTCAACATCAGGCTAAAGAAGAAGATTGAAGAAGGAGTTGAGCCATAAAGATCAAATCTAAAGCGTCCTGTTCAACCTTAAGGAGTCGATCTTCAACAGGCTAAAGTTGCCAATCTTCATCCAGCAGAAGAAGCAGTTTTATTTACTGTAATTTCTTGTAAGGCTTGCAGGACAAATTGTCTAGCTTGAGGGCTGGAGAGCTGTGAGGCTTGAGGGCCAGGGCAACGCACTTGCGGGTGCGTCTTGTCAAGCTTGCGGGCTCGGGGGCAGTAGGGGCTTGCGGGCCTAGGCTGTTGGGACTTGCGGGTCCATGTGGTAAGGCTTGAGGGCCTGAGTGTTGAGCTTGCGGGCTCGGGGGTAGTAGGGGCTTGAGGGCCTAGGCTGTTGAGACTTGCGGGTCCGTGTTCTAAGGCTTGAGGGCCTGAAGATTTTGGCGGAGTTTGCCGAGTCAAGCACACTGCTGGGTAGGCGCAGAGGGAGAGAGGACTACTCAAGACACCCGGTCTTGAGGAACCTCTATAGATCACTGTGTGCTTTCTGTGGTTTGTTCCTTACTTCTTAAATCTATTAACCAGAAAGAAGAAAAACCTAAAGGGGGATTTTATAAAAAGAAAAACCTGTTCACCCCCCCCCCCCCCCCCACTAGGTGATTTAGTAGACACCCCTTAAACAACAAGTGGTATCAGAGGCAGGTTGTTCAAAGAAAAGCTTAACAGCTTGAACAGATCTACCTTTGGGTGTCTAAGCATCATAACCATGGAATCAAGAATAGCCATCTGCTCTAGAGAGAACTTTCCCATTTGGAATGTCAGAGCAAGAATATTCATGGAGGCGATGGATCCAAGAATGTTTTTGATTATTCAAAATGGTCCCTCCATGACAATAATTAAAGATGAAACTCTTCTTGACAGTATGGATAAAGAAGCAAGAAGCATTCAAGCTGATGCAGTTGATACTCACACTCTCCATCAAATTACTCACTGCACTACAGCCAAGGAAATATGGGAGTCACTGGCAACCCTCATGGAAGGATCACCAGAGAAGGGGAAGATCAAGACCTTGAGTGATAGTAAGTCAAGCAATACAGATACAGAGGAAGAGCCTCACTTTGGACTTACTTCCCTATCTGAATCAGAGGAAGAAGTTCAGAATGAAGTCATCCCTGAACAAGGTGGAATAAGGGCTCCTCTGAAGAACAGTGATTCAGATTCTGAAATGAGTCCCTCAGAAACTTATGAGGATCTTCTAGAAGAGCTCAGAAGGGGCAAGGAGATATGCAGGAAGCAAGCTGATGAAATCATAAATCTCCAGGACAGAAACTCTGATCTCTCGGAAAAGGCTGAAAGGCTGACGCTAGAGAACGCAGATTTCTGCCAGCTCAAGAGAGACTACAATGCCAACTCAAACCTTGACCTAATGTGCAAGTTTTGAAAAACCATGAAGGCGCTGGTAGATAGCAGGGAAGCATGCTACTCTCTCAGCAAAGAGATCATGCTTCTAAAGAGGGATAGAAATCAGGCTGGTTTCCTGAAGACGAGGGCTAATGAAGTCAGAAGAATGGAGGACAAATACTTCATTAAAAGAAATTCAGTAGCAAGCTCCTTCAAACCAAAGACCTCTCCTCCACTGGTTGATGGTCGGTACTCCACTCAAAATAGGGAGCTGGAATGCTTTAAGAAAGATAGATCAGATAGACTCTGCAGAATGCAGGCTAGCTTGAGGAAGGTAAATTCACCCTCCATCTGGAAGGGTGGGCAACCCGATCTTGGGAATCTCAAAAAGTGGAGCTCCACATGTGAGCTAGCTAAATTGAGAATAGAGAAGAGATCAACAAAGATGAGTCATTCTTTGCCTCATCCATTTGTTCAAATACAAAGAACCTCAGTTCACAAAGTCAGTCAGAAAAGGCGATTCAACAAGTTTGAATGCTGGTGCTGTGGCAAAACAGGCCACTTTGCAATCAATTGTTGGTACAATCCAACTGCTCCAAAGGTAACGAATACTAAGCCTGCAAAATGCTTTATTCATTACAACTATATACACCCTGGAGTAATTGAATCCAGTATGCCTTTTAATGCTAACAAATTCCAAGGATCCAAATTCATTTGGGTTCCTAAGGGATTGTAATCTTATTTGGCAGGTAGCGCAAATGCCCACCAGAAGCAAATCTGGGCCTTGGACAAGGAGGATGTTTTGACCCTTCGGCAGAACAGCAAAATTAGCTCACTAACAATCTTGGTGCAGGTTTGGTACCAAAAGACAACACCCAAGCTGGGCATGAGAATGTCGTTGGAAGAGGCGTTGGGAAGAATGGGGGTATCCTAGACGTATCTCAATGACAAAATAGTACCGTCGAAACTGGGTCTAAATAACATAAATAATTTTAAATTAGATAAATCAGAGCAGCTCGATGCAGCATACATCGATGCCTCGATAAACCCCAAAATATGTGCGCGCCTTTTCACCTACTCCCCCTATAAGTAGAGTGGATGCCAAGGTTGGAGCTCATTTGCCCTAATATATTCCTCGACAAGCCACCTCTTCGTCTCCGACCTGTCGTCTTCCCAAGAACAATGTCAGCCGAAAAAGGAACCGGCGAGTTTCTATGGGAGCGGATGGAAGCTCTTATAGAAAAAGGAGTAAACAAAATTAGGGATGAGATGAAGGAGGAAATAAAGTCAATAAAGGAGGACATCACACAACTGCAAACTCAACATGCGGTGTCCACAAACCTCATCATGAACAGACTCACCAACCACAAGCAAACCCTAGACGCTCGTCTTATGGAACTAAGAAATTTTATTGATGTCGGGGATCAAGAAATTCTTGAACAGATTTTTGAACTAAAGGAGTCTGTGAAAGAAGTACTCCAAGACAGGGAAAGGAGAATTGAAGAAGAAATCCGGGAAGAGATCAAGGGAAGCATAGCTGCTTGCTCGCATCAAGCAAAGTGGGAAAGTAATCAGGTACAGCAAGCGCTTCAAGTTCCCCCCTCCGGATACATTCCTACTAAACCCTCCTCCAGCTCCGACTCTGAAACCGAATCAAATGAATCCGCAACAACTAGGAAGAGAAGGAGAACATCCAGCATGGAGTACCGGAAGAAGAGGCTAAGTGAGGTTGAGCAGGACCCAGAAGCTGGTAGATGGATTCCTCGTTCAAGAGAGATCATCACAGAATCATGGATAGCGTTTGGACATGGTCAGAAGGACCATGAAAGAGTGTACTCCTCCATCGAATGGAGTCATCACATACAAAATCTGGAAGAAAGAGCAAGACATAAGACGACTTTTCCCCACGGTCCCCCTCCTCCTCCAAAGAAGATTCCAAAGCCACTGACTTTCTATAGGCGAAAGATGAAGAAGGAAGCAACGAACGCCAGCTCCAGCAAAGACACCCCGCTTATTAACGACTGAAAAACATTTATTTCTCTTAAGTTCATTTTATGTTAAGAACAATTAGTCCAGTTATATGACTAATCTCATATATGAACAGTTCTAATATGAGAACATTCATCTATAAATGCTTATAAGGCATATGCCTGTGATGTTATTACAGCATCGTATTCATAAAATGCAATTACTACTATTGCCTGCTGACAACGTGCCCTGCACTTTGTATGCTTAACTAGCAAAATTTAATACATAAGTTTACGCCAGAAATCCGATGCAGGTTATACAGGTTATGCTAGACATTCAGATACAGATTATGCAGGATGCAAGGAAGATAGAAAGAGTACCTCAGGGACATGCCAGTAAGAAGCAAACCAGTGTGGCAATCTCAATAGCAAAATCAGAGTACATCTCTGCTGGAAGCTGCTGTGCCCAACTGCTATGGATTCAACATCAACTTGAAGACTACAATCTAAAGATGACCAAAACACCCTTGTTTTGTGACTCCTTCAGTGCTATCTCAATTGCTAAGAACCCTATATCTCACAACAGGACTAAGCATATTAAGATCAAGTATCACTTCATCAGGGAGAATGTGGAAAATGAAGATTTCACCCTTGAATTTGTCACAACAGACAAACAAGTGGCTGATATATTTACAAAGCCCCTAGATGAAGCTATGTTTAACTTCTTCAAATTCCAATTGGGAATGTTAAACTTAGAGTAACCCTCAACTTTATTATTTACTAATGTCTTTCTGGATGAGTGGTCAGAAAATCTCACAGGACCTTGAAGAATCATGCCTGAGCAAGGGGAGCTTGTGCTACCCCTTGGTTAAAACAGCAGAAGGCAAGAAGTCAGAAAGGGGGAGAAATGGTGCTCAAGAAGACCTTAAAGGTAGGGGGAGCAAAGAAGAGACATCAAATCAAGGGGGAGCTACTGGCTTGATGCACTCAGGGAGTTCAGCAAAGTTAAGTACAATCTTGAATTGGATTATAAGTTGAGATTATAATATTTATTGTCTAGTGTAAGTCATCTTGAATTGGAATTTTGACTTCTTCAAATAGGGGGAGATTGTTGGGAATCCTGCCCACATGATTCCTGATTTGAAGAAGTCACCAAGTCAAGATGACTTCACCTTGTATCTGATTACTTCTCTAGCCTATAATCTCAGGAAGTTAATGAAATGTCGTCGAAAAGAACAGGCGATATCGTCGACAATGCGTGCTTGTCGTCATAATGACGGGCAGAGCAGCAGCCGCTGAGAAGCAAAGTGTTCGTCGACCGCTGAGACATGGCGAGATCGGCAAACGCAGAATGTTGTTCGTCAAACGCAAAGAAGACACAGGACATCATCATGTGGAACACACATGTCGTCGAGAGAACATATGATTACGACGACATAATGCAAGAAGAAAGCTCACGATGACAGTGTTAGAGAAAGAGGATCGTCGTATATACAGAATTGCCAGGATATCCTGTATCATCGAGAGAACATATGATTACGACGACATGAGGCAGAAGGAAGATCGCGACGATAAAGTCAAAGACAGTTTGCCGTCGTAATGATGCAAATATCCTGAAGACAGAATTCAAATCTTGCGGACGTGATGCCAGCAATTAATGCCGCCGCCTGATTGTCTAATCAGCGCGTGCTCTTATGGAATGGGCGTCTGACATTAAAGGACAACAGATGTTACTGTTATGCGGCTTATCTGTCCTTTAAAAGGGAACAATATTGCCCTAAAACGAAAGAGGTTTTGCAGTGCAAGAAAAGAAAGTGAAAAAGAATTCCGCCGCTCTTCAATAGAACAGTATTCTTCAGCGAAAAAAGAAAGAGAACAAGATTCAAGAGTTCTCATAAGAATCAGTAATCTCCATTGACTGATAAGTCGTCGTTCAACATCAGGCTAAAGAAGAAGATTAAAGAAGGAGCTGAGCCATAAAGATCAAATCTAAAGCGTCCTCTTCAACCTTAAGGTGCCGATCTTCAACAGGCTAAAGTTGCCGATCTTCATCAGGCAGAAGAAGCAGTTTTATTTACTGTAATTTCTTGTAAGGCTTGCGGGCCAAATTGTCTAGCTTGAGGGCTGGAGAGCTGTGAGGCTTGAGGGCCAGGGCAGTGCAATTGCGGGTGCGTCTTGTCGAGCTTGTGGGCTCGGGGGCAGTAGGGGCTTGCGGGCCTAGGCTGTTGGGACTTGCGGGTCTGTGTGGTAAGGCTTGAGGGCCTGAGTGTCGAGCTTGGGGGCTCGGGGGCAGTAGGGCTTGAGGGCCTAGGCTGTTGGGACTTGTGGGTCCGTGTTGTAAGGCTTGAGGGCCTGAAGCTTTTGGCAGAGTTTGCCGAGTCCAGCACACTGCTGGGTAGGCGCAGAGGGAGAGAGGACTACTCAAGACACCCGGTCTTGAGGAACCTCTATAGATCACTGTATGCTTTCTGTGGTTTGTTCCTTACTTCTTAAATCTATCAACCAGAAAGAAGAAAAACCTAAAGGGGGATTTTATAAAAAGAAAAACCTATTCACCCCCCCTCTAGGTGATTTAGTAGACACCCCTTAAACAACAACCGACTAGTCCAAGGAAACTCCGGACTTTCGCCTACGGTTCTCAGTACAGACCAGTCTCTAATGGCTTCAATCTTCGCAGGATCCACCGCCACCCCATCTCCACTAATCACGTGGCCCAAGAATGCCACTTTCCCGATCTAGGACTCGCACTTCGAGAACTCATAAAGCTGGTTCTCCCTCAATGTCTGCAACAGTATTCTCAGATGAGACTCATGCTCCACCTTCGACTTCGAATACACTAAGATGTCGTCAATGAGCACCACCAAGAATGAATCCAGGTATTGTCGAAACACTCGGTTTATTAAATCCATGAACACTGATGGCGCGTTCGTCAAACCGAATGGCATCGCCGAGAACTCAAAGTGACCATACCTCATCCCAAACGCCGTCTTGGGAATATCCTCTTCTCGAATGCTCAACTGATAGTAACCCGACTTCAAGTCCAACTTGGAGTACACCGTCGACCCCACCAGCTAGTCGAACATATCATTTATTCACAGAATCAGGTACTTATTCTTGATGGTCAACTTATTCAACTCACGATAGTTTATGCACAGCCGCATACTACCATCCTTCTTCTTAACGAACAACACTGGCACACTCCATGGTGAGGAGCTGGGCCTAATGTACCCCTGCTCGAGCAACTCTTGCAACTGCACCTTTAACTCGGCCAGTTCCTTCGGTGCCATCCAAATGGAGGACGCGACACCGGCCTCACATCCAGCACCAACTCAATAGAAAAGTCAATTTCACGCTGAGGAGGCGCTCCCGGAAGCTCCTCAGGGAACACATCCTCGAATTTCTCCACCACTGGCACTTCTCCGATCGCCAACTTTGTGGAGTGAGTCTCCAACAAAGCGATAAATGCCTCACCTAATTGATTCACCGCACGCACCATTTGCACGGCAGAAATCAGGGAGCAGGCCACACCGCATAGGCCCTCGAACTTGACCTCCGCTCTTCCTTCACTCCTTAAGGTCACCACCTTCAACAGGCTGTCAATACTAGCTCGCTGCTCTGCAAGCCAGTCTATCCCCAGGATGATGTCAAATTCGGCTAGGGGTAGAATTGCTGCTACCAACTCGAAATCACACTCGCAAATCCTCAGCACAATGCGTCCTTTCCTTCCAGTGGATTCGGCATGCGCACACTAAGCTCTGTCTCTGCCTCGACAGTCTCAACACCGATCCTCCGGGTAAAGCTTTCCGCAAGGAAACAGTGTGACATTGAAATCCTGGAAGGATTAGCTAGAGCGGCTTGAGGACGTATCCGGGGAACGATATGCTAAAGCCACCAGTTCGTGGGGATACGAGTCGGGATAGAATACAAAAGGGATTTTACTTTTCGCCTTCGATTTCTAGCGTCATTGAAATCTAGTTTTGTAATCAATTTTATTAATAGTAATCATGTCTCTCATTGGGTAATAAAATTGATTTGTTTTTCATTTCTCTAAATTGATAAATATTTTCTCTTTCATTATAAATCAATTTAGATCTTCATTATAAATCAATTTAGATCCTCATTCTAAATCTCTATTTTAATCTCTTAGTTTTTCAAGTATATCAAAATAGCATAAGAATTTTTAAAACCCTTATGTACCCCCCTCCTCTTAGGGCGCCTACCGATTCAACAGAGAGCACTCCATCTTCCAAAATTTGAAGAGGATGATGAGGAAGACGACATTTCCAATGAAGAATATTCTGAAGGTGTAATGTAGTGTGGACATAATGCATAATGCTATATGTAACACCTCCCCTACAATGACTATATAATATGGGTCCAGCCGGGACCCCACAACATATAATCGCCACAGCTTTAGTATTAAAAAGTGATATAGATCTAACCATCTCAAAACTCAGAACCAACACAGTGGAATCAATAAATAAACCACAGAAGTTGTCCACATCTACATAAGAGTACTACGGCCTTAAGGCCTTAAAAAACTCATACCCAAGACAAAACATACAGGGCATAGAAATGTCCAACAGATCATCACAATCCTAAGCTACCTCGGCATGCAAGCCGGAACATGTAAAGACATCATAATCAAACAAGAAAGCATGAAAGCGCACTTCATGAAGCTTAGGCCTTTCTGGCCGGCGATCTAGGTCCAGCCTGTGATCCTTGCCCTGCTTCCAAATCACAAAGAGCGGTATAACGAGGATCAGCTTTGGCTGACCAACAACGGTGTAACAACACCCCTCCTCTCGGCCATCCTAGCGGACCCCGGGGTACTACATCACCATACAAGTCAGCACTTCGTATGCAAATGTAATAAACAGTAATAACATAAACACGACAGGAATGAATGTCACAATCATCATCCACGTTTCTATGTTGAGCAGTAAAAGTAAGGGGATCTAGCAATGCAGCATATATGCAAACCTGGGTTTCACCCAAGGCAACCTATGGCGTGTATGCTTCTAACATAACAACACACATCAACATTTCATAACAAACAAAGGGTTCTCATCATTTCCCCCATGGGCGTACAAGCCCAAGGTCAAGAACTCCACTGGGACCTCACCCCTTACATGGCTCATCTTGCCAACGGGCGCACCCGCATACTTGTTCTCGCCACAATCACAAAGCCAAAGGCCAAGAACTCCACTAGGACCTCACCCCTTACATGGCTCATCTTTCCAACGGGCGCACCAGCATACTTGTTCTCGCCACAGCCCAGAAGGGGACTTGTCTTGCCAGGACACTCTCCCCACAAGAATCCAAGCATTCACGGGCTAGCCAGCCGACCACAAAGACAAACCACGCCTTCACATACACATAACAATTACCCTTTCCAAACCAACGTTCATTCTCACACGAACTTAAGGGCAACACATACGACATTTTTGCCGTCATCGGATTTCTAGCAAAATCCCTAAAATACACGTTAAGCAACATCACCGAATCAGACCACTGGTCACGATTTCGGTTTCACCCAAAATGCCTAATCCACTAACGGAGCGGATCTCTAGTGCAAAATCATGTCGGGGACAGACTCAATCAACCCGATGGTTCTTCTTGAACCAAGGCAACCCAAACCACTCTCATTTGAGAGATCTGGTGCCATAAATTTCAGAAAAAGGAAAGTAAAAGCATAGATGCCATGCACGCATCCTAAAACCGGGAGGAGAGATATTGTTACCCTAAGAGTTCTCTTCCTCGCCATGGATCGGTTGAAAGGCATGGATAGAAAGAAAGGCCTTCTAGTCTTCTCCAAGGATCTGGTCTCGGATCGGCAAATGGAGCTCCGGTGCTCCAACAATGGCGGATCTAGCCTTCTTCTTCCTTCAAACCCTTCCTCTCTTCTACGCCTCCAAAAGCTCAAAGGATTTCCCGAAAAGAGAAAAGAAATTCTCTGCCCTAAATAAGACCTTAGTACGCACTTATCTAGATCGTAAGATCAAGATCCAAACAGATCAGACGTCTAGGAAAAGCTACTTACGGAACAGGTTCCGCCAGCTAATGCTCACGTTCGTCGAACTCCCTCTCTCTTCGTCGAACTCCATTCGACGAACGAACTTCATCGAACACCATTTAACAAACGAACTTCGTTGAACTCTTCGTCGAACTCCGTTCGACGAATGAAACCAGCTCAACATCTCAGCGGTTCTGAACTCCGTTCGACGAACCCCCTTCGTCGAACGCCCTTTGTCGAACTCCCTTCGACGAATGAAGCCACTCAGCATCCCAGCTGTTCTGAACTCCGTTCGATGAACCCCCTTCGTCGAACCCCTTCGGCGATCAGACACCATTCAATGAACTCGTCGAACTCCGTTCGACGACCTCCGTTCGATGAACTCCTTTCGTCGGACACCATCGCAAAAGAGGCTGCAGATAACGCCTGTGTTAGCACCTAACGCCGGCGCAAGCTCCCAGATACATAAAACCTGGGGTGTTACACTATGGAAAACTAAAAAGGGCCAACTTCCACTCCAAAGGAAAATTGCTTGCATATATTATTGGTAAGGTCTTAATCTGTTAGCCCGGGTCTCATGATAGAATATCAAGAGAAATGTTTGAGATTATGACAAGAGTGATCCTAAGAAAGAGAACTAACTGGGCTCAGATCCAAGGAGATCAGTTGACATGAGTGATCTTTGACAAAAGTGATCTTTGACAAAATTTGGGAAAGTTTGAATGCCCCAAATTTTGGAAGGATTCTGTCTTTATATCTGCTGACTAGTCTGCCAGATAAACTGAACAAAAAGGTTAGGCACTCCCATCCACTACATGAAGAAAATGGACATAAGAACTCTGGCAAGGTGGGAGAAAGCATTCTCTAAGGCTCCAAACAATCCAAGGAAATCAGTTCAATAATAAGGAAGAAAGTTGTTGTGGGGGAAGAAAACTATTTTGAAGAAGAGGAACATGTTGACAGTCCTACCCTTACATGTTAAAAAATTTGAGGTCCGGAGTTGAAGTAAAAAATGCAGAACACTTCACAAACTTTCCACAAGCGTAGCAACAAAATGACAATGGGAAGACCGAATAGTGCTTGAGCATGAACTATGTCTTTACAATTTGAGGTATACATGGCGAGACATGATTCATAAGAATCACGGAGGAGAGAAGCACAAAACACAAAACTACAAGCTGCAAACAACCTGACAGATAGAGATCGCCAGACCGATCGAGCAGACAAGCCGTGCGGTTAACCCCTGAGATCGCACGAACAGAGCAGACCGCACCTGTCAGCTCGCAACCGTAGACCGCTCGACCTGCTGCTTATTCAACTGCTGAAAACACTTAAAGAAGAAACTGCTTCCTACTACAGACCGCAATCAAAACCGCCTAGTCTCTTAAGACCACCTGATCAACTGAGTCCGCTGCACAATCCAAGAACACCTAAACACAGTCCACCCAGACAAACCGCTGCCGGACTGGTATATTCAAAGCTGGAAGAAGTGAGAATGCTGACCGCGAAATGCAAGTTGCTAACCTGCGAACAAACAAACCGGCCAGACAAAATCTCAGACCGCTCGACCTCAAATTGAGACCGGCACAATCAAGCCAACTTTGGTTCCTACAGTTCTTCGTTATAAATGACGGGCCCTGCACCCCTATTTATAGGCGAGTAGATGGATGGCGTCACCATACAAACCGGGATACAATAACCGCCATCAGATCGCGAGCGGTCTCACAAGACCGACCGCCCGAGCTCAGCAAGGCTAACAGCTCCCTTATGAGACCACCGGATATATACAAACTGCCCTGTCACCACGGTCACCAAAATAGACTGCCCGGCCTTTATTTCAAAAGCAAAGAACTTCAGTAACCCAGACCAACAAGACGTCAGACCGCCCGGTCACTATAAGAAGACAGACCTACTTGAACTGACCGACTTGAACAAGTCGTCAAAACTACCCGTGCGAGCCTCCTGGACACTTTGCGGTCTCCAAGATCAGAACGCCCAGAACTGCTCGCATGAGACAGAACTGGCCATAGAACCATTGCAGACCGCATGGTCACTGCGGTCTCCAATCTGCAAATCGCCCAGCACAATTCCACTTCCAATTCAAAATTTTAACACTCCCCCTTGAAGTGGGAAGTGGAAGTCAGCCCAAGCAAGCTCTGCAATCGACCAAATAGTCCCTTCGACAATGGCTTAGTGAATATGTCAATAACATTCTCCTTGCTCTGCACATGCTCCACAGTTAGAGATCCCTCCAACACCTTCTCACGAATGAAATGGTGTTGAATTTCTATGTGCTTCATACGCGCGTGACAAACTGGATTGTTCACTAGTTTGAGAGCACTCTCATTGTCACCATGTAGCAGAGTAGGACCTCGCACCTCCCTATGAATGTCCTCCACAAGCCTCCTAAGCCAGATGGCTTCCTGAGCCGCCAAAGCCGAAGCTTTGTACTCCGCTTCTGTGGTAGAGACAGACACAGAATCCTGCTTCTTGCTGCACCATGATATAGTTGTAGAGCCTATCATAAAGACATATCCAGATGTCAATCTCCGATCATCTGAATGTCCTCCATAATCAGCATCCATGTACTCGTGCAAGCAAAAGCCTGAATCTCTCCCATAGAAGAGACCCAAATCTGAGGTGGATTTGACATACTTCAAGATACTCCTAGCCGCCACAAGATGAGGCTTCCGAGGCTCTGCCATAAACCTACTCACCCTGCCAACTGCATAAGCAATATCTAATCTCGTGATCGTCAAGTATATCAGACTTCTAATGAAAGCCCAGAACACCAAAGGATCGGTAAGAACCTTCCCTTCATCTCGTCGAAGATGAACTCCAACCTCCAGTGGAGTAGAGTTTCTCTTTCCCCCTTCTATGCTGAACCTCTTCATGATTCGATCCGCATAGCCTTTTTGGGAAACAAGTATACCACTCTCTTTTCTCTCCACTTCAAGCCCAAGGAAATGGTGGAGCTCACCCAAATCCTTCATCTCGAATCTGATATCTAGCTCAGCACGTGCTACCTCCACTTCAGAATTCCCCATGATGATCATATTGTCAACGTACAGCAGAACCAAGACCTGAATCTCCCCCGTCTTCTTTACGAATAGGCTTGAATCAGAATCAGAAGCAAAGTTTCCGTAGAACTGGAGGTATTCTGCGATCTTCCCGTACCACGCCCGAGGCGCTTGCTTCAAGCCGTAAAGAGCCTTTTTGAGCTTGCAAACATATCTTGGGTTCTCTTCGGATACATAACCAGGTGGCTGATCCATGAAGATATCCTTGTCAATCTCGCCGTATAAGAAAGCATTCTTCACGTCGAGTTGCCAAATCTTCCACCCTTGGCAAGCTGCCAATGCGATCACCACCCGGACCGAAGTCATCTTGGCAATGGGGCTAAACGTCTCTTCATAATCCTCTCCATACTTTTGAGAGAAACCTCGAGCTACAAGGAGAGCCTTATACCGCTCAATACTTCCATCAGCCATTTTCTTTTGTTTAAAAATCCACTTGCAAGTCACAGAAGTAACTCCCTCAACCTTAGGCACCAAGTCCCAAGTCTCATTCTTCCTGAGGGCAGCCATCTCTTCATCCATGGCTCCTTCCCACTCCTTGACTCCAACGACATTTTCATAACAAGATGGCTCTCTCTCATCCAGGGGACCTGTGAAGAAACATGAGTCAAAGCTCACCAAGTTTCCACCCGTATACCGATCTGGTGGAATGATGGTCCTCTTGGACCTCCTCAGAGCTTGACTCTGAACCACCTCTTCAACTGCAGTTTCTTGACTAGCTCTCCTTTCAGGTAAACATAGAGCATCGCTCCCACTGCTTCTAGAACCTGAATCACCTGACCCAGAGCTAGAAATACCTATAGCACCTGGAGAAACAGTTAACTCCACCAGAACTTCCCTTGCAGCTTCCTCTGGTCCACCATCTACCCTTCTTACTTGTAACTCTACAGAAGAGCTACCTTGGTATGATGTCAGCTCGTCAAATACCACATCCATAGAGACCACATATCTCTGTATCTCGGGATCCATGCATCTCCACCCTTTCATCCGGTCATCATAAACGACGAAGACTAGTTTCCTTGCCTTTGCATCTAGCTTTGTTCGAAGGTCATCCGGAATATGCACGTAGCAGGTAGAACCAAACACTCTAAAGTGTTCCACTCTTGGCTTCTCCTTGAACATCAACTCATGAGGGGTCTTCATGTTGATGGGATTGAGAGGCATCCAGTTGATAACATAGGCCGCACAAGACATTCCCTCTGCCCAGAAGGACTTTGGGATACTCTTGGCATGAAGCCAACATTTGCAAGTCTCCGTCAGATGACGGATCATCCAATATGCAACTTCATTCTGTTGTGGAGTGTGAGCACAAGAAAGCTCTCTTTGGATGCCACGCTTCCTACAGAAGTTAAATAATGCCTTGGAGGTGAACTCCCCTCCATTGTCAGTTCTGAACCTCTTGAACCGCGGGTTGAACCAACCTTCTACCAGCTCCTTGAACTCCACGAACCTCTCAAACGCCTCCGACTTCTCCTTTAGAAAATATACCCAAGTATATCTGGTGAAATCATCAACCAAAATAAGCATATACCTGCTACCTCCAAGACTGGCAGTGTTGGTAGGTACAAACAGATCACCATGTATACACTCCAATGGTGCTTTGCATCTGCTTTGTGATTTGTCAAAGGGAAGACATTGAGCCTTACCAAACTGACAACCTGCACAAACTGACCATTTCCAAAAGATGACAAGCTAGGTAGACCTTTCACCAGGCCTCTTCCCGCCATAGCCTTCAACTTATCCATCCCAACATGCCCAAGTCTTTCGTGTCAGATAGCGGCGCTGTCGTTAGCCCTCATCTTATCAACATAAGAACTTGTTGAAAGAACAAACAAGTCCTTCACCCGTGTCCCTACATGAGTGACCTCAGCTTTCATGGCTGAAATATTTCAGGGAAATTTCACTTCTGTTGGACCGAACAGAACGTGATAGCCAGCATCCACAACATTGGTCACTGAGAAGAGGTTCTTCTTCATTCACGGAACATGATAGACACTCTTCAATGTAAGAGTACGTCTATCATCATTCAAAGAAACCACACCCTCCTTATCAACTGCCTGTATAGTATCATCAGCCATAATGATAGCGTCATTACATGTATATGTTCGCAATGAGGAGATCTTCAACTCATCCCCAGTAAGGTGATGACCACACCCAGAGCCCACTATCCAATCATCATAATAGTTGATGGAAGCCATAGCCCAAACATATGTGCCCATCATGAATGAACCTCCACCACCTCAACTACCTTCAGAATTGGAACTAGCCTCCTCCTTTCCTGCAACATGCCCTGGATGAAGATTGACTTGGTAGTCTTTCTTGAAGTGACCAAGCTTGTTGCACCTGAAGCATCTAGGTCCTTTCTTCTTCATCCCATCACGCTTAGGAGCATATCTCCTCTCCTGCTAATATGAAGTAGATGGACCATCATCTCCAGATGTCTTCTTCTTCTTGTCCCATCTCTTCTTCTTGCCGGAGAAGAGAACCTCACTTTCTCCCCAGAGACTGACATCCCAGCCATTTGCATAGCCAAACTCTCTTGTGAAGCAAGTAAGTTCTCCAGCTCTAACAATGATGGCTGATTGGCCCAGCCTTGAATAGAAGTAACAAAGACCACATACTCCCTCCGCAAGCCACGGATTATGTGTCTCTTCAGCTTAGCTTCTGAGATAGGCTCATCCGGGTCCAATGTCGATATCTTTGCGCAAAGGTTCTTCATATTCAAGAAGAATGTTGAGATAGACAAATCTCCCTGAGTTGCTTTCGCCAACTCATTCTCCAAGAACTGTAGCCTAGCTACATTCTTCTTATTGAACAAGCCATCCAAAGATGTCCAAATTTCAGCAGCTGACCTACATCCGATGATGTGATCAAATAGCTCCGGAATGATAGCTCTCTTGAGAGTGAACTCTGCCTTAGCATTCGTTCTCTTCTAAGCCTTCACGAGCTCAGCATTCCATTCAGCAAGAATAACATCTTGTCTTGCTTCTCCTCCTACAACCTCCCACAAATCCTCGCCAAGAAGATAGCTCTCCATGCAAGACTTCCACTTCTTAAAGTTAGTCTGCGTAACGAGCTCAATACCAAGACCTCTAGCATATCCTCCTTCCATTGCTATCCCACTGATAGCTAACCGCCTTGAGGAACCCGAGAGAAGTAACAACAACTACTACTCAGCAACCTCCCTCTGATACCATGTTAAAAAATTTGAGGTCCGGAGTTGAATTAAAAAATGCGGAACACTTCACAAACTTTCCACAAGCATAGCAGCACAATGACAATGGGAAGACTGAATAGTGCTTTGGCATTAACTATCTCTTTACAATTTGAGGTATACATGACGAGACATGATTCATATGAATCACGGAGGAGAGAAGCATAAAACACAAAACTACAAGCTGCAGATGACCTGACAGATAGAGATCGCCAGACCGTGTGAACAGACAAGCCATGCGGTTAACACCTGAGATCGCGCAAATAGAGCAGACCGCACCTGTCATCCTACAACCACAGACCACTCGACCTGCTGCTTATTTAACTACTGAAAACACTTAAAGAAGAAACTGCTTCCTACTGCAGACTGCACTCAAGACCGCCTGGTCTCTTAAGACCGCCTGATCATCTGAGTCCGCTGCACAGTCCAAGAACACCTAAACACAGTCCACCAAGATAGACCGCTGCCGGACTGGTTTATTCAAAGCTGGAAGAAGGGAGAATGGTGTCCGCAAACTGCACGTTGCTAACCTGCGAACAAACAAACCGGTCAGACAAAATCTTATACCGCTAGACCTCAAATTGAGACCGACACAATCAAGCCAACTTTGGTTTTTACAGTTCTTCGTTATAAATGACGGGCCCTGCACCCCTATTTATAGGCCAGTAGACGGATGTCCTCACCGCACAAACCGAGATACAATAACCGCCCATCATATCGCGAGCGGTCTCGCAAGACCGACCACCCGAGCTCAGTAAGGCTAACAGCTCCATTATGAGACCACCAGATATATACAAACTGCCCGGTCACTACGGTCACCAAAACAGACCGCCCGGTCTTTATTGCAAAAGCAAAAGAACTTCAGTAACCCAGACCGACAAGACGTCAGATCACCCGGTCACTGTAAGAAGACAAACCTACTTGAACTGGCCGACATAAACAAGTCATCAGAACTACCGGCGCAAGCCTCCCAGACACTTTGCGGTCTCCCAGATCAGACTGCCCAGAACAGCTCGCCTGAGACAGAACCGGCCAGAGCACCAACGCAGACCACGTGGTCTCTGCAGTCTCCAATCCGCAGATCGCCCAGCACCATTCCACTTCCACTTCAAAAATTTAACACTACACACACTGTGGGGGAGACTGGTCAGACCTCCGTTCAAAGATTAATACCATTGGATGCGCCCATGGTTACTAATGAGGTTGTTCTTGCTGGTTATGCTATAGTAGTTAATGATAGAGATGCTGCTGCTCAAGGAGATGCTCCAGTTGAGGGGGAGATTCCAGCCGATCTCACTGCTTTAGGGGTTGAGGAAGCACCCTTTACTGGGTTGGTTGCCCAAGAGGACCTATAAAATTCTAAGATAATTATGGATGATATAAATCTTGAGAAAGAAAGACCGGAAGTTGATGTTAAAAGAGAGGACTCCCCTGACATTGTTTTTGATGATGATGCTATGGCTAATATGTATCATGAAATGTAATGAACAGTGGTTGAGAAAGAGCAAGTTGTTCCAAGTACATCTACTGCACAGCCTCAAGAAGAATCTTCAGGCTCCATCTTTATTCAGATAAAAGCTTTGCTAACAGAAGAAAGAACACATTATCAACCATATGTTGAAAAATTGGTGAAGGACATCAAAGAAGACATATCTCCTCAAATGAATAAGATGAACGCCGAGATTGACCATGTTAATGCTCAGATCACAAGATGGTACACAATAGAAGGAACAATTGTGGACTGTAACATGAATGCCCTTCAATCTCAAGGTGCCAGGATGGATTCGAACCTGGAATTTAATCAAAAATTAGTGGAAGACTTGGAGAGTGTTGTTGACTAGATCACAAAGAGGATTGTTGACAGTCAAAAAGTCATCATGAACATATGTGTGAACACTTAAGAGTTCACAAATGAAACTTTATCTTAGAAGTTGGAAGAATCTACAAAGTAACTTAAGAGAAGCATTATTGAAGAAGTCTGAAAGGGTGAGAAGACTGGATGTGATTAAGCCCTTTGGATAGTGAATGAACTCCATCACTCAATCCCATAGTGTTTGAGCCTTCAATCCCTGCAGACAGCCCTAATAATACTTCTGGAAACACACAGTTGGAAGTTGGATCAAGTCAGCAAAAGAGGCAAAGGAAATTAGAGGATGAACTAGTTGTCAAGAGAAGAAGAGAAGAAGAGAAGAAGCTAGAGCAAATAATCCTAGCTTTGAAATATGGATTCCAAAGTCAAGACACATAATACTACAAGCATGGAATGACTTTGGAAGCATTGGAAAAGATACAGACAAATACTACTCTACTAATGAATCGACTAAACATATGAAGACTGAAGCCCAGAGGGGGATGATAGTTTATAGGTTAGTAGTCTAATTCACCTAGAGGAGGGGGGGCTGGGGGGTGAATATGTCTCTTTGATTTTACTTATATGTAGCTAGTAGTTAATGAATATTAACAAATAATCAAGCAAGCATAGAAAGCACACAGTCTTTTATAGTGGTTCCCCAAGACAGTGTGTCTATGGGTATTCCACTTTCCTTCTACACCTTTCTAACAGTGTGTTAGACAAGGCAACCTCCTCAAAACCTAGCTCCAAGAGCTTACAACTCAGATCCCACAGGATCTCTCAGGTTTGCTTCAAACTCTATCTCAGGCCAACCATCCCTACCAACTCAGAGTGCTCCCATTCCTACAGCTCAAAAATCACCTTGATCTCTTACCTTAGGCATATCAAAAAGCCCTACTCCTCAGGCAAAATGCCCTACACTCTCAAGCTTAACAACCTTACAACTCTCAGGATCAACATCCTTACGACTCAGGTTCAACAACCTTACAACTCATGTTCAACAACCCTACAGCTCAGGCAAAGTGCTCTACAAACTAAGAACATTTCTGTTCCTACAGAGGTTATAAGTTCAGCTTAAAACATATGACAACAGTGATATTTCTTTCAGCTTATTGTCTTCTGGTGTTGATGCACAGCTGGTGCTTCCTTGAAGCAGGGCTGAATGATTAGTCTTCAGACCTTGCTCCTTTCTGATTCTCCTCCTCAGTAGATGATGAATAATCACCTTGCTCTTCTGGATAGAAGTGTTATCTTATCTCCTTCGATCTTCTTGCAGGTTCAGGAAGCAAAAGGAGATAGCTTGAGAAATCCATCAATGGAACAGTCGAAAGCTTTTCTCTTTTCATCACTTAGAACCCCAACTCTTTCTGAAATGCCTTAAGATGTTCTTTTATAACTCTTCCATCTTCAACGACTCTTAGGAGGCCCTTGACACAGCATGGAGAAGGAAATAATACATTATCTTGCTTTACAGCTATTTGTGCCAAAAGCAAATCCCGCCAGTGTTGTCTTTCAGATTTGAATCTGACTTAGTGGTTGGGCTGAGACAGACATCAGTCTCAGCGGTTGAGTTGTCTTCTTCTCAGTGGATCCACAGAGACAGATTGTTTTCCCAGTGGATTCGATCAATCTGCAGCTCAGCTGAGGCAGACTCCTTCTCAGCGGCTCCTGGCCTCATCTCAGCGGTTCAGCTGAGACAGTGAGCTCGATTCAGCAGTTTTGACAGTAAACCACTAACTATATCCCAATGCTTGAAATAACTTAACCCTGCATGGTGATGATGCAAAATAGGGTTTATCAAATACAATATGTACTTAGCATTGCAAGTGATGCCTCTTCAAATCAAGGAACATTGAGGGCAATATTCCCAACAATCTCCCCTTATTTGAAGAAGGCAGAACATACACCAATGTTGAGATACATAACCATAAAAAGAACTTATCATGACAATGTATTACATAACATTCTTGATATCATAACATATAAATGTTAACAGTAGTTTGGCATCACAGAAAATGTCATGATAGATTATTCTTAATTCCATGACAACATAACAACAACATTGTTTAATCAAAACAATAACTTTATTAACAATATAATATGCAGGCTCCAGAGAATCTATAAGCTTTATTTTGGAATGACATTAAGCTTGACTAAAATTGACCTATAACACAAATTATTAATTCAGTAGAATTATCACTTTCTTTTCTACCAGAATATTGATACATTGTTCAAATTACAATTTGATTTATTTAAAGACTGAATACATAAATCTAAGTTTTTCTCCTCTTGGATGAAGTTGAGCATTCTGCATTGTCAGCAACAACCACCTTCCCTTTGGCCGTAACCTTCTTGTCTTCAGCAGCAGTATCCCTGTCTTTAGAACTCGTGTCTTTTTCTGCATTAACAACTTCTATCTCAGCTAGTTTCTTCTTGTTTTCTTGCCTCTTGAAGTAAAGGTATGGCTTTGGAATATATCTAAAGGGAATCCTCCTTGGGTTATTCTTCCTCACCAGATTCTCCTTGAAATTTCTGTCTCTTTTTGTGTTTCTCTCAAGGTGCCTTATCCACTCTTCAGCTGGATAAATCCTGTCAATGTCTTTGAAAACTTGTCCATGGCTCAGCCAGGCATTTAGAATAATGCTCTTAGAGTCTTCACTCCAATACTCATAGTCAAGGTCATTGCCCTGCTCTTTCCTTTGCTTAGCCATGAATTCTTCAGCTAGCATCACACCTTCTCTATTCCTCCTTTAGCAAGCTGAGCATCTTGAGCTATTTTAGCTTGGCCTTCAAAGTCAAAATATTCTTTTCTATAATTGTCCAACATGGGAAGATTTCAGGCTACCCTTGTTCCATGTAGCACTTGGAGAGCTAGCTCAGAGTTAGTTTCAACATTGGCCACCTCCCACTTTCTGGCTTCTTCAACCACTTTAGCTTCTATGGTGTGGGAGGCTACAACTACAGACCCTGAGAGGGTTTGGAAGGAATTTTCTAAGTCTGATTCTAGCTCAACCTTCATCTTCTTTGCCTCTCCATTCATTGTTGTTGTTGTTGTTGTTGTTTTCCATGCATACTCTTCAATGTGATTGTAGGCCTTCTTTATCACCTCATCAGTCTTTCTAACATAATTTTTGACATATCTGAGGTCTTGCTCAGATAATTGGATTTGTTTGTCCATTGACCTCAGAATGGTGCTCTGTGCAACCACTGATTATTCTGCTAGGTCAAACCATTTTGTCATTTGTTTATTAAGGAGGGAAGTGTCTTCCTTAATTTCTTTTACTCTAGCCATGACTTCTTTCTTCACTGATAAGATGGAGCTATCAATTTAGTTCTTAATTGAAGTCATATGACCTTCAATTAGTGAGCTGATTAAACTGAGGAGCTGATCATGTGATATTGCAGATATTGAGGCAAGGATTTCAAGTATAACTGCCAATGGCTCCACTGTCTGCTGGTTATGCTCCCCCTCAGCTTGAGCACTAGGTTGGGCAGTAACCTTATCAACTTCAGCCTCCTTCTGTGTTTCTCCATCATCCTTTTGTTGCTCCCCCTCAGTTGGAGCACCCTTATCTTCCATCTTTTCATCAGATTCAGCACCATCATCATTATTAGCTACAGTCACATCATCAACATCATTATCAATGTTATTATCAATGTTGTATTTGATATGTTCATTACCTGATATGTTCTCTTGCTCCTCCCCCTCAGATAGGGCATCCATCTATTCTAGATCAGTTGAGTCCAAGAAATCTGGGGAGTTGTCAGGTATTAGACCTATTCTTCTTTCTAGATTGAAAATAATTTTGTCAATCTTACTTTGTAAATCATCAGCAGTGTCCCCTTGATTATCCTCATGATATTCTGAAGAGGATTGAACATACTGAACACTCTTATCAACAACATCAAGATTAGAAGCATCATATGGAGTGTGATTGCCTTCTAATTTGTCTTCATTAGCAGTAGCAGCATTGCCTTCATAACCTTCAGTGTTATGGTCTCCTCCTTGATCATTCCTGGGTGGACTACTTGCAGGATCTGGATTGTCCTAAGCTGGGACATTGTCTTCTGCCTCTGACCTGGAATCAGAGCAGATCAATCTGGCTTTCCTCAGCCTCTTAACTACACTTTTCTTTTTCTTTTTGGGCTCAAAAGGATGGCTCATTGGTAAGACCCTTGAGAACCTATCCAAGGTCTTAATGTCCATCCATTTTAAGTAATGGATGTTGGAGCCTTTTGACTTGTCAAACTCTTCTGGGTATGTGTTCAGAAGGTATATTGAGAGAATTCTGCCCCGGTTGGTGGCCTGCAGACATTCTCTGATCCTTTGATGTAAGACAGTTGCCCAGGATGTTTATTTCTATAGAATTACTCTGGGAATTAATTCAAACATGTGTTTGGAAATTATGTCATGAGATTCAGGCTTGCACAGCAGTGCCTTTCCAACTATTTCAGTGAGCAACTTGCCTATTTGATTGAAGAATAGCCTTTTCAATGAGCCAATCTTGGCATCACTGTAATCACACCACTTCAGTGCTTGGTCTTTATCTTTTTCAGATACTTCTTCTTCCTCTTCTTCACGGCAAGTGGGCAGCTAAAAGGCCTTCTCCATCTTTCTTGGAGAAATATTACTCTTTATGCTTCCAACTTTAGCCTTGACTGAGGAATTGGAGGATGATATCTTGGCACTGCTAAAGAATTCCAAAACTTCAGTTCTGTGAATTTTGGATGGCTCAAATATAACATATTCCAGTCCTTGATCTGTGAGAAGTTGAATCACTTCTTAAATCTCTACTGGGGTACGCTAGAATCCATTCCTAACGATTTCATAACCTTCATGGAGATCTTTTGCCATCTTTGGCGCCATTTCTGTTGAAGGACAAGTCGCTGAGACGGGATAGAGGAAGGTTCGTCTCGTCGGCTAGGTTAATAATGAGTGTAATTAATTAATTAACATTTTTCTATTTATAGAGGCTTGTCTTAGATTTAGATTTTCCCTAAGTATAGATATAGATTGGACTAATTAATTTGATTGATTTTATATTGCTAATTAATTTTAATTGAACCAGCCCATCTCAGTGGAACCGCTAAGATGGAGTGATAATCCGCTGGGACAAGGTATTGTCAACCGCTAAGACAGATTTAGCCATCTCAGCGGATCAGCCGAGACCTTCTCAGCTGTCTCAGCGGTTCAACTGAAACTTTCTCAATTGTTTCAGCTGATCCCATTGCTTATCAGTGAACCATATAATTAGGATTATTTTTAGTACTTAACATGCTACTAGGTATTTTAGATAGCAACCTATCCTATCATAACTTGTGATACATGCTTTCATGTTTTAATAAAGCTAAGGAATAGAATAATGAGCAAGATGGATAATTTGATATGATAAAATCTACTCTAGATTTAACATACCAAGCTCAATTTTAAAAGCATTAAATTTTGCCTCATCCAATGGCTTTGTAAAGATATCTGTAACTTGTTTGTCAGTGGGGAAAAATTCAAGGCATATATCTTTACTTTCAACATGCTCTCTAGTAAAATGACATCATATCTCTATATGCTTAGTCCTGCTATGTGAGACAGGATACTTAGCTATAGAGATGGCACTGGATGAGTCACAATACAAGTGATATTTACTTACATTGAGGTTGTAATCCTCAAGCTAATGTTGTATCCACAATAGTTGACACAACAACTTTCAGCATCTATATATTCAGACTCAGCAGTGGATATAGCCACACTGGTCTGCTTCTTGCTGCTCTATGAGATCAACCTTCTTCCAAGGAATTGACAATTTCTGCTTGTGCTTTTCCTATCTTCTTTGCAACCTGCAAAATCTGCATCTGAAAAGCCATTCAGTTCAAAGTCATTGTTTCTTGGGTACTAACGACCATGATGTTGGTTGCCTTTAAGGTATCTCAAAATCCTCTTTGCAGCTGAGTAATGAGATTCCTTAGGGGATGCTTGGTACCTAGCACAAACACATGTAGCATACATAATGTCTGGTCTACTAGCAGTTAGATACAATATGGACCCAATAATGCACCTGTACATGGATTCATCAAAGGGCTTGCCCTTTTCATCCTTGTCCAGGGAAATGTTGGAGACCATGGGAGTTTTCATGGTGGAAGCTGATTCCATTCTAAACTTCTTAATACGCTACCTAGTGTACTTGGTCTGAGAGATGAAAATTCCCTCATCAGACCATTTCACTTGGAGGCCTAAAAAGTACTTGAGCTCTCCATTACTGCTCATCTCAAACTCCCCCTGCATATGGTTGGCAAACCTTTTGCAAAGGTTGTCATCTGTAGACCCAAAAATAATGTCATCAACATAAATTTGGACTAGGAGACATTTGCCCTTTGTTTCCCTAAGAAACAATATACTATTTATCTTTCCCTTCAAGAACTTGTTCTTGATGAGAAATCTAGACAAGGTCTCATACCAAGCCCTAAGGGCTTACTTTAGACCATATAATGCTTTCCTAAGCAAATAGACATGAGAGGAAAGGGTTGGGTGAACAAAACATGAGGGCTGCTCCACATATACCTCTTCCTTCAGATTGCCAATCAGAAATGCTGATTTGACAACCATTTAGTATATCTTGAACCCCCCATGTTGGCAGCATAGATAAGGAATAGCCTTATTGCTTCTAACCTTGCAACTGGGCAAAGGTTTGATCAAAGTCAATGCCTTCTTCTTGCATGTACCCCTTGGCCATCAGTCTAGCCTTGTTCTTGATGATGGTGCCATTCTCATCAAGCTTGTTTCTATAGATCCACTTGGTGCGAATGATGTTGTGTCCTTGAGGCTTTGGCACTAACTTCCACATCTTGCATCTCTTAAATTGAATCAACTCCCCTTGCATGGCTTGAATCCAGAAGGTGTCTTCATTTGCTTCTTCAAATTTCTTGGGCTCCATCTGTGATAGAAAGCTCAAGAATAAAGCTTCATTGTGATCTTTTCTTCTGGTGATCACTCCTTGGTTTTCATTTCTAATAATTTTGTTTCTTGGATGATCCCTTAGATGCCTATTTGCTCCAGGAAACCTGTCAGCAATCTGCAACTCTTCTTCTGGAGCAGCAACATCTTCAGCAGCTTGTTGATCTTCATCTTCAGGAATAGCAGCTTCTGAATTAATCTTGCTTGTGCTGGGTATGTCTTGGAGAGACATATCTTGCATCATCTATTCATCACCTATCAAAATAGGAGAACTGGACCAGCCCTTATAAAGCAGGCTGGTCTCATCAAATACAACATGCATAGACTCTTCTAGAATATGAGTTTTCTTGTTGAATACTCTATAGGCCCTGCTTTGTGAGTTATACCCAACAAGAATCCCTACATTGCATTTTTCAGCAAACTTGGATAATTGAGATTTTCCATTATTTAAAATATAGCATTTGCAACCAAAGATTCTATAGTATGAAATAGTTGATTGTTTACCTTTCAGAATCTCATAGGGGGTTATACCCAGGGCCTTATTTATAGATGCTCTATTGAGAACATAATAAGTTTTATTGACTACCTCAGCCCAGAAATATTTTGGAAGTGAGGAGTCACTAAGTAATGTTCACCCAGCTTCTATCAAGGTCCTATTCCTCCTCTCAGCAACACAATTTTGTTGTGGAGTCCTTGGGGAGGAAAATTCTTGGGTGATACCAAATTCTTGACAAAACCTTGTCATTGCCCCAGATTGAAATTTGGTTCCATGGTAAGTTCTAGTCTTGACCACATTACATTGTAGTTCATTCTGGATTGCCTTAACATGGTTTATAACGACAACTAAAGTATCAGATTTCTTCTTAAGGAAGAATACCCATGTATACTGAGTGATCATCAACAATCACCAAAGTATAGAATTTCCCACAAGCTCTGAATTGGTAAAGGACCAAACAAATCCATGTGAAATAGATAAAGACATCTTTCAGTGTCTTTAGAGCCAATGCTCTTAAAGGTGGCCCTAGTTTACTTGCCCATTGGGCATGCATGACAGGGACCACTTTTTATACATTTCAACTTAGGACTATTTCTAATAATGTTTTCAGAGAATCTCTAATGCATTGTATTGTAGTTAATGTGAGCAAGACTCTTGTGCCATTGAACACAAAGAGACTCATTTTCATTAGCCACAAGACACACAGGAGAAAGAGAGGAATTGCATATAAAATCTAAACAATAAACATTCCCACTCCTAGTGCCTGAGAGAATGATCTCTAAGTCATTTGACTTTTTGATCAAGCACTTATCGTTGTGGAATTAAATGACATAGCCCAAGTCATATAGTTGACTTATTATTACAAGGTTGTGTTGCAAGCCTTCTACATAAGCCACCCTTGTGATTGAGACTATGCCATTGGAGATCATAACATAACCTCTAGTGATGCCTTTTTCAGATCCACCAAAGATGATCTTGGGTCCATTCTTCACAGCTGGGTATTCCTGCAGAAGACTCTTGGTACATGTCAAGTGCCTTGAGCACCCATTGTCCAAGTACCAAATTTGCCCTAGGCTGGTACTTGAACTATCCTTCAAAAAGTAATTCATTTACCCTTAGGAGCCCAATTTCTTTTGGGTCCTAGACCTTTGTTAGCTCGAAAAGACATCTTCACACCTGCTGTACCCTTTGCAGGAAAGCTCTTCTTTGCATTAGGCACATTGGGATTGTGCCAACAATCTATGGCAAAATGTCCCACCTTACCACAGCACCAACATTCATGAATGTTGTATCTTCTCTTCTGAACATTCTTTGAGGAGGAAGAGGCACTAATATGCTTATGTTCAGGAGGGAAGACAACAACATTCTTCCTGTTCCTTTCAGCAATAATCTGGCTGAAAGACAGTATATGGTCAGTCTTAGTAGTCTTCCTCTGAATGACATCAACTTGCCTTGGCATGGCAGCTAGGCAAGATCTAATTGCATCAGACACTGAGTTGTTGGAGTTGGCTATAGGATTCACAACTGTCAAGTATTTTGCTGGGAGGGACTTGGAAGAACCTACTTCCTTATTCTTGGATGAAGGGGTTGAATTACCAAAAACAAAAGGTCCAGAATGGGCCACTTGAATTTCTTCATGGGGAGCTTTCATAGCACTCATCCCCATGCCCTTTCTTCCACTATAGTAAGGAGTATTTTCCTTCCTATAGGAACTCTCATTCTTCCAGTGACCATACATGTCATGGTCATACCTGTTGGAGTGAAGCAACACCTTTTGAAAGGTGGTATGAGGCATAGCCTTAGTCTTGCCATTTCTTCCATTCCCATCACTTAATACTACAATATGGAAACCTAATCCTCTCCTATTAGTTTGGGAGGAAAATGTGTCAATGATGGGTAGTACAGATTTGGGATTTGAGAATTGAGCTACTAGGCTCTTCTCTTTGAGAAGCTTCTCCTCAAGGTCCTTTATGACCTTGTTCTTTTGGGAGATCAAACTCAATTGGACTATTATTATTCCCTCGAGTTGTCTTATCTCTCTACTCATCTGAGCCACCTGAGTTGATGACTCGGTGCTATTTTGTTTAGCCAGCTGAAGGGAGGCAATTTCTTGAGCTTGCCTCTTGGATAGCTTCTTGCTCTTCTCCAGAGCATCCAATAAAGCATTATACTTGTCAATTAATTAATTGACAGCCACTTCAAAATCTGAGCCACTCTCATCATTGGATGAGCATGTTTCAGATTCAGGCACAGATTCATAATCAGAAGAGGGGGTGAGAGGATTTAATACCTTGTCAGGATTAATCTTGCTTTCTTCATCATCAGACATGACTATTAAGCCATGATGTTCTCTATCCTCTTTACCCTCCTCTATGTCATTGTTTGAGTGTGATAGTGGGGCTTTGATGTTAACCTTTGCCGTAGGAAACTCTCCATCCTCTTCAGCTACAAACAACCCAATGTAGTCTTCTTCTTCTTCTTCTGAATCGGAGGAGGATGACTCAGACTCACTCTAGCTTTTCTCCTTCTTAGCTGGGAAGGATTTTTTACCCTTCCTTCCTTTAGGGTGATGTGATTTCATATCACCTTTCTCCTTCCTCTTGACTGGACAGTAAGCTATGACATGTCCAGGCTTGCTGCAATAATAACAAATCACATTATTTGAAACATGTTTAACATGTTTAGGTTCATACATGTACACCTTGGGGTGCTTCCTTTCAGATATGTTGTGATCCTTCCTTGTATGTGAGGAAGAGGAAGACTTGTTCTTCCACTGTTTCCTCCTCATCAGCTTCTTGAAGTGCCTTGAGAAGGCAGCAAACTCCTCATCAGATGAGCTGCTTTCTGATGTGCTGGACTCAAAATTTTCTGAGCCAGCAGCCCTTCTTGGTGGTGAAGGCATCCTTGTCTTACTCTTCTTGGAGCTCTCAGCTTTGAGAGCCACTGTCCTTTCCCTTGCATGAGGCATGGAGGATGTGTCCCGCTCCTTCCTTTCAGAAAGCTGCATCTCATAGGAGTGAAGCTTTCCAAATAGAGTGTGGGGAGGAGTCTCACCCAGCTTTGACACCTCTCTGATGACACAAATCTTGGTATCCCAGTCTCTAATTAGAGATATTAGGAAATTGTCATTCAGCTAATAATGAGTGAAGACCCTTTCATATGTCCTCAACTCATTCACTATTCTGAAGAACCTTTCATAGCAGTCAGCTATGCATTCCAGGCCTTGTTCCTGAAGGATTCATACTCCTGATTAAGGAGGGATTTCCTATCATCCCTCACTTCTTCAGTACCTTCCATGTACCCAATTAGTGTATCCGACATGTCCTTGGCGGTCTCACAATGCATAAAGTTCTGGTAGGTGGAATCATCAATTGCATTTAGAATTATATTTTGTGCTCTCATGTCCATGGTAGCAAGTGCAATGTCATCCTTAGTCATTTCAGCATATATCTTGGCCACTTGCCTTGCAGGATCTATGGTGGAGGTCTTTGTGAAGACAAAGGGACCATCCTGGATAGTAATATATCCTAGGGTCTGAGGCTTCCATGTACAACCTCACCCTTTGCTTCCATATGCCAAAAGTCTCCTTTTTGCATATGAGCAACTTCATAGACCCCATCTCCTTCTGACCTCCAGTGGTAGCAATTTGATTCAGATTTGACTACACTTATGTAGGATCTGGTCAGACTGTTAAGTCCTTTTTGACCAACCTAGATCTGATACCACTTGATAGTTTATAGGTTAGTAGTCAAATCCACTTAGAGGGGGGGGGGGGGGGGGTGAATAGGTCTCTTTGATTTTACTTATGTGTAGCTAGCAGTTAATGAATATTAAACAAATAATCAAGCAGGCACAGAAAGCACACAGTCCTTTATAGTGGTTCCCCAAGACAGTGTGTCTATGGGTAGTCCATTTTCCTTCTACACCTTTCTAACATTGTGTTATACAAGGAAAATTCCTCCAAACTTAGCTCCAAGAGCTTACAACTTAGATCCCACTGGATCTCCCAGGTTTGCTCCAAACCCTACCTAGGCCAACCAACCCTACCAACTCAGAGTGCTCCCACTCCTACAGCTCAGAAAACACCTTGATCTGCTACCTCAGTCCTATCAAGAAGCCCTACTCCTCAGGCAAAATGTTGTACACTCTCAGGCTTAGCATCCTTACAACTCTCAGGCTCAACAGCCTTACAACTCAAGTTCAACAACCTTACAACTTAGGTTCAACAACCCTATAGCTCAGGCAAAGTGCCCTACAAACACAAAACATTTCTTTTCATACAAAGTTTATAAGTTCAGCTTACAAAAGATGACAGAAGTGGTATTTCCTTCAACTTATTGTCTTCTGGTGTTGATGCACAACTGGTGTTTCCTTGAAGCAGGGCTGAATGATAAGTCTTTAGACCTTGCTTCATTCTGATTCTCCTCCTCAATAGATGAGGAAGAATTACCTTGCTCTTCTGGATAAAAGAGATATCTTCTCTCCTTGTATCTTCTCGTAGGTTCAGGAAGCAAAAGGAGAGAGCTTGAGAAAGCCGTCAATGGAACAGTAGAAAGCTTTTTCTCTTTTCAGCACTTAGCACCCCAGCTCTTTCTGAAATGCCCTAAGATGTTCTTTTATACCTCCTCCATCTTCAATGGCTCTTAGGAGGCCCCTGACATAGCATGAAGAAGGATAAAATACATTTTCTTACTTTATAGTTGTTTGTGCCAAAAGCAAATCCTGCCATAGTCATCTTTCAGATTTGAATCAGTCTCACCGGTTGGGCTGAGACAGAATTCAGTCTCGGCAGTTGAGCGATCTTCTTCTTAGCAGATCCACTGAGACAGATTGTCTTATCAGTGGATTCTATCTAAGATGTAGCTTAGATGAGGCAGACTCTTTCTCAGCAGCTCCTGACCTCGTCTCAGCGGTTCAGATGAGATAGTGAGCTTGACTCAGCGGTTTTGACAGTAAACCACTAACTTTATACCAATGCTTGGAATAACTTAACCCTGCATGGTGATGATTCAAAATAGGGTTTATCAAATACAATATGTACTTAGCATTGCAAGTGATGCCTCTTCAAATCAAGGGAACATCGAGTGCAATATTCCCAAGAGAGGATATACATGTACAAGCAGAGGGAGGGAACATTGCCAAGGAATGCTTCTCCTATCTCTAGCAAATACATTCCCAAGCCATTCAGTTTCTTTGATAGACAAAAGCAGAAGGAAAAAGCTAATGGGAAGAAGAAGAGTTCTTAAGTTTTAAATGTAGTTGGTATTAATCTGGTTAAGAACATTTGCAAACTTCTATATATGATATTTTGAATGTCTTCTCAATTCTCTGTGCTATTATTATAATAACAATTATGTGAAACTTATCTTTGAATGAGGTTCTGACTTCTTCAAATAGGGAGAGATTGTAGCGAACCTTACCTATAATATTCCTGATCTGAAGTAGTCCTTAAGTCAAGGGTAAATACACTTTGTATTTAATGCCTATGCTTAGAATGGTGTTTTCATGTATTAGATAGTACAAGCCTAGCATTGGGATAGACTTAGTATCATTAGACCTAATTTTGCCAATGTAATCCTTTTTTGTGCAAAACAGCATGTTGACCTATGATCTAGTCTATATTGTCACTCACTTATTAAGATCAGGAATAAAGGTCTAGCAAGTGGGTTACAGCAAAGGACATGAATTATGAATGATCAAAAATTGACTTATTCATATCGTCTTGAAGAGTTCAAAAATCATATTATAGAGGTATCGATGTCGTCTTAAAGACATTAAGCTTCAAGACGATATCGTCTTGTAGACTCTCAGCTGAAGTCTTATATCTTCTTGACTAGAAGAAGCAACCCAAGCTCCAAATATCATCTTGGTAATATATTATCCAAGACGATATCGTCTTAACAAGTACTGGTTGTACTCATTTTGACTTGATTAGAAGAAACAGCTCAAGCTCCAAATATCATCTTGGTAAAACACTATCCAAGGTGATATCGTCTTGACAAGGATCAACTATACTCATATCATCTTGAATATAATCAACAAGTTGTTTTGAAGCTCTTCATTGAAGGAAGAATTTGGCTAAATCCTTTATCATCAAGGTTATGTCAATTGTCATCGAGGAGCTTACACGACATTTCAAAAATACATAAGGAAATGAACATGTTGAACACAGAATTCAACTTGATAAGCTTGAGATTCAGCTAGAAGATAGTAATCATGTTGAACATAGAATTTAACTTGATAAGCTTAATCGTTCGATTAGAAGACAATGACCATGCTGAACTTAGAAGTCGACTTGATAAGCTTGATCATTCGACTGGAAAACAGTGGCAGTCAAACTTTGTCTTGTAGACTACAAGTATCGTCTTGAATACAGGAAGCATACATTCGACTAGACATAAAAAAGATGACAAGACTTCTAGTCGAATTGCGGGAAAGGCCTGAATTCAGATTAAAGTGTCATTGTGGCATTATCTCATTTAATGTCATCGTAGATTGGGCCAATCAGATTTGTCCTTTAAAGACAAAAGATCTCTGACATAAAGATAGTCCAAGGATTTGACTATTATTAAATGACCTTATAAAAGGTATATGATGGGAAACAGCTAACCCTAATTTCTCTAATCACTATATTCAAAAGAAAGAGCTCTCTACGGTCATCGTGCAATTATTCTGTCAAAGAGCTCAAGAACAGAGGAGAAACATTTAGAAGCCAATCAATCAATTCTCATAAAGTAAAGCCAAGTCATCTAGCCAATTCAAAAGGTTAATCATCTCCTTGCAAGAATATTTTAGAAGAAGCCACTTTCATAATAGGCTTTAAGAAGACTCACACTATAAAAGATAAATCATTCAGAGTCTATTGAATCTTTGTAATCAATTATCTATTCCTCTGTAGAATTTTTGAGGAAATTTGAGTGTATGGTCTTTGAGGCCTGAGCATAGGATCTTGTGTTTGGATCTGAGATAGGGAAATTGGTGCAGTTCCTAAGGTAGAATTCAAGTTAAATCTAAGTTGTATGAGTGGTAAACTCTGAACTGTAGGATTCTGTGCTTGGGTCTAAGGTAAGATACTTGGTCTTTGAGTTGTAGGATCTGAGGATCTAAGTTTTGGTTGGAGTTTGCTGATGCTAGCTCATTGCTAGATTGGTGGAGGGGGAAAGTGGACGTGCAACTCGGGGAACCACTATTGTTGTCTTTGTCTGTGCTGCGGACTTTCTATGATTGTATATCTGTTGCATATACTTTCATTTTTCCGCATTAAGTGTTTAAAAAGGTGACAACACCTATTCACCCATCTCTATGTGACTAGACAACCCTAAACTTACAACCCCTAGACTTGGATTTTTGCATACGGGGGTCACTTCCTCCTTGGCCAAAATATAATCACCTTTTGAGATATAAATTTCCTTTTTTACATTTTTTTTCTTTTTCTTTCCTTTTTTTCTTAATATTGCTTTTTCAAAACACACCACGTCACAATAAGTAAACATTAAATCACACAAAAATAATTTCAGAATTTTGAAATTAAGCTCTGGTTTAAAATTTGAAAAAAGGTTGATCATATAGGCATTGGTGATTATGAGGTGGGGGTGAAACAAAGGATGGGTGAAAGGCCCAACTTGTGGATACAATGGTAGACAATCTTGGTACGGATGCAAAAGAACAAACTATCCAAAGAAAGGCTTATATCATGTTTGCATAAATAAAACAAGCCTAAGCATATGCTTCGAGAATCGCTAAAAGCAAGTTCTAGACACCGAGAAGGAATATCCTTTCATCTATGTTGGAGAATGTTTAACTAGTGGCGTGCCACACAAATCCTATGCTAATCTATGGATGCACTCGGTTTCAAACTAAGAGTGGATATGAACCCTAGATATGAAGTAGAAAAGTATAGCATAAGAAGTATATAAAGAAACTAAAACTTGTATAATATTTTACATAACATGAGCATCGAACTTAGAACATTGCATGAGTCAATCTACATTCTGAGATGACTTGCAATCTAGAATAGTATTAAGATGTGCACCCAACCCAAGTTTAACCAACAAGAATACATGAATCAGTTGGGACCTGCACATGGTAAAAGAAAACAAAAAAAGAAAAAAAAAAAACTAAACTAAGGATTAGTAGAAAAGTTGGCAATCATGCAAAAACGATCAAAAATTTCATCTAAGGCTACTTTTTGGGATAATCCCTAGCTGGACTCATGCAACATACAATCAAACAGGAATTGGAAAACTAAAATAAAAAGACGGATAACATTGGGGTGCCTCCCAAGAGTGCTTTGTTTAATGTCCTTCAGTTGGACCAAATACATGTATTAGCAGTTTATAATAATGTTCAGGCATTAAAAAGTTCAGCAATAAAAATAAAAATGGTTCTGAACAACATAAAAGAAGTTCAGATCAGAGCTCAACAAGAAATCATCTAAACGCCGATTTAAAATACATCACAGAATGGAGGGAAGAAGAGGGCACAGTGCCAGTGCTTTGACCGAGATGTGAAATTTCCCACCCGACTTTGCACCTGAAAGCTTCTGAGTTGCGACTGCACAAGGAGCGCACTCCTCTCGTTCTTTTCTCCGCAATTCTACCTGTGGTGATCTCCACCAGGCAATAATTATTTCAACATTATGAGATAAATGTTTAGTACCAAAAGAAAATTTTAAAGGGAGCTGCGGGGTGGAGTCATTCTCCACCGTGGTGGCAGAAACAAGATCCATCCAGCAGACTTTCTTAGAAGTTTTAGGTTCAGCAAGTCCCAAATTCCAGGCTACTTCACCCAAAAAAATTATATGTTCATCAGCATCTTCATCAGAATTGCCATCTCCAATCGAGGCTCCACCAGAGACACCTCATTTGCACCAGCATGAGCTTCAGCGTGCTTACCATCAGCATTCCTCTCACTCCTCTCTTCTTCTTCATTCCCTGAACCTGCACAAGGGCTAGACAAAAAATAAAAAAATTCACTACACCGAGGGAAAGTGCATCAACATAAGTAGAAATGGGGTTGGAGAGCATCACATTGGAAGGGAGGGAGATGCTTCCATCTACAAAGTGCAGAGTGGCACCCAGAGTTGTAAGTAATGACAAACCGAAAATCAATGGGGAATCATTTTCGGGCAGTCCCATCACTTGGAACTCCGTAGTGATTTTGTTCCCCTATAAGGTGACCTCGACATCCTTGTCTGCCCAAGAGTAATTACACCTTCACCATTAGCTAAAATCAGTGGGACGACCTCTTCCTCATTGGTATGGATGTTGAACTTGTCATTATCCTTAAGGGCGATGATATCCCGGGATGTGCCAATGTCCACTAGGACTTGAGTCGGCACAATATTAATCTTGCACTCTACAACAATACCTCCACAAAAATTGGGAGTAAGGTCGGAGGAACTCTGTCCTTGATCTCGTGGATGGTTCTCCGACTATCTTGGGAGGGTACTTGGTATTCTTTCTGTAACACCCTCCGCATCACATAGAATATAACAGTAGGTCCTGCCGGGACCCCACGCCATATTAAATGAACAGTAAAGAGAGTTATGTAATTAGTAGTTAAATAGTTTCAAAGAAAACCATTTCAACAAAAATAGAGTCATACAGAATGGAAGCATTTATTTAAGGTTAACCCAGATTACATATTGTCCACTTGTTCACTAGTAACGAATATACATAACATTATTTACCTATGACATGTTTACATCAACAGTGTCTTCCAAACATGAAATGTAGGAAGGATACACATGAAAAGCAGTAAACAACACACTTTTTCCTTTGAGGGCCAGCACAGCGCAGAAGCTAGGGTTCCAACCCGTTATTTCCCGCTTGTCTCGCCAGGACCTGTACAAATAATTCCACAAAAGCATGTGAAAATAGGAAATCGGTCAGCTTTAGCTGACCAAGATATATAACGACCCCACCCCATTCCGCGACGGTGGTACTCCTTCCCTGCAGGAAAGATTTAGCAGCATATACATCTACATCTGCGATCATCACAAACGTAGGAACTTGCAGCCTTACGCTTCATGCTCTATGATTGCACAATTTCGGCGTACTCCCTGAGTTACACTACCGATCTATGTACTTTTACAACTTAGATAAATATGAGCTTTACCGTAAAGGTCATCATACCTTACAGTTCCTTTCCCAAAATTCCCTCAGTGAAATGGAGGAGCGACCTCATCACTGACTGGATAAGGGATGGGTTCGGTTTAGCTTTTCCCATGCTCATACCGTCGGGCAAATTAACTACTCGACATGGGTACGGCTTCCCCTTGTGCCCTTTACTCAAAGAAAGGCTCTCCATGCCCTTCCACTTCTGTTGTGCACAGCTTGTGCTACACAGTCTTTGTAATTTGCTCACTAGAGCTACTCGATGATAGGCTCTTTAGGCCCTTCCGCTTTTGCTGTGCACACCCAGTGCTACACAGTCTTTGCAATCTTCACTCTGCTATGCTCAACAATTGCTAGTGTTGGAACAACCCTATTACAAATTTTGGCAAGGATCACTATCTGTTTACTAGGATCAAGTTGACCCCAATGTATAGTTTATGGGTCAAGAGTTTAGGCTGATAGAACTTAAGAAAAGACAAGTTTTTATGCGTTCGACGAAATGCTATCTGGGTTCGACGAACGACATGCTCTCTTCATTCGACGAACAGACTCCGTCTCAGTGGTCGACGATTTTATCAAGTCTCAGCGGTTGACGATTTTGTCCAGTCTCAGCGGTCGACGAAATATTCAGTTCGACGAACTCAGCTCTGCGTTCAAAGAATAAGTATCAGATGTTCAGATCGATGAAAGATCTTCTCAGCTCAACAATTTCAACTCTTCCAGACAGATTCAGTTGTGGTCGACGAACTCAACATTGTGTTCGATGAAATTCTTGAGATCGACGAAATTTGTTCAGATAGACGATTTCTTATTTCAGTTCAGAATTTCAGAGATTATTCTTATTTCATTCTCTGAACTCAGATCGTCTACAGCAACGGCTCTATTCTTCCAGATAAGTCAGGATAATATATTTCCTTTTATTATTATCCTATTTCGAAAATAGCTGTTGACATATGGTTGGAAAAGGACATATTCATGTAAAAGGAAAAAGGTGAACGGCGTATCAGATTTGCAGTACAAGATATATCTATTCAGATTATTATATTCCTTAATTAAAGGATTTGATTTGTCAAATCTGTCACAGATTTTCAAAAAGAATAAGGAAGAAGATATACAGTATTATTATTACTTACAGTTTTTCACGACAAAAGACATTACAGAGAAGAACACTACTCTTCAGAAAGTTACAGGAAGAAAAAGAAGAATGAAAACAGATCATCTTCATCTTCTTCTTCAAGCAGCACTCACTCACTGAGAACATCATCAACACCATCTCTCAGATCTCTGCTGCAAGATCAGATCTTCAAAAGAGCAACAAATAATCTGAGAAACATTTGTCTCTCAGATTTATCAGCTATCAGAAGAGAAAGGAAGATCTATTTTCAAGTGAAAGCTCCAGCCTCTACTGTCAACAATTTTATATCAGACAGAAGAGCTTTACATCAACAACTACAGTGCTTGCTGATGCTCACTTGTCACTCTCTTTTTTGGCAGAGGCAGTGAACACAGCAAATTATGTGTTGAATAGAAGCCTGATACATAAACTTAAGTGCAAAACTCCCTATGAATTACTTAAGAATAAAAGGCCTAAGGTTAACTATTTTAAGATATTTGGTTGTAAATGTTATGTGCATAACAATGACAAGAAGTATCTAAGGAAGTTTGAAGCAAAAGCTGCTGAAGGCATATTCCTTGGATATTCACTTTCTAGTAAAGCATATAGAGTTTACAACAAATCTACTCTTAAGATATAAGAGTCCATGCATGTATCTTTTGATGAGACTAACATGTTACTTGAGGAGAGGAACACCACCTCTACCAAACATAATATGCAGGTACCAACTCTATGTGAAGAACTCAATGGATTAGATCTACAGAAAGTACCACTTCCATCAACACAAAATCTTGAAGACACTGAAGAAGAAGATCATCCAGATCTTGCTGATAGCTCAAATTAAGTGACAGCTGAACAAATTCCCCAAGTGGATATCATTGCTGAACCAACTCCAACTGTTGACCACATCACAGTTAGAGATCATCCAATATCACAAGTGATTGGTGATATTTCAGCAGGTGTTCAAACAAGGCATCAACTACACCAAAATTAGATGCACACTTGTTTCCTATCCCAAATTGAACCTCAAACCATAAAAAGATGTAGAACAAGATCCAAATTGGATTCTTGCAATGCAAGAGGAACTCAATCAATTTGAAAGGAACAAGGTATGGGATTTGGTTCCAAGACCAAAAGGCCATCCAGTTATTGGCACAAAGTGGGCCTTCGGGAGCAAGCTTGATGATCAAGGCAACATAGTGAGAAACAAAGCAAGATTGGTAGCTCAAGGATATTCACAGGAAGAAGGAATTGACTATGATCAGACCTTTGCTCCTGTTGCAAGACTTGAAGCTATCAGGATTTTCCTTGCCTTTGTTGCATACAAGAAATTCAAGGTATATCAAATGTATGTAAAGAGTGCATTTCTGAATGGAGACATCAAAGAAGAAGTCTATGTGGAACAACCACCAGGTTTCATCTCTCCAACTCACTCCTCTTATGTATTTAAGCTTAATAAAGCTCTTTATGGTCTCAAGCAAGCTCCCAGAGCATGGTATGAGACCTTAGCTAATTTTCTTTTGGAGAATAATTTCTGTAGAGGCATAGTTGATAAAACCCTATTTTTCAAGATACATAAAAATCAAACTCTACTAGTTCAAATATATGTAGATGACATAATTTTTGGCTCTACTTATTCAAATTTATGCAAAAGATTTTCTAACCTGATGCAATCAAAATTTGAAATGAGTAGTATGGGTGAATTATCATACTTCCTTGGTCTTCAAGTGAAGCAAACTCCTAATGGCATATTCATATCACAATCCAAGTATGTTAAAGAATTAGTGAAAAGGTTTGGTATGTCTGATGCTTCCACCATGAAAATACCCATGCCCTCAAATGTTGTTGTTGATACTAATGAATCAGGGAAACCTGTTGATCAGAAAGTATATAAAGCAATTGTTGGCTCATTACTTTATTTAACAGCAAGTAGGCATGATATAATGTTTGCTACTTGTATTTGTGCTAGGTTCCAAGTTAACCCCAAAGAATCTCATCTAATTTTATTAAAAAGAATTTTGAGATATATAAAGGGTTGTCCTAATCTAGGACTCTGGTATCCAACAACATCATAATTTGAATTAACTGGATTCTCAGATTCTGATTATGCAGGATGCAGAGCAGACAGGAAAAGCACATCAGGAACTTGCCAGTTCCTTGGTGATAGGCTTGTGTCTTGGTTTTGTAAGAAACAAGCATATGTGTCTACATCAACAGGTGAAGCTGAATACATAGCTGCAGGTAGTTGCTTATCACAGATATTGTGGATACAAAATCAGCTCCTAGACTATGGTATCAATTTAAATAATTCAATTATATTTTGTGACAATACTAGTGCAATATCTATAGCATAAAATCCAGTTCTCCATAGTAGGACTAAACACTGAAATTAGGCACCACTTTATCAGAGATAATGTGGATAAAAATAAAATTTGCCTACAATTCATTTCTACTGATTTGTAAAGAGCTGATATTTTCACCAAGACATTGGATGAAAAGAAACATATTTTCTTTATAAATCAGCTAGGAATGATAGATGGAGATTCAATCTGATAAAAATTAAGTTTTCTACTTACCCAATCTCTTCATCGATCTGAGATCGACAAAATCAAGTTTTTCATTGAATGGAGATCGACAAAGTCATCAAGTTCGTCGAACCGAGATCGACGAAAACTCATTTTTCGTCGAACCCAGTTTTGATGAAGCTTTTGTTTCTGACCTGTCATCGTAATCAAATCTTTTACCTTATTTTAACTGAATGCCTACAGAAACTGCTTCTCTTTCCAGTTCCTTTGCACTTGATCTATTTTATTTTGCAGGAACAATAGCAATATAAAGATTGCATCCTTCCCTACCTCCATCAAATGTCCCTTCTTCAAGGGGCCTAGCTTCAGGACTTCCTGAAACTAGGCAGGGGGAGAAGTTCAATGAAGAAGCTCCATATGATGCAGCAGTTTGCTCAGAGGGAGTTGTTCTATGAACTAGGCAGGGGGAGAAAGCTGAAGAAACTCCTTTATTATAAGGGGGAGTTATTTTATCAAGAGGAAATGCTGTATGAAGAAGCAAAAATCATTCAGTTGATGAAGAAGCTCACAGCAGTTTGCAGATTTAGGAAGGAGATGTTGCAGATTCAGTTATGATAGATTCAAATTCAGATTAGTAGCACAGCGTATTCAGATGATAAAGCTTTTCAGATCAACAATTTCAGAAAGCTGAAATATAGCAGATAAAGCTTTTCAGACAATATCAGAATTCAGAATACAGAAAGCAGAATTCAGAGAAAATCAAAGGTTCTTTTTATTAGTTTTATTTTCAATGTAAATCTCAGAACTCAGAGTATCATATTTTATATCTGATGAAATAATTAAAATCAATCAGATATATATGCTCTGTTGTTTTGGTTGTTTTATTATTCAATTTTTGTCAAATAGTGTCCAAACCCAAATATGGGGAGATTGTTGGAAAAACCCTATTACTGATTTGGGCTAGGATCACTATCTGTTGACTAGGATCAAGTTGACCCCAATGTATAGTTTATGGGTCAAGAGTTTAGGATGATAGAACTTAAGAAAAGACAAGTTTTTCTGCGTTCGACGAAATGCTATCTGGGTTCGACGAACGGCATGCTCTCTGCGTTCGACGAACAGACTCCGTCTCAGCGGTCGACGATTTTATCAAGTCTCAGCGGTTGACGATTTTGTCCAGTCTCAGCGGTCGACGAAATATTCAGTTCGACAAACTCAGCTCTGCGTTCAAAGAATAAGTATCAGATGTTCAGATCGACGAAAGATCTTCTCAGCTCAAAAATTTCAACTCTTCCAGCCAGATTCAGTTGTGGTCGACGAACTCAACATTGTGTTCGACAAAATTCTTGAGATCGACAAAATTTGTTCAGATCGACAATTTCTTATTTCAGTTCAGAATTTCAGAAAGATTATTCTTATTTCATTCTCTGAACTCAGATCGTCTACAGCAACGGCTCTATTCTTCCAGATAAGTCAGGATAATATATTTCCTTTTATTATTATCCTATTTCGAAAATAGCTGTTGACATATGGTTGGAAAAGGACATATTCATGTAAAAGGAAAAAGGTGAACGGCGTATCAGATTTGCAGTACAAGATATATCTATTCAGATTATTATATTCCTTAATTAAAGGATTTGATTTGTCAAATCTGTCACAGATTTTCAAAAAGAATAAGGAAGAAGATATACAGTATTATTATTACTTACAGTTTTTCACGACAAAAGACATTACAGAGAAGAACACTACTCTTCAGAAAGTTACAGGAAGAAAAAGAAGAATGAAAACAGATCATCTTCATCTTCTTCTTCAAGCAGCACTCACTCACTGAGAACATCATCAACACCATCTCTCAGATCTCTGCTGCAAGATCAGATCTTCAAAAGAGCAACAAATAATCTGAGAAACATTTGTCTCTCAGATTTATCAGCTATCAGAAGAGAAAGGAAGATCTATTTTCAAGTGAAAGCTCCAGCCATCTACTGTCAACAATTTTATATCAGACAGATGAGCTTTACATCAACAATCCACCAGAGTCTTCTCTCAGAATATTGACAGAGAAGAACTTCATAACCCTTCTTATCCACTCTTGTACAGGGTTATCACTCCCTTCAAAATTTAACCCATTGGTGGCAGGGCACCTGAACAAAAACCTGTGGTTTGGTTAGAGCACCTGATCAAAAGCTCCCTTGGTGTGTGGACACCTGATCAAAAACCCCTTGGTGATAGGGCACCTGATCAAAAACCTAGTGGATCCTACCAAGTGTGGTAGAAGAGTAGATGTACCCAGGTTTATTGGGGAACTACTATAAAAATCCTTGTGTCCTTTGTGTTGTGATTTTCTGTGTGCTGTGTTGTGTGCTCTCTTTGTGTTTGGTTTTTTTACTCAATACACATACATATATCACTATTTTAATTCCACAATAAAATAAAGTAAAAAGTTTTAATACTCTATTCACCCCCCTCTAGAGTAATATTAAGATCTAAACTCCACTTTCAATTGGTATCTAAGCATATCAATTGACTTTTAGCGAGTCCATAGCTTTCTGGTGTTACGCCCTCTGCTATAGCACAGAGTTTTCTTCGGTGCGCAATAAGTAATAATCATCACAATTCCAGACCAACCTATCCAGATGGGCTTCACACAGCATGCATATGTCCATACTTTGATTCCAGACTCTATATGCAATTTTTATGGGGATAGACATATCGACCCACCAGAATAACTGATCCACTAATTAGTGTAAATCTTCCCTATATTATGCTATCAAAAGGACTAACATTTCTGACGATTCAGAAGGAGATTAGTTAACCTCGAAGCTCGTTTCAGTGCCATAGCTCCACAGAATATCCAACTGGGCAGGATCACAACTAGTTTTCCTTCCTCAGATGTGAATTCGACACTCAAATTGAAACATGGAGAAGCTTGCTAAGGGCTAGAAGGATTGTTACCAATCCCGCTCTCTTCAGCGCCATGAATCCAAGATTTCAATCGGATGGAAAGAACCGCAATGGGCTGCTCTCTGTGGATCTGGAAATGTCTCGCGATTCAGAGCTTCAGAGCTCCGTCAATGGCGGAAGATGACTTTTTCTTCTTCCATGGGCTCTCAGCTTTCTCATGTTTGGGGTGAGAAGATAAACCTAAAGTTATCTCCCAAGCCTTCTTTAAAGGCTTTTGAATTTATCCTAGCCGTCAAATTCATTTTTCAAAAAGATCAGAATCTTTTCGTACTTAGGATTTGACGTCAAGCTCCGTCAAAATCAAAACAGGTAAAAACAGCATTCTGTCTGCATTCGTCGAGTGATCACGTTGATTCGTCGAGTCAACAGAATTCATCTAGTCTTTACGACGATATGTCGAGATGCCAAAATTCATCAGGTCAACAGAATTCATTGAGTCAACAGAATTCATCGAGTAATTACGATGATTCGTCAGGACCACTCGAGACTCTTCGGCAATTCGTCGAAATACAGTGTTCGTCGATACCCACTAAACCCATTCGACAATTTGTTGAGATCTTTTGATGATTCGTCGAGTCATTTCGATAACACCTCGTCGACTAAGTCCAATTCGTCGAGACTACTCGAGATATTTCGACGAATCCTGACTACTTCTCTTCAGCCCTTTTTAGGAAATGTGGTGTGTTACAACTCCACCTCCCTTAAAAGAATTTTGTCCCGAAATTATGAAACCAGTGAGGTACAAAAATTTATATTATACCTGAGGGAAATAGCTCGGGGAACTCCGCAAGCATTTTTTGCTCTCATTCCCAAGAGAATTCCTGTTTCCCGCAATTGTTCCAATGAATCTTTACCATTCAGATGGCTTTGTTCCGCAATTACTTCACCTCGGTGTCTTCGATGTGTATTGGCTTGACTTTCGTCTTTAGCCCACCATCAATCGGCACTTCGTCAACCACAATGATATGTGAAGGCTCTTTCACGACCATTCTCAATACAGAAATGTGGAATACATCGTGTAGACCGCTTAGCTCCGCAGATAGAGCAAGCCAGTAGGCAGCTTCGCCAATGCGCTCCAAGATATCAAACAGTCCTATGTACCATGGACTCAGATTTTCCAAGCATCAAATCCTAGACACACCCTTGAAAGGTTTGATCTTAAGATAAACCAATTCGCCGATGGTAAACTCAACATTTCTGTGCTTGGCGTTGTAGTATTTTGCCGGCCTATCTTGCACAATTAACAATCTCTCCCGGATTGTTCGAATAGTCGAATTGGCATCTTTGACTTCCTTTCACTTAAACATCCTAGTTTTGCCCGTCTCCTCCCAAGACAAGGGAGTACGACAATTTCTACCATAAAGGTCCTCAAAGGGCGCCATTTTTAGACTTGCATGGTAGCTGTTATTGTAAGTGAATTCAATCATAAAGAGATGATATTCCCAACTCTTTCAAAAATCCATGACGCACATTCAAAGCATATCCTCCAATGTCCTATTGGTTCATTCAGTCTTCCCATCCATTTGAGGGTGGAAGGTAGTGCTAAACTTCAACTTGGTACCCAACAGTTGGTGGATTAGCCTCCAATCTTTCGATGTGAAGCCCCATCTCGGTCACATACGAAGCTACGGGGCACACCGTACAATCATACAATGCTATCCAAATATAGCTTTGCCAACTTCTCCACTGAATCGTTCATCCGATTTGGAATAAAGTGGGATACCTTTGTCAAGCGATCCATGGTCACCCAAATAGCATCATTCCCGCTTTGCAATCTCGGCAAACCATGCACGAAATCCATAGAAATATCATCGAATTTCAATTCCTAAACAGGTAACGACTTCAGGAACCCACTAGGTTTCTTACATTCTGCCTTCACAAGTGCGCAAGTTTTGCATTTTACCACGTAAAGGGCTATGTCCTTCTTTAAACCTAGCCACCAAAACAACTTTTTCTTGTCTTGGTTCATTTTTTTGCTCCCCGGGTGGATTGAGTACTTCGTAAAGTGTGCCTCATACATCAGTTCCTCCCGCAACTTACTAACATTTTGGACGCACAACTGACTGTCTTTCCACAGAAGACCGTCATCTAACACAAACTCGGCAGCAGACCCATCCCTAGTGTCCACTAAGTAGTGCTTCATGCTTGCATCAAGCTCCAGGGCTTGTCGTATTCTGTCCGCGAGGTCATATTGCACCTCCATCAAGTTCAAGCACGCACTCACGTTAGCGCTTCTATCCACATAGATGATCTCCAAGGCTTCCAAGTCGTTGCTCAGACGCGGATCATGTATCTGAATTCAGCTGGCTTGTGGAGAAGCCCTCTGGCTCAAAGCAACTCCGACAACATTTTCCTTCCCGGGTGTATAGTGAATCTCGAATGTGTAGTCCCCAAGGAACTCCATCCACCTTCGTTGTCGCATATTTAGCTCCTTCTGATTCAACAGATACTTCAGGATCTTATGGTCAGTAAAGATATCAACCTTCACCCCATATAAGTAATGCCGCCACAATTCTAGTGCGAATATCACGGCCGCCAACTCCATGTCATGAACTGGATAGTTCCTCTCATGCACTTTCAACTGGCGTGAGCCATTTGCAATCACCAAACCATTCTAAAGTAGAACGTAGCCTAAGCCGCTCCCTGAGGCATTGCTATAAATTTCGTAGCCTTCCGTACCACATGGCAAACACAAGATTGGTGTCGTGGTCAGATGACTCCATAACTCCTCACAAGATCGTGCACACATTAGTGACCATACAAACTTCTGATCCTTCCTTGTCAAAGTTGTGAGAGGATGAATGATCTGCAAAAAGTTCTCCACAAAGCGCCGATAGTAACATACAAGTCCAAGGAAACTCCTGACTTCCGCTACTGTCGCCAAAACAGGCCACTCCTGGATTGCCTATATCTTTGTCGGATCCACTACAATACCCTCTCCAATAACTACATGACCAAGGAATGCCACCGAGTCTAGCCAAAAATCACACTTGGAGAACATGGCATACAGCTGACTCCTTCGCAGGGTTTCCATAACTACAGACAAATGAATCGTGTGTTCTTTTTCAGATTACGAGTACACATTATATCATCAATAAAGATGATCACAAACCGGTCGAGACACTCTCTAAAAGTTCCGTTCATCAGATCCATGAATACTGATGGCAGATTCATCAACCCAAACAGCATCACGGTGAGCTCATAGTGCACAAAACATGTACTAAACGCCGTCTTGGGAATATCACATTCCCGAATCCGCAACGGGTAATACCCGGATTTCAAATTCAATTCCAAATACACAGTTGATCCGACCAGCTGATCGAACAGGTCATCGATTCATAGAATCATATACTTCTTCTTTTCTGTTAACTTATTCAGTTCACGATAGTCGATACACAGACGCAGGCTTCCGTCCTTCTTCTTCACAAAGAGGTCTGGTGTACCCCAAGGGGATGAACTTGGGCGTATATAGCCTTGCTCTAAGAACACCTGCAACTGAACCTTTAACTCCGCCATATACTTTGGTGCTATCCAGTCCGGGGAGCGTGATACGGGCGTGGCACCTAGCACTAGTTATATCGTGAAGTTGATCTCCCATTGAGGTGGCGCCCTAGGGAGATCTTTGGGAAACACATTCGGATACTCTGATATGATTGGAATGTCACTCAAACTGGGTTGAGGCTTTGCATCCCCCACTAGCACAAAGCACAACTCAGCGCTCCGTCGAACTGTCTTGACTACTTGGACCGCAGATATCAACATCTTGCCCGATCCATGCAAAACAGCAAAAGTAGTCGCATGTTCGGTATTATTCCCCAGTATGACCTCCTTCGAAGTGCAATCAATGTATGCATGCTGCTCTGACAGCCAATCCATTCCAAAGATATACATCAAACTCTGATATTAGCAGCATTGATGCTTCCAAATCAAAGTCCCAACTTCTGATCCCCACCTTAACAATACAAACTCGATCTGCACGCATTAAGCACCCATTCGATAGCACCACATACAACCTTTCCTTTGCCAAAGATGAAGGCACTCCAATTTGTTGTAAGAAGGCCTCTGACAAAAAAGAATGCGAGGCTCTAGTATCAAACAGTGCTCTCGCCGGACAGTTAAAGATTAGGAGAAAGCCTGTCACCACATACTTTGTTTAATGGCCTCCTGCTGGCCAAGATTGTATACTCGGGGCTAAGTTGGAGCATGATGGGATGTAGTCGATTCCACCGCCTTCCCTTTCTCTGGCGCATATGACGCAACTGCCTTTTTTCCGCTGTGACACTCCCTAGCAAAGTGTCCCACTTTTCCACAATTATAACATGTGACTAGAACTCATCCAGTAGTCATTCCTGACACGAAAGATTGAGCTGGGCCCGAAGGTCTAGCTCTCTTTCTCCACCTGCCCTGCCCAGACTTTGTAGAGTCTGATACTTTGAACTCTAGCTTATTTACAACCAAGTCCTTCTTACTTTGGACACACTTCATGTCCTTCTCCAAGGAACGAGCAGTGTTGACCAAGGTCATAAAACCTTGCATCATTGGCCCAGAAAGAAGCAACTGCAGGTCATCCCATAGACCCTTATAAAACCGATTGGTCTTACATTCTTCATCTGCAAATGTGGCGCATGCATAACGTCCCAACCTCATAAACTCGTGCAGATAGTTGTCCACCATACTATCGCCTTGAGTCAATCAGTTGAATTGGTTCTCCATCTCAATTCACTGAGCAGATGGGAGATACCTCGCCAAAAATAGTCTTGAGAATTCTTCAAATGAGACATCCGCCAGTTGCCTTCCGGCCAACTGGTGCAACGCCAACTCCTCCCACCAAAGTTGTGCTTCCCCATCCATAAGGAAGGTCACTAAGATTACTTTCTGTCCTTCCTCTATTTTAGTGGCTGTCAAGGTTTTTCTAACTCTCGAGAGGCAGTCCTCAGCCTGAGTTGGGGATCCTGTCCCCACAAATGTCGGAGGGTGGAAACTCAAAAAATACTGCAGTTGTTGGTCCGAAGCTCGTCTTGCACTCACTAGCACTGGTCTTTCGAACACCGGTTCAACTGCAACAACTGGCACCGTGGCCACCCTGAGGGTAGGAGGCTGTACAGGTACAAGCCTTCTGGGTTATGCATTTAATATAGCGAATACAGCCTCGGCTACCAACCGCACTATCTCAGCAGAAAGAGGAGTAGGCACATCGGCTGGTGCACTACTCGTAGTAGAGCGCGGGGTTGAGAATACACCGCTTGATGTAGGGATGTCCATGAGATGGAGATCGAAACAAAAATAACGCTCTCTACGCCCTTCACGTTTAGATCTACCGCACCTACACAAGCATCTATCATCGCAATACGTTCACATCTAATGCAGCACATACATCACAAGGAGGAATTGTCGACTCTAAAATAACGATCGAAAAGGAGTCGTATTATTCCCCAAAATTAACACAAAGGATGCCAATCCTTTTGGAGAGTGAAAGTGAGTTTAGTTCTTATTATAAGTTTAAAGCTCTTGCTTAAGTTTTAGTTTCAAAATAATGATATATATATATAAGTGTTTGCTGAGTAATAAACACAAGCAGCTAGAGTGCATAAGTAAACACAACACAGGAAATAAAACAAAGCATAAACAAGAAGCATTCCAGGTGACACAAAGAGATATAGTAGTTCCCCAAATCTGGGTAGTCTACTCTTCTACAACCCTTGGTAGGAATCCACTAGGAGAGTTGATCAGGTCCCCAATTCACCACAGTCAGGTTTTTGCTAAGGTGACCTGTCACCGAGAGTTTACTTTTGAAGGGAGTAATAACCCTGTACAAGATGGGAGAAAGGGAAAGGGAAAAAATATAATGTTCTTCTCTGTATAGGAAGACTCTTGAAGATCCTGACTGGTAGTGAGTTGGATCTTCATGATGATGTTGAAGAAGACTCCCCCTATCTGATATAGATTGGTGACAGTTCTGGAGGCTCCTTCTCTTGATTGTACAAGCACTTCTTCTTATGCAGTGATGATCCTGAGCAAATGGTTGTGATTGTTATCTCAGGATGTGTATAATCTGCAAGAAGATGTTAGGCAAAAGATGTTTCCTGTAGAGAGGTATATCTGTTCTATATGCCTGTCTCTATATGTCTATATATATATATTCTGCTCTCTTCTTTAATATATATAATCTGGAGAAGGTATTTGAATTCTTGCCCGGGAAATAAGGAAAGAGATAAAGTCTCTTTAAATTGATTCCTTGGGAAGATAAGTTTCCGTCTTTTACTCTTCTGAAAACGGCTATAAACTTTATTGCTTGCAACGGCTATATCAGAAAAGCATGAGTAAATTAATGTTAGTCCAGCTGTATAATAATAATAAAAATATTGCTGACAACATATTTGTCGAGCTCTTCTGGATTCGTCGAGCGCCGTTCAGAGAATGCTTTAGCTGCTGAGATTTATTCTGACTGGAATTTGTCGAGCGCTGTCCTGTTAGAAATTTGTCGAGCGCCGTTCTACATTTCGTCGACCGCCTGTAAAATAAGATGTCGAGCGCTGCTCGACAATAGCTGAGCGCCGTTCGACAAATGTCGAACGCAGCTAGCTTATATGAAATATAATATTTTTCTTATATTATTTCATATTAATTTCTCTTATAATATATTCTCTTATATTATTTAGCCTATTATTATATTTCTTAATCTGATTTATAGGATGAGTTATGATATAAACCTAGATACTTAAGGGGGATCCTAACTCAAATCAAAACTAAGGTTCCAACAATCTCCCCCTATTTGAGTTGGGATCCTAAATCAAATTAAAACTAGTGGCCTGGTACTCTCCCCCTATTTGGTTTAGGATGCCGACAGTTTTAATTTATATATTCTCCTTTTCTCTCTCACTTGGTTTTATTTTTCTCCTATCTCTCTCACTTGGCTTTAATAATTTTTCATCCTCTTAAAATTATTTGAGCTACTTTGCTTTCCTAGATTTTAATTTCTTAAGATCTGAATTAAAATTTTCAATTGCAGCAACCTTTGTAATTAGAGAGATTAAATCTTATTTGGGGTTTTAAGCTTCTCATTTTCTCTCTCACTTGGGTAACTTTATTATCCTAGAAGGTTTTAATATATGAATTGCTACAGCTGTTAATGAATTTTAAGAGATGTCAGACATCTTCTTTCTCATAGAATCCCCTTATCAGAAGAGACTCACACTCATTGCTTTGATCATTTCTGATCAGTGCGGCTACAGTAGAATGCTCAAACTGACTTAGAGAAGTCTGTAAGAATATGAAGTTATCTGACATTGTTTTTCTTATAACTTTTATTTTATTTAGGAATGGAGTTTAATGGTGAAAAATTTATTAATAATTAAGTAAGGAGTTTTTATTAGAGTTGAAAGGTTTAGTATTTTGAAATATGTTTAGCCTTTTTATTTCATTGAAATATAAATTTGAAAATTTTCTTTTATGATGCTGAACAGACATAAATCCTTTTTCCTTAAGATTCTGTTTAAACCTATCAGCTTTAGTAATTTTATTTTTTAAACAGATTGTTTGTTCTATAGAAATTTTGAAAGGAGTTAAATTAATTATTTTTGTTAACTCTTTTCTGATTTCAGTTTCAGAATTTATCACATTTGTATATATTAACTCAAAAATAGATATAATTCCTTTTTCTGATTCTGATTCAGAATTTATCAAATCTGTAAATGGTGAGTTCAAAACAGATGTGAAATCATAGGTAAAATTAGAAAATGATGTTACCTCTTTTACCTTTTCTTTATCAGATTCAGCATCTGATTTGTAATCTGAGCCAAAAATTGCCAATATGCAAAATTTTATGGCCTTTTGTTCTTCCTTGTCTTCTTCTTCAGTTAGAGTAACTGATTGTTCTGCATCAAAAATGATGTTAGATAAAGCAGTTTCAACTTGTGGATCTGAAGATAGAAAATTTGCTTGTGCCATTTTGAAAAACCCTTTTAAATCAAAATAAGAACTAAGTGATCTTTGTGATTTCAGGTGTTAACCTGTGTGAAAAATCAACCTGCTCTGATACCAATTGAAACAGGAGTTTTTAATTTTGAAAGTATTAGATGCTAGAAATTGAAATGGTAAAATCAACACCCTCTGATACCAATTGAAAGTGAGTTTAGTTCTTATTATAAGTTTAAAGCTCTTGCTTAAGTTTTAGTTTCAAAATAATGATATATATATAAGTGTTTGCTGAGTAATAAACACAAACAGCTAGAGTGCATAAGTAAACACAGCACAGGAAATAAAACAAAGCATAAACAAGAAGCATTCCAGGTGACACAAAGAGATATAGTAGTTCCCCAAATCTGGGTAGTCTACTCTTCTACCACCCTTGGTAGGAATCCACTAGGAGAGTTGATCAGGTGCCCAATTCACCACAGTCAGGTTTTTGCTAAGGTGACCTGTCACCGAGAGTTTACTTTTGAAGGGAGTAATAACCCTGTACAAGATGGGAGAAAGGGAAAGGGAAAAAATATAATGTTCTTCTCTGTATAGGAAGGCTCTTGAAGATCCTGATTGGTAGTGAGTTGGATCTTGATGATGATGTTGAAGAAGACTCCCCCTCTCTGATATAGATTGGTGACAGTTCTGGAGGCTCCTTCTCTTGATTGTACAAGCACTTCTTCTTATGCAGTGATGATCCTGAGCAAATGGTTGTGATTGTTGTCTCAGGATGTGTATAATCTGCAAGAAGATGTTAGGCAAAAGATGTTTCCTGTAGAGAGGTATATCTGTTCTATATGCCTGTCTCTATATGTCTATATATATATATATATATTCTGCTCTCTTCTTTAATATATATAATCTGGAGAAGGTATTTGAATTCTTGCCCGGGAAATAAGGAAAGAGATAAAGTCTCTTTAAATTGATTCCTTGGGAAGATAAGTTTCCGTCTTTTACTCTTCTGAAAACGGCTATAAACTTTATTGCTTGCAACGGCTATATCAGAAAAGCATGAGTAAATTAATGTTAGTCCAGCTGTATAATAATAATAAAAATATTGCTGACAACATATTTGTCGAGCTCTTCTGGATTCGTCGAGCGCCGTTCAGAGAATGCTTTAGCTGCTGAGATTTATTCTGACTGGAATTTGTCGAGCGCTGGCCTGATAGAAATTTGTCGAGCGCCGTTCTACATTTCCTCGACCGCCTGTAAAATAAGATGTCGAGCTCTGCTCGACAATAGCTGAGCGTCGTTCGACAAATGTCAAACGCAGCTAGCTTATATGAAATATAATATTTTTCTTATATTATTTCATATTAATTTCTCTTATAATATATTCTCTTATATTATTTAGCCTATTATTATTTTTCTTAATCTGATTTATAGGATGAGTTATGATATAAACCTAGATACTTAAGGGGGATCCTAACTCAAATCAAAACTAAGGTTCCAACAGAGAGCAAAACCAAGGCTTGAGGCCAAGATCCGTTCAAGCAAATTGGACCTACCCGATCCAGAAATAAAGAGTTCGATAGCAAGGAAATCGATTTCAGAAATTTGCAACGGAGTATTTAAAAATCGCGGATAAAACGGATGCTCAACCTCCACAAATCTAGAGCAAGAATTCACAAAGAAAAGGAGATGTTACCCAACCCGGATCTACAATCGTACAAGATATGTGGGAGAATCACTCTCTCCACGTATCCACCAGCGCACACCGAATGGGGCTGCAACCTTCTTACTTGGAGTCGCACCGAAGGAATCCACACCGGGGTCGCACCGAAGAGGGGTGGAGGAAGCAATCGTTGGAGTCACTCCAACCAAGGGGGCGGCGGCAAGGAGGGGCTCCTCTTTGGCTGAAATTTTCAAGGGGGAGATTAGGGTTTAATTCTTTCTTCCCATAATCCTCAAAACTAGCCTCCTTAAATAGGAGTTACAAACAACACATAACCGTTCAAGATAGAGATGTAATCTCTACCATCCGAGCGGTTACATACACACCAAAAATGTTTAAAGTTTAGGAAATAAAATAGGTAAATGATTATATGAATATAAAATTATTACCCAAACATGGAATAATTTTATATTCATAAATATAAAATAACAAAGCATAATAATTAAATAAAATAGGCCTTCAAGTGGCCTTAGTACGCCGCGGGCGGAGGTTGTAACGCTGTCTTCCGTTAGCGTCAACATGGCACTGAAAATCTTTATGTCGTTGCGCTTCAGCGATCGGATCATCATCAAGTAGTGGTGGAGGGGTCGCGGCATCAATCCTCCCCTGCGCAAAATCACGTATCTTCGATGTGTGGTCCGAGAGATAGCGGAGGAGAAGGTCGGCATCCAAGCATCGAAGCTCCGTCTCGAGTACCCATGAGTCGTCCGAGGGGGGGCGGTCACGCCAACGGATGAGGAAGCGGTAGGTATTGTAAGATCCCTTTCCCGCTCCCGGGGCCAAGCGGACCTTATGCCCAGAACCGACGCGTTGCGGTGACTTCAACACACGGGTTGGGCTACACCACGCAACGTCGACCCTGCCGGCTACGATCATAGTGCGAGCAATAGTAAAAGTGAGTACAAGAGAGAGTACAAACTAAACAAAAGGAGTCCACAAGTCACATTCCCAAAATGTATCAAAAGCTAATCAAAGCGATACATATATAAGTTCGAGCATGAAAAATAGAGAGTACATAAATGAAAGGGCTTAAGCCCGGTACATCATGAAACAATTCTCTCACATCTCACATCCTCTCTACATGCGGAAGTTATCTCATCATCACACATCACTAACACTCAAAATATAATCCACCTGATGTCTCGTAGCCGCTCAGGTCCTGCCCTCGTCTCCTGCGGTGCGTGCGACAGCTCCGTCTCCTTGGAATCCTAGATTGTTTTTCGGCCCCAATGCAAACCGTCAGTCAAAAATGACCGAGCTCGCTAGGTCCCCTCCTCCTCCTGCGACTCCTAGGCACCGCGCGGGAGGAAGAAGCGGGGGACGAGCAAGGAACAAGCAGGTGACAGGGAAAGTAAACTAGTATATACATAAGTGAAAAAGGGGCTAATCCTAGCATGTATAAGCAGGAGTATAAGCAGAAGTATAATAAAGGTGTGCAGCAATAAATGAACAGCAAGTAGAGCAAGTAAAGCGAAGCAGTAAAAACAGTAGCGACAAGTAATCAATCTCGTACCCTAACTTATATGAATGCCCATACAAACTTATAAGTTAGGATTTCCAGGAAATATTGTTGAAATTATTGAAGTGGAAGTGGAGGAGGCTTTTTGACCTGGGCGGTCTGGGAAGAGACCGGGCGGTCTGGCGTGACCGCACGGTCTGGCGGTCTGACAATGGCGATCTGTTCTATTGGTCAGCTGCGGCTTCCGGGGTTGACCGCTGGTCTGGTCCAAGGGCTGCTGGAGGTGGAGATCGTGCGGTCTGGCTGTGACCGCATGACGGGTGATCTTCCTCAGGGTCACGCGGTCTGTCTTTGACCGCGTGACAAGTTGTTCTCTTCAAGGACGTGCCGGTCTGGCGTGACCGCACGGGTTGGCTCTTGAATCCAGTCTGGTGGCTTTCCAGAGGGTTCTGAAGGAGTTCGCGGACTAAGTTATTCTTAGTCGCGCGGTCTCAGTTCGCCGTCTCAGGAGGAGACTGGTATGCGGGCTGGTTGCTGTTCGCGGTCTCAGGAGGAGATCGGCATACGGACAGGAGTTCGCGGGTTGATGGCGGACTGGCTGTGTTCGCGGTCTCGAGCGAACACAGGTGGTGGGTGACTTCTAGGCGGTCTGGCGATCTCCGTGTGGAGTCGTGTTCAGACCAAGGGAGTAGCGATCTCCCGCGGTCTGGTGTGAAGTCGGCGCTCACCAAAAATGAAGCAGGAGGGTTGCAGTGATCGCGCGGGTTGACCGGTAAGGTCGCGCGATCTGATGGGTGGTGACTCTATCTCATAGGGTGGTGACTGGATCAGGTCTCACGCCTATAAATAGGGAGCCACTGTTGCAGCAATAAGAACACACCAAGTGTAAGCCGAGTTTGCCTAGTTCCTGCGGTCTTGTTTATCTGACCGAGCGGTCTCTGATTGAATTCTTCTTTGTGCAGCTTCTGCGGATAGTGCAGGCAGCAGCGATCACCTCTTCATCTGAAAGTGTTCAGGCGGTTTGCGGCTTGGAGTTGTGGTGCTGGAATTCGGGAATCAGGAGATCGGCAGAGGAGCGGTCTGGTGCAGCGGTTTGGTGGTGTTTCGAGATCGGGAGCGGTTGCGGTCTGGCAGCAGCGGTCTGGCAAGCTGCTGAGTTCGGCAAGAGACCGTGCGATCTCAATTATCTTCAGTTTCTGTTCTTTCTCTTTGAAGTTTTTGTGCTGACGAAATCATGTCTCGTCGAGCATGTCTTGCCCTGTACTTGAAGTGTTGCTATCAATAAAGATCGTTTTGTTCGCCTAAGATTGTCTCTGGTTGTTTGGCTTGTATCTCTAGTTGTTATTCCTGCTTACTCTCACAAGGTCCGGAAAATTTCACATGGTATCAGAGGGAGGTTGGAGTTGAAAGAGCAGTGAATAACTTAGAGTAGCCATCGCCTTTGTGAAGAAGGAACCAGAGGAAGAGCAATGGAAGGTGGTTTTGCAAGAGGTCTTGGTATTGAGATGCTTACATCGACTAACTTCAAGAAGTGGAAGTCGTGTATGCAGAGCTATCTTCTGGGTGAGGACCTCTGGGAGGTGGTAGGAGGAGATGAAACAGAAGAGGTGAAGGCAGTAGTGGGAGGTGATAATGGACCGGCCGTGAGGGCATGGAGGAAGACCAACGCCAAGGCCGAGTTCACCTTGAAGCGTGCCATTTCACCTGATCTCTTTGATCACATCTTGGGGTGTGGATCAGCTGCTGAGATCTGGAGAGCCCTGGATGGGCTGTTTAACAAAAAGAATATAGCAAGGCTACAGTTCTTAGAGAATGAGCTGGCGAGGTCAGCTCAAGGTGATCTTTCTATCTCGAACTTTTTCTTGAAGATGAAGAATCTCTGCGCTGAGATATCAGCACTGGATCCTGATGAGCCAATTTCTGAGGCGAAGCTGAAGAGGCACATCATCTGCGGCTTGCGGAAGGAATATGTGGCCTTTGTGACGTCGGTATAGGGATGGGCAAATCAGCCGTCTCTGCTAGAGCTGGAGAATCTGCTAGCTTCGCAGGAAAGTCTGGCAAGGCAGATGGCGGGGGTGTCAGTGACTGGGGGAGATGGCGAGGTTCTCTTCTCAGGGAAGAAGAAGTGGGAGAAGAAGAAGAAGACCACGGAAGGCCATGGGCCTTCAACTTCTGGGCAGCAGGAAAGGGGGTATGCTCCCAAGGCTGACGGGAAGAAGAAGAAGGAAGGTCTCAAATGCTTCAAGTGCGGAAAGGTTGGGCACTTTAGGAAGGACTGCAGGCTGAATACTCAGCCAGGGCATGCTGTTGAGAAGGAGGAAGCACCAGCCAGGCACTTTGATGGAGGATGGGGAGGAGCCTTCTCGGCTTCTATTGGAGCCTCGGCTCCTATCAACTATCAGGAGGACTGGATCATGGACTCGGGGTGTGGTCATCACCTCACCGGGGACGAGTCGAAGCTTTCTTCAGCAGAGCCGTACACAGGTAACAATGCTATTATCACTGCAGATAATACTGTGCATGCAGTCGAGAAGGTGGGGGTTGTTTCTTTGGGCAGTGATAGAGGGCCACTTACCTTGAAGAGTGTCTATCATGTGCCCGGAATGAAGAAAAACCTCTTCTCCGTGACCAACGCTGTTGACGCTAGGTATCACGTTCTGTTCGGCCCGACAGAAGTGAAATTTCTACGAAATGTAGAGGCCGTGAAGGCCGAGGTCGTCCATGTCGGGAGAAGGGCGAAGGACTTGTTCGTTTTGTCGACGAGTTCCTACGTTGACAAGATGAAGACGAATGATGGTGTCGTTATATGGCATGAGAGGTTGGGGCACGTAGGTATGGACAAGCTGAAAGCTATGGCGGTGAGAGGCCTGGTCAAGGGCCTGCCAAGTCTATCTTCCTACGGAGAAGGTCATGTTTGCGCGGGATGTCAGTTCGGCAAGTCTCATCGACTACCGTTTGACAAGTCGCAGACAAAGAGTTGTGTGCCGTTGGAGTGCATTCACGGTGACTTGATGGGACCTACTGCTACCCCAAGCCTCGGAGGCAGCAGATATATGCTGGTGTTGATCGATGATTACACCAGATATGTCTGGGTTTATTTCCTGAAGGAGAAGGCGGAGGCGTTTGCCAAGTTTGTGGAGTTCAAGGAGCTCGTGGAGGGTCGGCTGAATCTGCGGATCAAGAAGCTGAGGACGAACAACGGAGGGGAGTTCACCTCTGCTGAGTTCTCCACTTTTTGCAGGAAGGCGGGCATCCGGAGAGAGCTCACTTGTGCTCATACTCCACAACAGAACGGAGTTGCAGAACGGAAGATCCGTCATCTGACGGAGACCTGCAAGTGTTGGCTGCATGCCAAGAGTATCCCAAAGTCCTTCTGGGCGGAGGGAATGTCTTGTGCTGCCTACGTCATCAACAGGATGCCTCTGAGCCCCATCAACATGCTGACTCCACATGAGATGATGTTCAAGGAGAAGCCAAGTGTGGCACACCTTAGGGTGTTTGGTTCCACCTGCTACGTGCATGTTCCAGATGCTCTTCGGACGAAGCTAGATGCGAAAGCAAGGAAGCTAGTCTTCGTGGGATACGATGAGCGGAAGAAAGGGTGGAAGTGCATGGACCCAGAGACGCGGAGATTTGTTGTATCTCGCGACGTCGTGTTCGATGAGGTGACATCTTACAAGGGGTCTTCTGATGTGGAGTTACCAGAGAGCAGGGTGGAGATGCCAGAGAAAGCTGTGGAGAATCTTCAGGTGGAGCTACCTGTGTCACCAGGTGGTCCATCTCCTTCTAGTTCCGAGACGGGGGCTTCTGGTTCAGGGAGCAGGGGGAGCAATGCTCCTAGCACGTCTGGAAGAGGAGCTAGAGAAGAAGCAGCTGGAGATGGAGCGGTTCAGGGGAAGGAGCTGAGGAGATCGAAGCGACCTATCATTGCCCCTGATCGCTATACAGGAGGAAACGCAGTGAGCTTTGTCTCATGTTTCTTTGCTGGTCCCTTGGATGAGAGGGAGCCGTCGAGCTTTGAGAAGGCCCAAGGCGTGAAGGAGTGGGATGTTGCGATGCAAGAAGAGATGGCAGCTCTTGAGAAGAATGAGACCTGGTCTCTTGTGCCCAAGCCGAAGGGCATCGCTCCTGTGACATGCAAGTGGGTCTACAAGCTGAAGAAGAAAGCTGACGGCAGTATCGAGCGTTACAAGGCTCGTCTTGTAGCTCGGGGGTTCTCGCAGCAATACGGTGAAGATTATGATGAGACATTCAGTCCGGTGGCAAAAATGACTTCAGTTCGGTTCATCATTGCCTTGGCGGCGTTCAGTGGATGGGAGATTTGGCAGCTCGACGTCAAGAACGCTTTCTTGTACGGCGAGATTGACAAGGACATCTTCATGGTCCAGCCACCAGGTTTTGTGTCTGAAGATTTTCCGGAGCATGTCTGCAAGCTGAAGAAGGCCTTGTATGGTTTGAAGCAAGCGCCGAGGGCGTGGTACGGGAAGATCGCAGAATATCTCCTTTTCTGTGGATTTGTTGCTTCAGACTCAGACTCGAGCTTGTTCGTCAAGAAGAGCGGGGAGCTTCAGGTCATCGTGCTGTTATACGTCGACGATATGATCGTGACGGGGAACTCGAAGGAGGAGGTAGCGCAGCTTCGGGCCGAGCTGTCTATCAGGTTCGAGATGAAGGACTTAGGTGAGCTTCACCATTTCCTTGGACTTGAGGTGCAGAGGAAGGAAGGAGGAGTGCTGGTGACCCAAGCCGGATATGCGGAGCGGATCGTGGAGAGGTTCGGCATGAAGGAAGGGAAGTGCACTTCCACACCTCTGGAGAAGGCTATGAAGCTTCGGAAGGATGAGGGGAGGATCATGCAAGATCCGTTGGTGTTCCGAGCTCTGGTTGGGAGCTTAATCTATATGACGATCACAAGGCCAGACATTGCATATGCAGTGGGCAGGGTGAGTCGGTTTATGGCGGAGCCACGGGTACCTCATCTGCTAGCGGCCAAGAACATTCTGAAGTATGTCAAGGCGACCTCGGACATGGGTCTCCTATACAGGAAGGATGCGGGCTTCGAGGTGCATGGATACATGGATGCTGATTACGGGGGAGATTCGGATGATCGGAAGTCGACATCTGGATTCGTCTTCATGGCGGGCCCTACGGCTATATCCTGGTGCAGCAAGAAGCAGGATTCCGTGTCAGTCTCTACCACGGAAGCGGAATACAAGGCTTCGGCCTTGGCAGCTCAGGAAGCCATCTGGCTTAGGAGGTTGGTAGGAGACGTCCACAAGGAGGTTCGGGAGCCGACTCTGCTACGCGGTGACAACGAGAGTGCTCTCAAACTGGTAACCAATCCAGTTTGTCACGCGAGGACCAAGCATATTGAGATCGAGCATCACTTCATACGGGAGAAAGTGCTGGAGGGATCTCTTTCGGTCGAGCATGTGCGGAGTGCGGACAATGTCGCAGACATCTTCACAAAGGCGCTGGCAAAGGGGTCGTTCACACGGCTAAGGGAACTACTTGGGCTAGTTTCCACTTCCCACTTCAAGGGGGAGTGTTGAAATTATTGAAGTGGAAGTGGAGGAGGCTTTTTGACCTGGGCGGTCTGGGAAGAGACCGGGCGGTCTGGCGTGACCGCACAGTCTGGCGGTCTGACAATGGCGATCTGTTCTATTGGTCAGCTGCGGCTTCCGGGGTTGACCGCTGGTCTGGTCCAAGGGCTGCTGGAGGTGGAGATCGTGCGGTCTGGCTGTGACCGCATGACGGGTGATCTTCCTCAGGGTCGCGCGGTCTGTCTTTGACCGCGTGACAAGTTGTTCTCTTCAAGGATGTGCCGGTCTGGCGTGACCGCACGGGTTGGCTCTTGAATCCAGTCTGGTGGCTTTCCAGAGGGTTCTGAAGGAGTTCGCGGACTAAGTTATTCTTAGTCGTGCGGTCTCAGTTCGCCGTCTCAGGAGGAGACTGGTATGCGGGCTGGTTGCTGTTCGCGGTCTCAGGAGGAGATCGGCATACGGACAGGAGTTCGCGGGTTGATGGCGGACTGGCTGTGTTCGCGGTCTCGAGCGAACACAGGTGGTGGGTGACTTCTAGGCGGTCTGGCGATCTCCGTGTGGAGTCGTGTTCAGACCAAGGGAGTAGCGATCTCCCGCGGTCTGGTGTGAAGTCGGCGCTCACCAAAAATGAAGCAGGAGGGTTGCAGTGATCGCGCGGGTTGACCGGTAAGGTCGCGCGATCTGATGGGTGGTGACTCTATCTCATAGGGTGGTGACTGGATCAGGTCTCACGCCTATAAATAGGGAGCCACTGTTGCAGCAATAAGAACACACCAAGTGTAAGCCGAGTTTGCCTAGTTCCTGCGGTCTTGTTTATCTGACCGAGCGGTCTCTGATTGAATTCTTCTTTGTGCAGCTTCTGCGGATAGTGCAGGCAGCAGCGATCACCTCTTCCTCTGAAAGTGTTCGGGCGGTTTGCGGCTTGGAGTTGTGGTGCTGGAATTCGGGAATCAGGAGATCGGCAGAGGAGCGGTCTGGTGCAGCGGTTTGGTGGTGTTTCGAGATCGGGAGCGGTTGCGGTCTGGCAGCAGCGGTCTGGCGAGCTGCTGAGTTCGGCAAGAGACCGTGCGATCTCAATTATCTTCAGTTTCTGTTCTTTCTCTTTGAAGTTTTTGTGCTGACGAAATCATGTCTCGTCGAGCATGTCTTGCCCTGTAATTGAAGTGTTGCTATCAATAAAGATCGTTTTGTTCGCCTAAGATTGTCTCTGGTTGTTTGGCTTGTATCTCTAGTTGTTATTCCTGCTTACTCTCACAAGGTCCGGAAAATTTCACAAATATAACTCATCATATAAAAGAGCGCATACTAATTTATGTGATGAGGATCTGCAAGTGCGTATGCTATGCTTATGCTATGAATGATTATGCATTGAACTCACCCACACGACTCTGTGCACACAGACCTTTGTAGTTCCCTCTATTTGAAAGGAAGCCAACCTCTCGGGTACCAACCGCTGTGACACACGGTGGTAGCGGACCGGGCTGTCCACTCCTAGGCGGGTATACACTCTACCAGGCCTAGACCGCACGTACGCCTCGACGCTAAACAACCGCGGAGCTCTGCGTACTCTTTGCTGGAGTCCACCAGACTTTGAGCCAAGTGAGAGGTGTCTTCGGGGAACAGTCGTCCCGACACGCAGCCAAGCTGGCCCCTTAGACCTCTACACACCCGCTAAGTCAACGTACCGCAGTCGGAGTGACGACCTGCCTAGTACCGAAGACCTGCCACATTTCTGAGAAAGTTACCGGGATAATCATCCCCTCGAGGTTCCCGCTCGTCTAACCGAGCACCACAATACTGCCACTCCCGCAACTGGGAGGGTTACATAAATCCAATCTTACCCTACTATGGCTACTCTTGCCTACTTTAAATGTTATTGCAGTTTAGGGTTAATCTTGGACTTCTCGAGGGTTACCCTGCAAGGAACTCGCTAAGGTACTAGGAACTACAGTGAGATGACACCCCAAAGTTCCCTTTATCAAGACACTTAGTATTATTGGTCGTGTTTCCTTTCTTATTTCTTAGGTTACTTCTTTGGTGATTTAAGGTAAGTCCTGGGCTTCCCGCGGTCCACCCGGTGAAGGGTTCCCGGAGGTACTAGGGGACGCAATGGGCTCAACCCCCACCATCCTCCTCAAGACATTTACTTTAGTTGGTGGTTAACAATTGGTTCACCCTTCCTCGTTTCCTATAGTTAAAATGACTTAGCTCATCTCCCGTCCCACCCAAATGGGTTGGACGTACCTCCAATCCTCCTACGTTGACTCTAGCACAACCACACAACTAACCCTAGGATTGACCCTCCCTGAATCCTTGTGTGCTATAACTCAATTACTGATTGTATACCACTTCTAAACACTACTTAGTGGTCTGAATTGTATGAAACTCATAATTCTGTTTTTACTAAACGCAGACCACTAATTTGAACTAACCATCAACCCCATGAGTGAACCCTTCTAAAAACTCATCACCAAGGTCTCCAGTAATTATCCTAGGCTCCCACTGACCCTAGTAAGATATATTCCAATTTCCATAATTTTCCATATTAAATTGGTATTTAATATAATTTTAAGTAGTTAAGTCCCTAAGTCACATTACACATGAACCACCCTCAAAATGATTCTACATGCTTCATGAGAATTATCAGTAAGATAATATTCCATATCATGATGGTGCACTGAATATCATGGCCCTAGGGTGTCATTTGACCTACTGAATCACCATAATTGTATAATTACCAAAATGTCACTATAATTAGAAAAAATAGTAATTCTATTCTGAAAATTCTACAAAAATTACCAAGTGTCCATATGGGGACCTATAGTCCCCTGGCAAATTATTGAGTCATTACCATGTGATTTGATATTTTAAACTGATTAAACATCCAAAGGTAGCAATTATCAATTTCTACATGAGGTACAAGAAATATAAATCAACATGCTTCCAAACAATTATCATATTCATATCTTAACCTAAGACTACAGATAACCAAGTATCATCTCATTGCCCCATGATTTGATATTTTTAAAGGATTTAATACACAAGGGTTGAATAATCCAATTTCTACATGACGTACAAGAAATATAATTCAACATGCTTCCAAACAATTATCATGGGCTCATATTGACATAAAATGACAGATTACAAGGTATCATAACATTGCCCTATGATTTGGTATTTTAAAAGGATTTATTACACTAGTGATGTAAATTTCACTTTCCACAAGAAGTACAAGAAATATAATTCACATACTTCCAAACAATTATCATGGGCTCATATTGACATAAAATGACAGATTCCAAGGTATCATAACATTGTCCTATGATTTGGTATTTTAAAAGGGTTTATTACACTAGTGATGTAAATTTCACTTTCCACATGAAGTTCAAGAAATAGAAATCATCAAGCTTCCAAACATTTATCATGGGCTCATATTGACCTAAAACTACAGATTCCCAAGTATCATAATATTGCCACATGATTTGGTATTTTAAATGGATTAATTACTCTTAAGATAGCAAGCACTTAAAGCTTCTCTTTCAAAGAATAATGCTTCAACAAATCATAACAAAATTATCATAACATCATTCCACCCTAATACATCCACTGATAGTGTAACAAAGTCATACAAGGTCACATGACCTTGCATCTTATTCTATTAAGGAAAGGGGGCACTTTCATTTATTAGGAAGAAATACACCTAAATACCCCTAATACTTCTCATTTAATTTACTAAGTCAATTTGTGCTCCTACAACCATATCTACAAAGTCCCAAGCCATGGCAAGAGCATTTGATCTTATGTTCTTCACAAAGCCCAACTTGCACCCTTAAGGGTTTACCTTTAGGGTTTTAGGTCACACCACCCTGATGGCTCCAAATGGACCCTTAGGGTGTGACACAAGCAATTGTATATCTATACCCACATATCCAACATGATGGGGGAAGGCTAACACACTCCACTCCTCAAAGTGACCTAAACCCTAATTTGACCCCCTTAAAGGCCCTCATTAGGGTTTCCAATTTTCCATACTAAATCAACTCCAAATGGAGTGAAATTTTAGGTGAGCACTATACATATACAAAAGAGCCATCCACCAAAGTTTGGTGTCATTTGGACATCACATGCTTCAAAAATCAACTTAATTCAAATATCCTAGCTACCACAAAACCCTAGGTAAAATTGTCCACTAAGGGCTGTCCCTTTGGGATGGGGTTCCCCTAGGGTATACCAACCCATGGTTAAAAGCACAGCTCCAAAGGTGGAGGGGTTTGACCTAGGCAAATATTCTAATGGGCTGACCTAGTGTAGGACCAGTCCTAGGGAAAAGGCTCCTCTGGGGTCTACTGACTTCCAAATGCCAAAATCTTAGTTTCTAATGAAACTAGACAGATAGGGCTACAATAGTGTGTCTCACACTATTTTCATGATTTGGTCATTAAGGGCCTCAATTTGGCTCCTTAAGCTAAGTGAAATTCCTGGCCCAACATACACCAACCCTTAAGCCATCCTCACTCCAAAGAGGGTTCACCCACAAGGAGTGGTCCAATGGACCCAATATTTTTAACAGTGTGTGGACATAGCCTAAACTTTACCCCACCCTAATATGGGGTCCCCCACAAGGGGGTTTGGCCACCTAATTATCATAAATTTCAATTTCAATGTTTGGACAAAAACTATAGAAAAATGTGCCCCAAAAATTCTTGTTTTTGGGCACAAGGTAGGTCAGGGATAGTTACAATAGGGTTTAAAGTTTCAGCCCTAAACTCCAAGCCAAATGGAAGTTATGGTTGTTTTTGTGGTGGAAGTTATTTTGTACCAGTCTCAGCAAAATGGCTCTACAGGAGTCAATTCAACTCCAAATGATTTGATCTAAGGTTCAAATGCAAGTAGACTTCCAGATCTACAAAAGTTGTCTCAGGTAACTTTTTGATTTGAGGCCTCTAAGGACCTTAAAATTAAACTACAAAAATAGCTACAAATCTGCTAACAGCACACCAAGTCATGTATAAATTAAAGCACTGATCTTGCTCAGATCCTAAAGCAGATCGAGCGGCGCTCCTTCATCGTCTTCCTCGAGCCAACGGCCCAGATCATCCCGTCCTGGAGCCGCTTGGAACCAGAAATCCCGGCCATCCTTCCTTCTCCCTGGCCAGCCACCGCCACCACCACCTCCGTTGAGGTGGTGCCGATCGATTGGCGGTGGATTGGTCGCCGGAGGAGGCGGTTTCCGGCGGTTCTACTAAGAAACCCAAACGGCGAAAACCATGGAAAATCCGAATTGAACTCGGCTCAATTGAGCTCGAACTCGACTCCTAACGATCCTAGATGCTAGCACAGTCAGAGGGGGGGGGGGGGGGAGAAACGAACCTGGAAACGGGCTGGGCGGCGAGTGTTCCGGCGGTTTGCCATTTCCGTCTCCGTCTCCGGTGAGCTTGCTACAACACTCAATTCTCCACCGATTTATCTGATCCAAAGCACTAGCCCGACTGCAAACGAGCTTCTGGAGCTGTTGGTGATGCTTAAATAAGCTGAGGAGGCCGGCATAGGGAGATTTGAAATTGGGGCTCACGGAATTGTCTTGGCCGACCACCACCTGCTGCAGCCCTGCTTTCCAGCTCCACCACAGCAATCAACTCCCTTCAGGGGTGAGCCCAAGGCTGATTGGGAGGAGAGAGAGGGGGAGATTGGGTCCTTTTTTTTTTGTTTTTTGCTTTATCAAGCCACTTTTTGTCCCCTCCTTTAACCCAACCCCTCACTTGGGTTAGCTTGGGTTAGCCCAAACCCCTTAGCCACATCCCACCAGAACCTAGGAGCCTATTTAATTCTTCACCTTAGACTTAGGCTCTAATTAAAAGGGGGGAAAAAAGTTTGGGCACTCAATTTGGGATTAAGCCCAATTGGGTTGACTTTGACTTTGACCAATTGGGTTGACTGGTCCCCCATGTAGGTCATGGGTCCCATGTCATCACCCAATGGAGCTTGGCCCATGGTGGGGCCCTATTTGGCCCAATTTGATCCAAAGGTGTGAAATTACCCAAATTACCCTTCTTTGGGACTTTGGCCAAATTGAGGTGACTTGACCCTCCCATGATGGGGCTTTTGGGCTTCTTAGATTCCTAATGATGTTTAGAGACTAGATGTGGAGTCAATTTTAGGGTTTGGGTGCAAATTGACCACATTTGGGCTGAGTTGACCTTTTTGCCCTAATTTGGACTTTGACCAAATTGGAGAGGGTTGGCCATCCTATGATGGGGCTTTTGGGTCCAATAGGTCTCTAATAGAGTCTGGAACATAAGGGGGAAGTCAATTTGGCCTCTTGGTGGTCAATTGCCCCTTAATTGGTTGGTTTGGTTCATGCTCACTTAAGGTGATCTTGGGCTAATCCTATGAAATTGAGCTTCACTAAGGGGAATGATCACCCCATCACTCCTTCCTTAGGATTTAGGGGACTAAGGGTGGTCTCATTTTGGGGAACTTGGTGTCCAATTGGCCCTCTATAGCAGCTTAGGTCCCATTTGATTGGGACTTTAGGTGTGCACATAGCAAAATCTCATCCTAAGGGTCCTTAAGGCTCCTCATCCCACCCTTTGAGCTCCCCATTCTCACACTAGGGGTCTAGTAGGATTGGGGATGTTACAAATCCCAATAAACAATAAAATAATTTCGTCCTCGAAATTCTAGTTTGGGTATACGGGATGCAAGAAAAGCACATAAAGGAATGTAACTTACAATATTAAACCGTACCTGAGGTAAAGAGTCCCGGGTAGCGCTCCCGCATGAGGTCCAAGGGCTCCCAAGTATGCTTCTCTTATAATATCCGGGCATCAGAATCTCCTTCCACGGAAGAACTCGGACCTCTACTGTATGAGAACTCAAACCGGAGCAACATTCGTTACCAAAATTTCTCATTGCACTTCTACTATTACTTGCTAAGATTGTCGTCAATATTCCCACTAGGGGTTAATTGAAGGTTTACCCCGCCGCTCAGACCATCGTGCCATTAATCACGATGCGGGTTCTACCTGCTCCATCCTGGCAATAAATAGGAAATAGATACTTCAAATATCAAAACAAGCTAACTAGGCGTGGGTGTTAATAAAAACACTACACTCCCTGAAGGAGGATCTACCTGTAATACATAAGATCTTACCGGGTTAATTTATACTATCTTGCTGCGCTAGATAGCACTGAAATCCTTCAAGTTCAACTTACATTTATCAGGTTATACTCACGAATCATGCTTACTTAATACTCTGCTCATTTAACCGATCGTCATTGTCTATTCTGATTCTTCACTATACGATTCTCTTACACGTATGTTAACGCTTCTATACGTTAAATAAATGTAGATATCTTCCAAGCTTTCCTTGAGGAACATACGTCTGTAGTTTAAAATGATGTTCACGAAATGACTCCCAACTAATTTCCAAATCCCTTTGTTTCGCAACTCACGAGGGTAAAACCCCTTTTTATCAAGACAAGTTTTTGGCACAAATTGATTTCAACATGAAGGGTGACTCATTAAAACCCATTAATCCTCGAGAAATTCCACCATTTATATCTGAAAATCAAACTTGTCCCCCTTATTCCCGAATCTTCCTAACTGGGACTATAAACTTTGGAGAAATCGTAGATTTTGGTTCTTAAGATCGGAGGATTGTATATCTTCAATATATCACTCGTCAAATTTCACCTTAGATTTCCAATAACGAGTGGGCTAAACTTTCAAAGTCAAGTGGTCTCATCTCACTTATGTTATAAATTATGAATTAAAGATTTCATCGTAACGACCCTTCTCTTAATTGTGTCGTCCAAAATTACATTGGTAAATCCCATTGAGTAAACTTAATAGTTTCAAGCGGGAGTTGCTAGCAACGGCCACTAATCAATCGTTTTAACTCCCCATTCCTCAATATTTCAACACATGACGGTCGTTGTCATTTTTCCCGAGATCCGAACATAGTAAGATTCCCCATCTTAGCCCTAAATAGATTAAACCATCGTATTACAAGATCCAAGAGTCACCTTCCTAAGCTCTCTGGTGGTGCATAAACCAACTCTAAGAGTAAAATGATCTTAACCAAATTTTTCACCAAGGAGAGGGCTTGAGTTTTAATTAAGAATACTATCCGAAAATTACCCTTGAAAGCCCTGGAGTGCAAGAAACTCTAGTTGTAATCCTTACTTGCGAAGACTTGACTCCAAACTTCAAAATTCCATGATGTGACACATTTATCCCAAGCTACTAACCCTGACATTCTTCCTTGTTTTCAATACTTGACTAAAGCGAGACATTTGTTCGGACGACAATGATTATTAATTGTTTGGATAACTCTACAAATCGATGTCTCGAGGTTAAGAAGGTGTATTTACAACAATACACTAGCGAGTTTGTTACGATAACTGGTTATTTCTTATGGTCATGTGGACTAATAGCCCAGTCTTACTCCTATCCATTCTAAATTTACTTGGTCTTGCACTGGATTCGCCGTTTATGACGTTCTTCCCTTGTGATTGGTAAGAGTTTGATGACCAAATGTCCTTATAGAAGACAAGACCACATTGCTTAGGTCAGGAAGTTAGAGAAATTCCCCAAAATCTTATCCTGACTTTCTTGATTCCGAGAGTCTTATGCCCATACACTGGACAACCCTTTACGTATAATCAAATGATTAGCGAGTTGATCACTTTTGCCGACTTAGAATCAGCCCTGGAGCAATAAGATGAGCATACGCTCACTCTTGAAGTCTACCATTCACTTAACTTGCTCGTATAACTAAAGCGATCACAACTTGGTATAAACATTCCCTGTTATTTAAGGTGAAGTAATTCTCCAAGGGTCTCAAACTTCTAAGGAGGGTTGGTCCACAAATCAAAAGTGTATGAATAAGATCTCGTCATCACCTGTGTTTCATTGAACACTCCAAACCTCGAGATCACTACGAAAAAGTCATAACCTTTTCTAACAAAGTCTAGGGGGTAATCCAAGTCGGTATTTTATTGGACCAATAAACAAAAGGATAAGCCCCTACCGGTTTGTGCTAAGTCTCTGCAATACTTCTACGGTATATTCATCTTACATACGTACACAAACTTTAGGGCATAAAATCTCTGACTTGGTGTTCCACCCTGAGACATAAGGTTATGAAAAAACTTAGGCTCCCAATGTTATAAATTATGCTAACATTTCCGAGTTCCCTATGTGATTAACTAGGAAAGGGGCCTTCTCAAAACAAAATATTCAATTCCAATTCGACCTCTGGTATTTTATGGTGGTTGCCTCAACGTACTATAATGGGAAGTATCAAGTTATGGTAAGGGGGTTATGCTTATGGGTCTTCTATTACTCTAACGAAGACTACAGACACCCGATCTCCTCGAGATGGTCCTACCACTTGATAGTAAAGCGTAACCCTCAGCGTGAAAGTCTCCATGTCAAGACTTATACTAACTTCCTCCCTTAGCTACGTTGGGTATCCTTAATCTTCAACCAAAACTAGACCCGAGGTCGCTCTTTAGACTAGGGTGCGTCACTAAATTGTCTAAGTAAGTCAAAATTTGACCTAACTTGCTCCTTAATGGACTTAGGAATGTGGTTTCGTACATGGGCACACCACTGCTTCCGCTGCGTAGTTTGTCCCCAAACTACACTCGTGCGGGGGTGGCCCAAGTTGTTGTGGACTAATTGCTCGTACCCATGATCGTTCATTGCGCTCTGATACCATTTGTAAGATCCCTTTCCCGCTCCCGGGGCCAAGCGGACCTTATGCCCAGAACCGACGCATTGCGGTGACTTCCAACACACGGGTTGGGCTACACCACGCAACGTCGACCCTGCCGGCTACGATCATAGTGCGAGCAATAGTAAAAGTGAGTACAAGAGAGAGTACAAACTAAACAAAAGGAGTCCACAAGTCACATTCCCAAAATGTATCAAAAGCTAATCAAAGCGATACATATATAAGTCCGAGCATGAAAAATAGAGAGTACATAAATGAAAGGGCTTAAGCCCGGTACATCATGAAACAATTCTCTCACATCTCACATCCTCTCTACATGCGGAAGTTATCTCATCATCACACATCACTAACACTCAAAATATAATCCACCTGATGTCTCGTAGCCGCTACCCGTTGCATCGCTGGCTGCTCAGCTCCTGCCCTCGTCTCCTGCGGTGCGTGCGACATCTCCATCTCCTCGGAATCCTAGATTGTTTTTCGTCCCCAATGCAAACCGTTAGTCAAAAATGACCGAGCTCGCTAGGTCCCCTCCTCCTCCTGCGACTCCTAGGCACCGCGCGGGAGGAAGAAGCGGGGGGACGAGCAAGGAACAAGCAGGTGACAGGGAAAGTAAACTAGTATATACATAAGTGAAAAAGAGGCTAATCCTAGCATGTACAAGCAGGAGTATAAGCAGGAGTATAATAAAGGTGTGCAGCAATAAATGAACAGCAAGTAGAGCAAGTAAAGCGAAGAAGTAAAAACAGTAGCGACAAGTAATCAATCTCGTACCCTAACTTATATGAATGCCCATACAAACTTATAAGTTAGGATTTCTAGGAAATATAACTCATCACATAAAAGAGCCCATACTAATTTATAAGATGAGGATCTGAAAGTGCGTATGCTATGCTTATGCTATGAATGATTATGCATTGAACTCACCCACACGACTCTGTGCACACAGACCTTTGTAGTTCCCTCTGTTTGAAAGGAAGCCAACCTCTCGGGTACCAACCGCTGTAACACACGGTGGTAGCGGATCGGGCTGTCCACTCCTAGGCGGGTATACACTCTACCAGGCCTAGACCGCACGTACGCCTCGACGCTAAACAACAGCGGAGCTCTGCGTACTCTTTGCTGGAGTCCACCAGACTTTGAGCCAAGTGAGAGGTGTCTTCGAGGAACTGTCATCCCGACACGCAGCCAAGCTGGCCCCTTAGACCTCTACACACCCGCTAAGTCAACGTACCGCGGTCGGAGTGACGACCTGCCTAGTACCGAAGACCTGCCACATTTCTGAGAAAGTTACCGGGATAATCATCCCCTCGAGGTTACCGCTCGTCTAACCGAGCACCACAATACTGCCACTCCCGCAACTGGGAGGGTTACATAAATCCAATCTTACCCTACTATGGCTACTCTTGCCTACTTTAAATGTTATTACAGTTTATGGTTAATCTTGGACTTCCCGAGGGTTACCATGCAAGGGGCTCGCTAAGGTACTAGGAACTACAGTGGGATGACACCCCAAAGTTCCCTTTCTCAAGACACTTAGTATTATTGGTCGTGTTTCCTTTCTTATTTCTTAGGTTACTTCTTTGGTGATTTAAGGTAAGTCCTGGGCTTCCCGCGGTCCACCCGGTGAAGGGTTCCCGGCGGTACTAGGGGACGCAATGGGCTCAACCCCCACCATCCTCCTTAATACATTTACTTTAGTTGGTGGTTAACAATTGGTTCACCCTTCCTCGTTTCCTATAGTTAAAATGACTTAGCTCATCTCCCGTCCCACCCAAATGGGTTGGACGTACCTCCAATCCTCCTACGTTGACTCTAGCACAACCACACAACTAACCCTAGGATTGACCCTCCCTGAATCCTTGTGTGCTATAACTCAATTACTGATTGTATACCACTTCTAAACACTACTTAGTGGTCTGAATTGTATGAAACTCAAAATTCTATTTTTACTAAACGCAGACCACTAATTTGAACTAACCATCAACCCCATGAGTGAACCCTTCTAAAAACTCATCACCAAGGTCTCCAGTAATTATCCTAGGCTCCCACTGACCCTAGTAAGATATATTCCAATTTCCATAATTTTCCATATTAAATTGGTATTTAATATAATTTTAAGTAGTTAAGGCCCTAAGTCACATTACACATGAACCACCCTCAAAATGATTCTACATGCTTCATGAGAATTATCAGTAAGATAATATTCCATATCATGATGGTGCACTAAATATCATGGCCCTAGGGTGTCATTTGACCTACTGAATCATCATAATTGTATAATTACCAAAATGCCACTATAATTAGGAAAAATAGTAATTCTCTTCTGAAAATACTACAAAAATTACCAAGTGTCCATATGGGGACCTGTAGTCCCCTGGCAAATTATTGAGTCATTACCATGTGATTTGATATTTTAAACTGATTAAACATCCAAAGGTGGCAATTATCAATTTCTACATGAGGTACAAGAAATATAAATCAACATGCTTCCAAACAATTATCATGGGCATATCTTAACCTAAGACTACAGATAACCAAGTATCATCTCATTGCCCCATGATTTGATATTATTAAAGGATTTAATACCCAAGGGTTGAATAATCCAATTTCTACATGACGTACAAGAAATATAATTCAAAATGCTTCCAAACAATTATCATGGGCTCATATTGACATAAAATGACAGATTACAAGGTATCATAACATTGTCCTATGATTTGGTATTTTAAAAGGATTTATTACACTAGTGATGTAAATTTCACTTTCCACAAGAAGTACAAGAAATATAATTCACATACTTCCAAACAATTACCATGGGCTCATATTGACATAAAATGACAGATTCCAAGGTATCATAACATTGCCCTATGATTTGGTATTTTAAAAGGGTTTATTACACTAGTGATGTAAATTTCACTTTCCACATGAAGTTCAAGAAATAGAAATCATCAAGCTTCCAAACATTTATCATGGGCTCATATTGACCTAAAACTACAGATTCCCAAGTATCATAATATTGCCACATGATTTGGTATTTTAAATGGATTAATTACTCTTAAGATAGCAAGCACTTAAAGCTTCTCTTTCAAAGAATAATGCTTCAACAAATCATAACAAAATTATCATAACATCATTCCACCCTAATACATCCACTGATAGTGTAACAAAGTCATACAAGGTCACATGACCTTGCATCTTATTATATTAAGGAAAGGGGGCACTTTCATTTATTAGGAAGAAATACACCTAAATACCCCTAATACTCCTCATTTAATTTACTAAGTCAATTTGTGCTCCTACAACCATATCTACAAAGTCCCAAGCCATGGCAAGAGCATTTGATCTTATGTTCTTCACAAAGCCCAACTTGCACCCTTAAGGGTTTACCTTTAGGGTTTTAGGTCACACCACCCTAATGGCTCCAAATGGACCATTAGGGTGTGACACAAGCAATTGTATATCTATACCCACATATCCAACATGATGGGGGAAGGCTAACACACTCCACTCCTCAAAATGACCTAAACCCTAATTTGACCACCTTAAAGGCCCTCATTAGGGTTTCCAATTTTCCATACTAAATCAACTCCAAATGGAGTGAAATTTTAGGTGAGCACTATAAATATACAAAAGAGCCATCCACCAATGTTTGGTGTCATTTGGACATCACATGCTTCAAAAATCAACTTAATTCAAATATCCTAGCTACCACAAAAACCCTAGGTAAAATTGTCCACCAAGGGCTGTCCCTTTGGCAGGGGGTGCCCCTAGGGTATACCAACCCATGGTTAAAAGCACAGCTCCAAAGGTGGAGGGATTTGACCTAGGCAAATATTCTAATGGGCTGACCTAGTGTAGGACTAGTCCTAGGAAAAAGGCTCCTATGGGGTCTACTGACTTCCAAATGCCAAAATCTTAGTTTCTAATGAAACTAGACAGATAGGGCTACAATAGCGTGTCTCAGACCATTTTCATGATTTGGCCATTAAGGGCCTCAATTTGGCTCCTTAATCTAAGTGAAATTCCTGGCCCAACATACACCAACCCTTAAGCCATCCTCACTCCAAAGAGGGTTCACCCACAAGGAGTGGTCCAATGGACCCACTATTTTTAACAGTGTGTGGACATAGCCTAAAATTCACCCCACCCTAATATGGGGGCCCCACAAGGGGGTTTGGCCACCTAATTATCATAAATTTTAATTTCAATGTTTGGACAAAAACTATAGAAAAATGTGCCCCCAAAATTCTGGTTTTTGGGCACAAGGTAGGTCAGGGATAGTTACAATAGGGTTTAAAGTTTCAGCCCTAAACTCGAAGCCAAATGGGAGTTATGGTTGTTTTGGTGGTGGAAGTTATTTTGTACCAGTCTCAGCAAAATGGCTCTACAGGAGTCAATTCAACTCCAAATGATTTGATCTAAGGTTCAAATGAAACTAGACTTCCAGATCTGCAAAAGTTGTCTCAGGCAACTTTTTGATTTGAGGCCTCTAAGGACCTTAAAATTAAACTACAAAAATAGAGCTCGAACTGAACTCGGCTCAATTGAGCTCGAACTCGACTCCTAACGATCCTAGATGCTAGCACAGTCAGAGGGGGGGAGAAGCGAACCTGGAAACGGGCTGGGCGCCGAGTGTTCCGGCGGTTTGCCATTTCCATCTCCGTCTCTGGCGAGCTTGCTACAGCACTCAATTCTCCACCGATTTCTCTGATTCAAAGCACTAGCCCAACTGCAAACGAGCTTCTGGAGCTGTTGGTGATGCTTAAATAAGCTGAGGAGGCCGGCCTAGGGAGATTTGAAATTGGGGCTCACGGAATTGGCTTGGCCGACCACCACCTGCTGCAGCCCTGCTTTCCAGCTCCACCACAGCAATCAACTCCCTTCAGGGGTGAGCCCAAGGCTGATTGGGAGGAGATAGAGGGGGAGATTGGGTCCTTTTTTTTGCTTTTTGCTTTATCAAGCCACCTTTTGTCCCCTACTTTAACCCAACCCCTCACTTGGGTTAGCTTGGGTTAGCCCAAACCCCTTAGCCACATCCCACCAGAACCTAGGAGCCTATTTAATTCTTCACCTTAGACTTAGGCTCTAATTAAAAGGGGGGAAAAAGGTTTGGGCACTCAATTTGGGATTAAGCCCAATTGGGTTGACTTTGACTTTGACCAATTGGGTTGACTGGTCCCCCATGTAGGTCATGGGTCCCATGTCATCACCCAATGGAGCTTGGCCCATGGTGGGGCCCTATTTGGCCCAATTTGATCCAAAGGTGTGAAATTACCCAAATTGCCCTTCTTTGGGACTTTGGCCAAATTGAGGTGACTTGACCCTCCCATGATGGGGCTTTGGGGCCTCTTAGATTCCTAATGATATTTAGAGACTAGATGTGGAGTTAATTTTAGGGTTTGGGTGCAAATTGACCACATTTGGGCTGAGTTGACCTTTTTGCCCTAATTTGGCTTTTGACCAAATTGGAGAGGGTTGGCCATCCTATGATGGGGCTTTTGGGTCCAATAGGTCTCTAATAGAGTCTTGAACATAAGGGGGAAGTCAATTTGGCCTCTTGGTGGTCAATTGCCCCTTAATTGGTTGGTTTGGTTCATGCTCACTTAAGGTGATCTTGGGCTAATCCTATGAAATTGAGCCTCACTAAGGGGAATGATCACCCCATCACTCCTTCCTTAGGATTTAGGGGACTAAGGGTGGTCTCATTTTGGGGAACTTGGTGTCCAATTGGCCCTCTATAGAATCTTAGGTCCCATTTGATTGGGACTTTAGGTGTGCACATAGCAAAATCTCATCCTAAGGGTCCTTAAGACTCCTCATCCCACCCTTTGAGCTCCCCATTCTCACACTAGGGGTCTAGTAGGATTGGGGATGTTACAGGTATCACCATCAGTAGTCGCAAGTGGCTCAGCAACATGTATCGTATCTGGAGTGAGAAATGTCTTGGGAAACCTGAGAAACATGTCAGCCGTAGGAAGAAAAGAATGCAACGCACCATCCGATGATATACCTGTGGGGACCGAGAGAGAGAGATCATCCGAACTACCACTCCCCAACCCATTAGAAATTTTAGTGGATGGAGAAGACGACAAAGAAGACAACTCATGTGGAGGCGAAACAAACAACGTCAAATCCGAAACATTAAAAATGGGGGAGATACCCCAATCCGCGGGCAAATCCAAAACGAAAGCATTGTCACCTAGTTTCTTTATAATCCGAAAAGGGCCGGCGCTCATTGGTGCTAACTTTTTAACGGTGCCAGATGGCAGACGTTCGGGAACTAAGCGGACTAAAACCAGATCGCCGACTTTAAAGTGTGACACTCTCCTATGTAGATTAGCGTGTGCTTGATAGGACCCGTATTGAGAAGTCAAGGTAGCCCGTATACGTTCATGTAGATCATGAATGTGTTGGGCGAAGGATTGTGCAAATTGACTTGTTTTTTATGTTGGTGGTAACAGAACCAAGTCAAGAGGCAACAGAGCCTTATATCCGTGAACAATCTCATTAGGTAACATACCCGTGGACCTATTCTTAGAGTTATTATACGCCAATTGGGCATGGTGCAGCTAGAGATCCCACGTGCCTTTGTGATCACTCACAAGACACCGAAGGAGGTTCCCCAAACTCCAATTGACCACCTCCGTTTGCCCATCGGTTTGTGGGTGATAAGCAGCGGAGAATAGTAACTTCGTTCCCATTAACATCCATAAAGTCTTCCAAAAATAGCTAGTGAATTTTACATCCCTATCCGAGACAATTGTCTTCAACACTCCGCGATGCCTAACGACCTCCTTAAAATATAATTTTGCTACGTGAGACGCATCGTTGGTCCTAGTGCACGGAATAAAATATGCCATTTTTGAGAACCTATCCACAACTACGAGAATAGAATCGAGACGTCGTAAAGTGGTGGGTAGGCCTAAAACAAAGTCCATGCTCACGTCTTCCCATGGTGTGGAAGGGATAGGCAAGGGTGTATATAATCCTACGTTGGTTTTTGTGCCCTTAGATACTTGACAGGTATGACAACTACTCACTACCCTTCCCACCATCGCCTTATGTTTAGGCCAATAAAACTTCTCCTCAACTAACGTAACGGTCTTATCTCTACCGAAATGGACACTCAACCCTCCACTATGCAGCTCCCAGATGATATGAAGACGCAAAGATGACTAAGGGATTCACAACTTCCCATGCCTAAATAGATAGCCATCCTTAATAACGAACGCAGATATAGTCATCGGGGAACTATCCTGGGCAGATAAATATGAGTCCTGGAAATCTGGGCAAGTAGCGTACTCATCCTTAATGCGCTCAAATCCTACAACATTAACCTCCATGGTACTAAGCAAAATTGTAAGGCGACTAAGAGCGTCCACGACTTGGTTATCAGCTCCCTTAAGGTGCTTAAGATTAAACGTGTAACCTTGTAGGAAAGATACCCACTTAGCGTGACGCGGGCGAATTTTATGCTGGCCATTGATGAACCGCAATGCCTCATGATCGGAGAGGATCACAAACTCCTTGGAGAGGAGATAGTGCCTCCAATGGTGCAAACATCGAACTACCGCATAAAACTCTCTATCGTAGTTCAAAATAATTTAACTTGGCGCCAGATAAATTCTTACTAAAATAACTCACGGGGTGCCCTTCTTGACTCAAAACACCTCCTAATCCTACTCCAGAAGCGTCACAAGTAAGCTCAAAGACTTTGGTGAAGTCGGGAAGACGTAAGACAGGTGCCTCAGTCATAAGCTTCTTAATGCATTGGAAAGCCTAGGTGGCGGACTTTGTCCAGGTGAACTCGCCCTTTTTCATGCAATCAGTAATGGGGGCCATGATGCTACTGAAGTCCCGTATAAAACGGCGGTAAAATGTAGCTAACCAGTGGAAGCTACGCACTTCTCGTAAAGTGGTCGGCTCGGGCCAGTCCTTAATGACTTGGACCTTGCTAGGATCTGTGAAAATTTTCGAATCTTTATGAAGTGAGCAGGAGTTAGTCAACTTAGAGATACTAGCCAAAACAACCAGAAGCAAATGGAGGCAAACAAGTGATCTTTATTGATAATAACTTCAAATTACAAGGCAAGGCATGCTTGGCGAGACATGATTCCTCCAGCACAAACACCAAAGAGAAAAACAGAAATGAAGATAACTTGAGACTGCGCGGTCTCCCTTGCGACCTCAGTAACTCGCCAAACCGCAACCCACTGCCGATCTCAGAACAACACCAGACCGCTGATTAGACCGCACCCATCCTTCCAAACTCCTGATTCTCCCGAACTCCAGCAACACAACTCCAAGCCGCAGACCGCCCGAACACTTTCAGAGGAAGAGGTGATCGCTGCTGCCCGCACTATCCGCAGAAGCTGCACAATAAGAGTTCAATCAGCAGACCGCCCGGTCACACAAATAGAGACCGCAAGAAAGAAGAGAACTCAGCTTACACTTGGTGTGTCTTAATTTGCTGCTACAGTGGCTCTTATTTATAGACATGGGGCCTGATCCAGTCACCACCCTATGAGATAGGATCACCACCCATCAGACCGCGCGACCTGACCGGTCATACCGCACGATCAGCAACAGAACTCCTACTTCATTTTGGTGAACTCGCCAGCTTCAATCATCGACCATGAGAGACTGCCACTCTCACAGCAGATCGCGACTCCAAAGGAGATCACCAGATCGCCCGAAGCTGTTCACCCCCTGTGTTCGCCCGAGACCGCGAACACAGCCAGTTCGCCATCAACCCGCGAACTCCTGTCCGCATGCCGGACTCCTCCTGAGATCGCGAACAGCAACCAGCTCGCATACTAGTCTCCTCCTGAGACCGCGAACTGAACCCGCGCGACTAAGACCCTTAGTCCGCGAATACCACCAGAAAGCCCGGTCAGCTACCAGACCGCATTCTGGAAAACCTGGAACAAACTGTGCGGTCACACCAGACCGCCACAGCCTTGAAGAAGACAGCATGCCACGCGGTCACGCACAGACCGCGCACATCTGAAGACGATTAGCCCGCCACGTGGTCAGAGACTGACCACGCGGCCTTCACCTTTAGCCTCCTTGGACCCATACCAGCGATCAAGCTAGGAGACCGCAGCTAGGCTTAGACAAGCCAGACCGCAAAGGCAGACCGCCAGGCCGTGCGATCACGGCAGACCGCCCGACCTCCTCCCAGACTGCCCAGGTCCAAAAACCCTCTAACTTCCACTTCAACAATTTCAACACTCCCCCTTGAAGTGGGAAGTTGAAACTAGCCGCAGTAGGCTCCTTAGCCGTGTGAACGGCCCCTTTGCCAGCGCCTTTGTGAAGATGTCCGCCACGTTGTCCGCACTCCGCACATGCTCGACCGAAAGAGATCCCTCCATCACCTTCTCCCGTATGAAGTGGTGCTCGATCTCGATATGCTTGGTCCTCGCGTGACAAACTGGATTGGTAACCAGTTTGAGAGCACTCTCGTTGTCACCGCGTAGCAGAGTAGGCTCCCGAACCTCCTTGTGGACGTCTCCCACCAACCTCCTAAGACAGATGGCTTCCTGAGCTGCCAAGGCCGAAGCCTTGTATTCTGCTTCCGTGGTGGAGACCGACACGGAATCCTGCTTCTTGCTGCACCATGATATAACTGTAGGGCCCGCCATGAGGACGAATCCAGATGTCGACTTCCGATCATCCGAATCTCCCCCGTAATCAGCATCCATGTACCCGTGCACCTCGAAGCCCGCATCTCTCCTGTATAGGAGACCCATGTCCTAGGTCGCCTTGACATACTTCAGAATGTTCTTGGCCGCTAGCAGATGAGGTACCCGTGGCTCCGCCATATATCGACTCACTTTGCCAACTGCATATGCAATATCCGGCCTCGTGATTGTCAGATAGATCAATCTCCCAACCAAAGCTCGGAACACCAATGGATCTTGCATAATCCTCCCCTCATCCTTTTGAAGCTTCATAGCCTTCTCCAGAGGTGTGGAAGTGCACTTCCCTTCCTTCATGCCGAATCGCTCCACGATCCGCTCTGCATAACCGGACTGGGTCACCAGCACTCCACCTTCCTTCCTCTGCACCTAGAGTCCAAGGAAATGGTGAAGCTCACCTAAGTCCTTCATCTCGAACCTGATGGACAGCTCGGCTCGAAGCTGTGTTACCTCCTCCTTCGAGTTCCCCGTCACAATCATATCGTCAACGTATAACAGCACGATGACCTGAAGCTCCCCGCTCTTCTTGACGAACAAGCTTGAGTCTGAGTCTGAAGCACCAAATCCACAGAATAGGAGATATTCTGCGATCTTCCCGTACCACGCCCTCGGCGCTTGCTTCAACCCATACAGGGCCTTATTCAGCTTGCAGACATGCTCCGGAAAATCTTCAGACACAAAACCCGGTGGCTGGACCATGAAGATGTCCTTGTCAATCTCGCCGTACAAGAAAGCGTTCTTGACGTCGAGCTGCCAAATCTCCCATCCACTGAACGCCGCCAAGGCAATGATGAACCGAACTGAAGTCATTTTTGCCACCGGACTGAATGTCTCCTCGTAGTCTTCACCGTATTGCTGCGAAAACCCCCGAGCTACAAGGCGAGCCTTGTACCGCTCGATGTTGCCGTCAGCTTTCTTCTTGAGCTTGTAGACCCACTTGCATGTCACAGGAGTGGTGCCCTTGGGCTTGGGCACAAGAGACCAGGTCTCATTCTTCTCGAGAGCTGCCATCTCTTCTTGCATAGCAATGTCCCACTCCTTCACGCTTATGGCCTTCTCAAAGCTCGACGGCTCCCTCTCATCCAAGGGACCAGCGAAGAAACATGAGACGAAGCTCACTGCATTTCCTCCTGTATAGCGATCAGGGGCGACGATCGCTCGATTCGACCTCCTCAGCTCCTTCCCCTGAACCACATTATCTTCAGCTGCTTCTTCCCTAGCTCCCCTTCCAGACGTGCTAGGAGCATCGCTCCCCCTGCTCCCTGAACCAGAAGCCCCCGTCTTAGAACTAGAAGGAGATGGACCACCTGGTGACACAGGTAGCTCAACCTGAAGATCCTCCACAGCTTTCTCTGGCACCTCCACCCTGCTCTCTGGTAGCTCCACATCAGAAGACCCCTTGTAAGATGTCACCTCATCGAACACGACGTCGCGAGATACCACAAACCTCCGCGTCTCCGGGTCCATGCACTTCCATCCTTTCTTCCGCTCATCGTATCCCACGAAGACTAGATTCCTTGCTTTCGCATCTAGCTTCGTCCGAAGAGCATCTGGAACATGCACGTAGCAGGTGGAACCAAACACCCTAAGGTGTGCCACGTTTGGCTTCTCCTTGAACATCATCTCATGCGGAGTCAACATGTTGATGGGACTCAAAGGCATCATGTTGATGACGTAGGCAGCACAAGACATTCCCTCCGCCCAGAAGGACTTTGGAATACTCTTGGCATGCAGCCAACACTTGCAGGTCTCCGTCAGATGACAGATCTTCTGCTCTGCAACTCCGTTCTGTTGTGGAGTATGTGCACAAGTGAGCTCTCTCCGGATGCCTGCCTTCCTGCAAAATGTAAAGAACTCACTGGAGGTGAACTCCCCTCCGTTGTCAGTGCTCAGCTTCTTCACCCGCAGTCCTAGCCGACCCTCCACGAGCTCCTTGAACTCCACAAACTTGGAAAACGCATCCGCCTTCTCCTTCAGGAAATATACCCAGACATATTTGGTGTAATCATCGATCAACACCAGCATATATCTGCTGCCTCCGAGGCTTGGGGTAGCAGTTGGTCCCATCAAGTGACCATGGATGCACTCCAACGACACACTACTCCTTGTCTGTGACTTGTCAAACGGTAGTCGATGAGACTTGCCGAACTGACATCCCGCGCAAACATGACCTTCACCATAGGAAGATAGACTTGGCAGGCCCTTAACCAGACCTCTCACCGCCATAGCTTTCAGCTTGTCCATCCCTACGTGCCCCAACCTCTCATGCCATATAACGGCACCATCATTCATTTTCATCTTGTCGACATAGGAACTTGTCGATAAAACGAGCAAGTCCTTTGCCCGTCTCCCGACATGGACGACCTCGGCCTTTACGGCCTCAAAATTGCGTAGAAACTTCACTTCTGTTGGGCCGAACAGAACGTGATACCCAGCGTCTACATCGTTGGTCACAGAGAAGAGGTTTTTCCTCATACCAGGCACGTGATAGACACTCTTCAAAGTAAGTGGCCCTCTATCACTGCCCAAGGAAACAACCCTCACCTTCTCTACTGGATGCACAGTATTATCAGCAGTAATGATGGCATTGTTACCTGTATAGGGTTGTGTAGAAGAAAGCATGGTCTCATCTCCGGTGAGGTGATGACCAAACCTCGAGTCCACGATCCAGTCTTCCAGATAGTTGATAGGAGCCGAAGCTCCAACAGAAGCCGAGAAGGCTCCTCCCCAACCTCCTTCAAAGTGCCTAGCCTCAGCTTCCTCCTTCTCCGCAGCATGCCCAACTTGGGTGACCATCCTGCAATCCTTCCTGATGTGGCCATACTTTCCACACTTGAAGCACTTTGGACCTTCACCCTTCTTCTTCCCGTCAGCCTTAGGAGCATACCCCCTTTCCTGCTGCCCAGAAGTTGAAGGCCCATAGCCTCCTCCAGCGGTCTCCTTCTTCTTATCCCACTTCTTCTTTTTCCCCGAGAAGAGCACTTCGCCATCTCCCCCAGCCACCGACACCCCCGCCATCTGCCTTGCCAATCTTTCTTGCGATGCAAGCAAGTTCTCCAGCTCCAACAGAGACGGCTGATTTGCCCATCCGTGCACCGACGTCACAAAGGCGACATATTCCTTCCGCAAGCCACGGATGATGTGCCTCTTTAGCTTCGCCTCAGAGATAGGCTCATTAGGATCCAATGCAGAGATCTCAGCGCACAAGTTCTTCATCTTCAGAAAGAAAGTAGAGATAGAAAGATCACCCTGAGCCGACCTTGCCAGCTCATTCTCCAAGAACTGTAGCCTTGCTACATTCTTCTTGTTAAACAGCCCATCCAGGGCTCTCCAGATCTCCGCAGCCGATCCACATCCCAGAATGTGATCAAACAGATCAGGTGAAATTGCTCTCTTCAGAGTGAACTCTACCTTCGCATTCGTCCTCCTCCAAGTTCTCACCTCAGCCCCATTATCCCCTTCCGAGACAACTTCCTGCGTCTGATCTCCTCCAACTACCTCCCAGAGGTCCTCACCTAGAAGATAGCATTGCATACACGACTTCCACTTCTTGAAGTTAGTCGATGTAAACATCTCAATTCCAAGACCCCTCGCTTCTATTGCTCTACCACTGGTTCCTTCTTCACAAAGGCGATGGCTACTCTAAGTCACTCACTGCTCAACCACTCCAACCTCCCTCTGATACCATGTGAAATTTTTCGAATCTTTATGAAGTGAGCAGGAGTTAGTCAACTTAGAGATACTAGCCAAAACAACCAGAAGCAAATGGAGGCAAACAAGTGATCTTTATTAATAGCAACTTCAAATTACAAGGCAAGGCATGCTTGGCGAGACATGATTCCGCCAGCACAAACACCAAAGAGAAAAACAAAAATGAAGATAACTTGAGACCGCGCGGTCTCCCTTGCGACCTCAGCAACTCGCCAAACCGCAACCCGCTGCCGATCTCAGAACAACACCAGACCGCTGATTAGACCGCACCCCTCCTTCCGAACTCCTGATTCTCCCGAACTCCAGCAACACAACTCCAAGTCGCAGACCGCCTGAACACTTTCAGAGGAAGAGGTGACCGCTGCTGCCCGCACTATCCGCAGAAGCTGCACAATAAGAGTTCAATCAGCAGACCGCCCGGTCACACAAATAGAGACCGCAGGAAAGAAGAGAACTCAGCTCACACTTGGTGTGTCTTAATTTGCTGCTACAGTGGCTCCTATTTATAGGCGTGGGACCTGTTCCAGTCACCAACCTATGAGATAGGATCACCACCCATCAGACCACGCGACCAGACCTGTCATACCGCGCGATCAGCAACAGAACTCCTGCTTCATTTTGGTGAACTCGCCAGCTTCAATCATCGACCATGAGAGACCGCCACTCTCACAGCAGATCGCGACTCCAAAGGAGATCGCCAGACCGCCCGAAGCTGTTCACCCCCTGTGTTCGCCCGAGACCGTGAACACAGCCAGTTCGCCATCAACCTACGAACTCCTGTCCGCATGCAGGACTCCTCCTGAGACCGCGAACAGCGATCAGCTCTCATACTAGTATCCTCCTGAGACCGCGAACTGAACCCGCGCGACTAAGACCCTTAGTCCGCGAATTCCCCCAGAAAGCCCGGTCAGCTACCAGACCGCATTCTGGAAAACCTGGAACAATCTGTGCGGTCACACAAGACCGCCACAGCCTTGAAGAAGATAGCACACCATGCGGTTACGCACAGACCGCGCACACCTGAAGACGATTAGCCCGCCACGCGGCCAGAGACTGACCGCGCGGCCTTCACCTTCAGCCTCCTTGGACCCATACCAGCGATCAAGCCAGGATACCGCAGCTAGGCTTAGACAAGCCAGACCGCAGAGGCAGACCGCCAGGCCGTGCGATCACGCCAGACCGCCCGACCTCCTTCCAGACCGCCCAGGTCCAAAAACCCTCTAACTTCCACTTCAACAATTTCAACAAGATCAACTCTAATGCCCTGCGATCCGACTATGTAGCTGAGTTCATAGTCGTTGAAGCTCCAAGCAGCTACAATGCAATTTTGGGAAGGCCATTCCTGAACGAGTACCAAATAGTAATTTCAACTTACCATCATGCCGTAAAGTTTTCTTTGAATGGAAAACAGTACCGGATTAGGAGCGATCTGAGGAAGGCTAGAGAATGTTTCGTTAAGACGGTTAATGTGATCGAATCATCTACTATTCAGGTAGTTGAGATCTCCTCAACACCTCAAGTTTTTGATCAGGCCAAAGTAGCAGAAGAGATAGAAGAAGAAGAAGATGCAAGAGACGGAGCTCGCTTGGAACCTGCCTAAGTGACTCAAGTCGTGCCAATCAGCAAAGAAGATGAGAGCAAGAAGCTTTCGATCAACGTTGAATTGCCCAAAGCTGATAAGGATCAGCTCATCTCTTGCCTTCTGAAGAATTTGGATGTCTTTGCTTGGTCAGCGGATGGCATGCCAGGAGTTGATCCGGATATTGCCTGCCATCACCTCAACATCGATCCTAATTCCTTCCCAATCAAACAAAACAAAAGAGCAGTGGCAGAGACTCTCGCTCAGCTGATTCGGGTGGAGGTAGAGAAGTTGTTGAAGGCTAAATTCATTCGGGAGATTCAATACCCAGATTGGGTATCGAATGTTATAATGGTAAAAAAACTGGTGGGAAGTGGCGGATGTGTGTAGATTGTACCAAACTAAATAAAGCTTGCCCTAAAGATTACTACCCTTGCCTCGGATAGATTCTTTAGTTGATTATGCGTTGGGGTTTTCCTACATGAGTTTTTTAGATGCATTATCTGGTTATCACCAAATAAGAATACATAAGCCTGATATTCCTCACACCTCATTCATCACGAATGATGGATGTTTTTGTTGGGAATATTGCCCTCAATTTTCCTTTGATTTGAAGAAGCATCACTCACAATACTAAGTACATATTGTTTTTGATAAAATCTATTTTGTCTCAAGGTTTGTACAGGGAGATGATATTCCATACAATGGAATAGGTTCAAAGGTTTGCTGATTAATAAGCTGAGAAAGCTTCCCTGTCTCAGCTGAACCGCTGAGACGAGTAGTTGTCAATGAGAAGCAGCATATCTCTATTGAGCTGCAGATAGACAGAACCTACTGATAAGAGAAAATGTCTCAGCGGATCCACTGGGAAGACAACTGCTAAACCGCTGAGACTGAAAGCTGTCTCAGCCCCACCGCTGAGACAGATTCAAATAGTGAAGAAAATAGGTGGCGCGACACGCATTTGGCGCAAATAACTGTAAAGGGAGATTAGAGCCAACCAACTGTTCCAAAGGTGTCAGAGCTTTCCCTTGACTGCCGTTGGAGATGTGCAGAGTATAAAACAAAGAAGTTAGGGCACTTTTGAAGAGCGTGGTGAAGTGCTAAACAAATTTACAACTGTTCCATTGACGGCCCAGAACTTCTCATTCTCCTCCTGCTCACTGAACAAGGAAGAGGAGACTGAGAGAAAAAGATTACTCTTCTACAAGAAGGAGCAAGGTAATCTTTCATCCTTCAACTGAAGAGGAAGATCAGATAGTACCTGGCTCACATATCATCATCCAGTCAAGCTACTAGAAAGCACAAGCTGTGCTAGAACTACAGAAGACACCTTCTCTGTGCTGTCTATTGTAGTAAGCATAAACACTCTTTTACTGTAGGGCTATTTGGCATGAGTTGTAGGGATGTTAGGCCTGAGATTGTAGGGCTATTTGGCCTGAGTTGTAGGGCTGTTAGGCCTGAGATTGTAGGGTTATTTGGCCTGAGTTGTAGGGTTGTTAGGCCTGAGATTGTAGGGCTATTTGGCCTGAGTCTGTAAGGCAGTTATGCCTGAGGTTGTTGGACCAGGAGGTGGTCTGAGTTGTAGGAGGTGGATTCCTCTGAGGTAGGGCTGCTGTGCCTGAGGTAGAGTTTGGGAAAACCTGAGAGATCGTGTGGGATATGTGATGTAGGCTCTTGAGCTGATATTGGAGAAGTTGGCCTTATCTAACACTCTGTTAGAAAGGTGAAGGGGGAAAGTGGACTACCCATAGACACACTGTCTTGGGGAACCACTATAAACACTTGTGTGATTTTTGGGTTTGCTTGATTACTAGCTTAGAATAGTTTTAACTATCTATATCATCTAAGTAAAAATCAAAATACCTATTCACCCCCCCCCCCCCCCCCCCCCCTCCCCCCCCCCCCCCCCCCTCTAGGTGAATTAGATCATATACCTATAATCTATCAAGTGGTATCAGAGGGAGGTTGGTCATAAAGGGCTTAATTGTCTGACCAGATCCTACATAGGTATTGTTATTTCTAAATCCAATGGCTTCTAATGGAGTTCAGAAGGAAATGGGTTCCATGAAGCTCCCTATATGCAAAAAGGAAACATTTGGCATTTGGAAACAAAGGGTTAGGATGTACATGGAATCTTCAGACCTTAGGATCTATATCACTATTCAGGAAGGCCCCTTTTTTATCACAAAGCCCTCCACCATTGATCCTACTAGGCAGGTAGGCAAGTCTTACACTGAAATGACAAGGGATGAGATAGCATTGGCTACAATGGATAAAAGGGCTCAAAATATTATAGTCAATGCTATTGATGATTCAACATTCCAAAACATGGTGCACTGTGAGACTGTAAAGGAAATGTTGGACACATTGATTATTTACATGTAAGGGACTGAAGAAGTGAGGAATGATAGGAAATCCCTCCTCAATCAGGAGTATGAAGCTTTTAGGCAACAAAATAAGGAATGCATAGCTGACTGCTATGAAAGATTCTTCAGAATAATAAATGAGTTGAGGACCTATGAAAGGACCTTCACTCATTATGAGTTAAATGATAAATTCCTAAGATCTCTAACTAGAGACTGGGATACCAAAATCTGTGCCATCAGGGAAGTGGCAAAGCTGAGTGAAACTCCTCCTCACACTCTGTTTGGAAAGCTGCTCTCTTATGAGATACAGTTGTCTGCAAGAAAAGAAGAGGACACCTCAACAAGGGCTCAGGCAAGGGAGAAATCTGTAGCTCTCAAAGCTGACAGCTCTAAGAAAAGCAAGGGCAGGATGGTGTCTCCTCCAAGGAGAAGTGCTGAATCTGAAAAATCTGAAATCAGCACCTCAGATAGCTCTTCCTCTGATGAAGAGTTTGCTGCCTTCTCAAGGTAGTTCAAGAAGATGATGAGGAGGAAGCAATGGAATAAAAAGCCCTCCTCCTCATCACACTCCAAGAAAGACCACAGGAAACCTGAAAGACAGCACCCAAAAGGTGACAGGTATGATTCCAAATCTAGTAAACATGTTCAAATAATATTATTTGCTATTGCTGCAGCAAACCTGGACATGTCATAGCTGACTGTTCAGCCAAAAGAAAGGAGAAAGGTGATAAGAAGCATCATCACCAAAAGGATAGGAAGGGTGAAAAATCCTTCCTAGCAAAGAAAAGAAAAAGCTGGAGTGAATCTGAATCCTCAACTTCAGATTCAGAGAATGGAGAAGAAGCCTACATAGGGCTGTTTGCAGCAAAAGAAGATAAAGATTATCCTGCTGCCAAGGTTGGAGTCAGGGCCTCTATCACACTCAGATAGTGATATAGAGTAGGATGAAGAGGACAATGTTCAGCTAGCCCTCATGGCCATCACTGATGAGGAGGACAGTCAGAACATATCTGAAAATGAACAAGTATTAATTCATTCCATATCCTCTTCTGATTATGAGACTGGCCCAGAATCTAGAGGACCTTCATCAATTGTTGGAAGTGATTCAGAAGCTGAGGTGGATGTCAATCAATTGATTGACAAGTATGATGCTCTCTTGGAAGATCTGAAAAGAAGCAAAAAGCTAGCCAAGAGGCAAGACCAAGAGATTGATTCCCTTAAGATGGAAAAACAAGAATGCACTGAATCTTCTACTAAGATGAATTAGATGTATAGGGAAATTATCCATCTGAAGGGGATAACTATCACCCATCTGAGCATCATATCTCTGAAGAACAAGGTCATCAAGGATCTTGAGGAGAAGCTTGTGAAAGAAAGAAGCCTAGTGGCTCAATTCTCCAAGAAAAAATCTGTGATCCCTATTATTGACTCCTTCTCTTGTCAATCCAATAGAAGAGGACTAGGATTCAATAAAATGGAAGCAGGAGAAGGGAGTGGAGAAAAGAGCAGGGGTAAGGCTAAGCCTCAAACCACCTTTCAAAAGGTATTACTCCCTTCCAACAGGTATGACCATGAAAGCATAAATGGTCACTGGAAGAATGGAAATACCTATAGGAAGGAAAACACTCCTTCCCATAGTGGAAGAGAGGGAATGGGATTGAGTGCTATGAAGGCTCCCCATGAGGAAATTCAAATGGCCCAACCTGGACCATTTGTATTTGGTACATCGGCCCCTTCATTCAAGAATAAGAAAGCAAGCCCTTCTAAAGTTGATTCATCCAAGATCATGACTGTTGTCAAATCAGTGGACATGTCTAATTGCTCAGTGTCTAAATCCATCAAAACTTGCATTGCCCAAAAGCCAAAGCAAGATGATGCCATTAATATAAAGACCACTAAGACTGTCCACAGATTGACTTTCAGCCAAATTCTTGCTGAAAGAAACAAGAGAAAAGATGTTGTCTCTCCTCCTAAACTTGTGGACTGTGCTGCACACCCCTCAAGAAATGTTCAGAAAAGGAGATACAACATTCATGAATGTTGGTGTTGTGGTAAAGTGGGACACTTTGCCATTGACTGTTGGCACAATCCTAATGTGTCAAGTGCAAAGATGAGTCTTCCTGCAAAGGGTGCAACTAGTGTAAGGACATTTTATCATGCTAACAAGTACCTAGGACCCAAAGCTATTTGGTCTCCTAAGGATAACTAAACTCTTTCTTGCAGTATAGTTCAAGTACCAGCATCAACCAAATTTTGGACTTGGACAGTGGGTGCTCAAGGCACATGATAGGAGCTAGTTAGATAAAAATGGCACAATCATAAAGAACAAGGCAAGGCTGGTAGCCAAGGGGTATAGACAGGAAGAAGGGATAGACTTTGATCAAACCTTTGCCCCTGTTGCAAGGTTGGAAGCAATTAGGTTATTCCTTGCCTATGAGGCCCACAAGGGGTTCAAAGTGTATTAAATGGATGTCAAATCAGCCTTCCTCAATGGTGACTTGAAGGAAGAGATGCAGATTTTGCAAGCTGCAAAGAAGATAGGAAAAGCACAAGTGGCACTTGTCAATTCCTAGGAAGAAGGTTGATATCATGGAGCAGCAAAAAGCAGACAAGTGTGTCCATTTCCACTGCTGAGTCTGAATACATTGCTGCAGGGAGCTGTTGTGCACAGCTATTGTGGATTCAACACCAGCTAGAGGACTACATCCTCAAGGTAAGTAACTCTCCTCTTTATTGTGACTCATCCACTGCTATCTCTATTGCTAAGAATCCTGTCTCTCACAGTAGGACTAAGCATATAGAAATAAGATATCATTTTATAAGAGAACATGTAGAATCTCAAGATATCTGTCTTGAATTTGTCACCATTGACAGTCAAGTGGCTGATATCTTCACTAAGCCATTGGATGAGGCCAAGTTTAATGCCTTCAAGATTGAACTAGGAATGTTAAATGTAGAATGGTGTAAAACACTTCATTCTTCCAATCTTGATTTGATATAATTTAAAATGTCAACCATATGAAAGACATGATTAGGCATTCAAGTAATCCTATCTCTAATGATTTTAAAGTAGTATGATCAGCTTAACCAGAACAATCTGTTTTAGCTGAGCTTAAGGCTACAATTAGTCAGCTGGGAAAAGTCTCAGTTCGACGAACTCTTTCATGGGTTCGATGAACCTCGAGTTTTAGTTTGACGAACTCAGCTTTGAGTTCGACGAACTTAGCTTTGAGTTCGACGAACTCAGTTTTGTGTTCAACGAACTCAGCTGTATGATGTAGTTCAGATGAACTCAGCTCTGTGTTCGACAAACTCCAGTTTGAGTTCGACGAACTCAGTTTAAGCTCGACGAACTCAGCTTTATGTTGTAGTTCAGATGAACTCAGCTCTGTGTTCGACGAACTCCAGTTTGAGTTCGACGAACTCAGCCTTATGATGTAGTTTTAGATGAACTCAATTTGTGTTCAACGAACTCAATTTGAGTTCGACGAACTCAGCCTTATGATGCAGTTTTAGATGAACTCAGTTTGTGTTCGACGAACTCAGTTTGAGTTTGACGAACTCAGCCTTATGATGTAGTCTTAGATGAACTCAGTTTGTGTTCGACGAACTCAGTTTAAGTTCGATGAACTCAGCCTTATGATGTAGTTTTAGATGAACTCAGTTTGTGTTCGATGAACTCCAGTTTGAGTTCGACGAACTCAGCTTTGTGTTCGACGAACTCAGTTTGAGTTCGACGAACTCAGCCTTATGATGTAATTTCATTTACACTGACAATTATAAGAGCAATCAAATCTAATTACTAGGTTTCATTTCACCTAAGACTTAAGCCATATAAATAGCTCAATGATTAAGTAAAATATCACACTTTCCTTTAACCTAACCGGCGAGACAAACCCTTCTCCCCTACGACTCAGCGACCTGTAACTCAAAAGAAATGGCGCCAAAGATGGCAAAAGAGCTGCAAGAAGGCTATGAAATAGTTAGGGATGGATTCTTGCATGCTCCAGAGGAAATTAAAGCTGTGATTGATCTTTTATCTGCCCAAGGTCTTGAATATACCTTATCTGAGCCCTCAACAATTCTCAAAATAGAAGTTCTAGAATTATTCTTTAGTGCTAAGCTGTCCTCCTCAAAGTCAATCATTAAGGGAAAGATTGGAAGTATGAGGATAAAGATATCCCATAAGAAAATTGAAAAGGCTCTTCAACTGCCCTCTTGTAGTAAAGAAGAAGAGGATGCTGTCTCTGAGGAAGACAAAGTCAATGCCTTACAGTGGTGTGCCTACTCTGATGCCAAACTTAGCTCTCTTAAGAGGAAGTTCTTCAACAAAAGAGGCAAATTGCTCTCTGACATAGTTGGGAAGGCCATACTGTGCAAACCAGGCTCTCATGACACAATCTCCAAACAGATGTTTGAATTAATGTCAAGAGTTATCCTACAGAAGAAGACTTCCTGGGCAAAGGTACTGTTTCAGAGAACTATAGAATGTCTGCAAGCCCCCAACTTAGGAATAATCCTATTTATCTATCTTCTAAACACCTACCAAGACTACTTTAACAAATCCAAAGGATTCAACCTACATTATCTAAAAAGAATGCACATACAAACTCTAGACAGATTTACTAGGGTTCTTCCAATGAGCCAACCTTCTCCATTGAAGGAAAAGAAAAAGGGAGTTCTGGTGAAGGAGATGAGGAGAAGAAGAATGATATACTCTGACTCAGAACAAGAGCCAGAAGAAGATATACAAGATCTGGATAATCAAGTTCCAGCAAGTAGTCCTCCACAGGATAACCAAGGAAATAATCATAACACTGAAAGTCTTGCAGGCATTAATCCTGAACCAAAGAGACATGATTGTTGGAACAACCCTATTACTGATTTGGGCTAGGATCACTATATGTTGACTAAGATCAAGTTGACCCCATTGTATAGTTTAATGGTCAAGTCTTTAGGCTGTTAGATTAGCTAGAACTTAAGGAAAATTCTAGTTCTCAGCGTTCGACAAATGGCTATCGGCGTTCGACAAATTCTAGCCAGCGTTCGACGAATGGCTATCGACGTTCGACGAATTCCAGCCAGCGTTCAACAAATTTCAGCCAGCGCTCGACAAAATCTTTATTGAAGCTCAAATCGACAAATACAGTCCCCAGAGTATTTAATTCTTAAATATCAGTTATTTGTCAGTACTCTAAACACAGATCGATGACTTTAACGGATATATTCAATATATTTGGACGCATTCAAGTCAGTTAAGTAAGGATATTATATTCTTTGAATATATTCCTTTCTTTCCTTTATTCCAAGGCAAAGATAGTCGTTGACAATTAATGCAAAGGAGTATTTCACGGCTAAGGAATTAAAGGACCTGCCAAAGTCGTTTTGTCTCTGTTATAGTTCCAAGAAAGAATTAAAGTCTGATTATTCTATTCCAAAAAGAGAATATATCAAAGACAGACTTTATTGTCTTATTATCTCGACAGAATTTAAATACATTCTTACAGAATACAGAGAGAACACAACAACAAGGATAGAGAAAGAAAAAGAAGTATACTCAGTCAAATATTCTCAGTCTTCTTCTTCCTCAAGCAGCAATCACCATTTCTCTGAAAACATCTTCTTCAAAGATCAATCTCTCAGATATCTGCTGCAAGTTCAAGTTTTCTAAAAAGAGCAACAAAGAATCTGAAGAACTGTTTCTTCCAGATCAATCTGCTACAGAAGATTTCTGTTTTCAAGTGAAAGCTTCTCAACCATCTGTCAAATACTTCTATCAGGCAGGGGGAGCTTTACAATAAATCGACTATAGTCTTCTCTCAGCATCTTAACAGAGAAGAACACTATAACCTCTTTCTCACCTCTCTTGTACAAGGTTAATACTCCCTTCAAAAGTGTAACTCCCTGGTGGCAAGACGCCTGATCAAAAAATCTAGTTGGTCTTGAGCACCTGAACAAAAGCTCTGTGGTGTGTGGACACCTGATCAAAATCTCCTTGGTGCTAGGGCACCTGATCAAAACTCCTAGTGGATTCCTACCAAGGGTGGTAGAAGAGTGGACTACCCAGATTTATTGGGGAACCACTATATTTCCTTGTGTCCTCTGTGTTTGTTTATTTCTCTTTGCTGTGCTGTGTGCTTTTACTTATTCAGTTTTTCTGTTTATATAGATCTCACACTGCTTACACATATATATAACACTATTTTAATTCCGCTATAAAAACTAAGGAAAAGTTTTTAATACTCTATTCACCCCCCCCCCCCCCCTCTAGAGTAACTTAAGATCTAACCTCCACTTTCAATTGGTATCAGAGGGGTGTTGATTCATGCTAACACCTGAATCACAAAGATCAATTAGATCTTAAATTCTCTTAGAGTTCTTTTTCATTTTCTTTTATTTAAAACTCATGGCACAATACAAAGAGTATTCCAGCACAAGACCTCATATGTGCAATCTCAGCAAGTTTGCACTGTGGAAAGCAAGGATTAGATTGTACATGAATTCTATTGATGAGGAAATCTTCAATGTTATTTTGACAGGACCTCCTGCTCCCTCAGCATCTATAAGTACTGAAGCAACATCAGACAACCATGCTGTCCCACCTCCTGAATGGACAGAAGCACAGAAGAAACAAAGAAGTGCAGATGCAAAAGCAATGAACATTCTGGCTCAAACAATGTCTGATGACATTTTTCAGAGAGTGGTGGAATGCACCTCAGCAAGAGAAATGTGGATTTCTCTCAACAACATGGTTGAGGGATCTGCTGATGAAAGGAAAGACAGGAGATCACATCTCATTTCTCAGTATGAGAATTTTAAGAAAGGAGAAAATGAAACAGTAGCTGATATGTATAATAGGCTCAGCCTCATAATAAATGAGCTGAAAACCTTGGATAAAGTGATCTCTATCACTGAGGTCAATGACAAGATCTTAATGTGCTTCCCCAGCACATGGGATTCTAGAATCTGGCCAATCAAGGAAGCCAGAAGCCTCAATGAGATTACCACTGAAGCATTGTTGGGCAAGCTCAAATCCTATGAGCAGCTCATCAAATCCAGGGAAGCTGAATCATCCACTTCATCTCGAGCAACAAAGAAAGAAAAGAGCATAGCTTTCAAAGCAGCTGATGCAGAAGAAGAAAAGACTCCAAAAGATGAGGAGTTTATGAGTCTCATAGCCAAGAGATTCTACAAAATGGCTAAGAAGGACATCAGAAAGAAGGAGTCCAGATAAAGAGAAAAGCAAAGGTATGACAAATCAACTCCTAAAGAAGTTATTTGTTATGGTTGCAAGAAACCTGGACACTACCTGACAGAATGTCCAGAAAATCAAAAGAAAGAAAAAAAAGGATAAAGAAGAGAAAAGAATCTCCAGCAAGTCTTCCTCCCACAAGCACAAAAAGAAGGGAAGAGGATTTATAGCAGAATCTTGGAGTGAAACTGAATCTGAAACATCATCCAGCTCATTTGATGATGATGATGAAGAAAAATCAAAGGAAGATGAACAATGTCTGATGGCAATATATGACTCAGGCAGTGAGTCAGAATATGCTTCCTCATCCAGCTCCAATGATGATGAAGAAGAAAGAACCTTCTGCATGATGGCTATCAATGCCTCAGGACACAACTCTGAAGAAAAATCAGAATCAGAAGCAGAAGATGATGCAGATCAGGTATTATCAAACTTTGATTTTACTTCAGTTAAATTCAAAGCTGAATTCAAGGTTCTTTGCTTAGACTTACTAAAATCTGAGAAAGAAATAATCTCACTCAGAAGTAAGCTAGCTGAAATGAAAATTATAAGTGAAGAAAATATAAATCTTAAGAAAGATCTGGCTGCCTCCAGGGAACACATTGTTCTCATTGAGAGCAAGTTGTCTGATGCCAAGAAGTTTGAAGAATCCCTAAATGGGAGAAGCATCAAACTGATGGACATAACAAGCACAGTAAATGCTAGACTTAATAGCAAACTGGGCTTGGGTGCTTCATCAAGTGAGCCACCTCTAATTAAGAAGAACATACTTTATACACCTATAAAATTTGTCTCTGCTAAAGGCAAAGAGGCTGTAGAAGCAAATAAAGTTATTTCAAGCAAGTCTGTTAAGAATAAAAGAATTCAGAAGAATTCGTCGAACGGAGCTCGACAAAAAGACTTCAATTTGTCGAACGGAGATCGACAAAAACTAAAAACAGATTTTCAGTATAGTTATCATATGAACGGCGCTCGACGAAATCATGCACATTCGTTGAATGACGGTAGACGAACTTACCCAAATTCGTCGAACAGATATTATACAGAAAGTTTTAAGAATTCTAATTCTAAACACACTAAAAAACCTTTTACTGAGTGGAAAATACCTCCAAGGAGATATCATCCACAAGGCTATAAGGATCAGCCTGAAATGTCCTTTATTTCTGAATATTGTGGTAAGACAAAAGAACCCAAGGTAGTCTGGGTCAAAAACAACTAGTTTATGTTTCTGTCTTTGCAGGTACACAACTATCCAAAGGTAAAGGAATATTGGTACTTGGATAGTGGATGCTTAAAGCATATGACAGGAAACAAGGCCAACCTGAGCAATTATAAGGCAAAGCATGGACCCAAAGTCATCTTTGGAGACTCCAACTGTGGACAGACAAAAGGATATGGACAAGTCAAAGTTGGAGCAGTCACATTCAAGGAAGTATCATATGTCAAAGGTCTCAAGCACAACCTCATCAGCATAAGTCAGTTATGTGATGAAGGTTATCAGGTAACTTTTAACCCTTCCCAATGTCATATTACCAATAATAAAAACATAAATGTATTATCTGGTAGCAGATAAGGAAACATTTACTTAGTCAATTTTGACTCTACCAATTCAGACATCTGTCTATTTAATTCAATAATTAAGACAAGTGAATTATGGCATAAAAGTTTTGGACACATTAATCTTAGGACTATCTCTAGGCTTTCTAAGGACAATCTTGTCAGAGGACTGCCTTCTGGTTCATACAAGAAGGAAGGACTTTGCAGGGCTTGTCAGTTAGGTAAGCAAACTAGAAGTAGTTTCAAATCCTTATCCAAGAGTGATTCACCTAGGATTCTGTATTTGCTGCATTTAGATCTTTTTGGACCTGCTGTTATACAGAGCTTAGGAGGGAAGCATTATTCTCTAGTTATTGTAGATGACTTCTCAAGATTCACTTGGGTGTTCTTTCTTAGGAACAAGTCTGACACCTTCAAAGTTCTAACAGATTTTCTCAGGTCCATCAAGACTGAGTACTCTACTGTAGTTGCGTTGATCAGAAGTGATCATGGGACTGAGTTTAAGACTCTTCTGATGAGAGAATTCTGTGGAAAAGAAGGGATTAGGCAATGTTTCTTTGCTCCTAGAAGTCCTCAACAAAATGGGGTAGCTGAAAGGAAAAATTGAACACTAATTGAATCAGCAACTATATTGCTTGCTGATGCTCATTTGCCACTCTCTTTTTGGGCAGAGGCAGTGAACACAGCAAACTATGTGTTGAATAGAAGCCTGATACATAAACTTAAGTGTAAAACTCCCTATGAACTACTCAAGAATAAGAAGCCTAAGGTTAGCTATTTTAAGATCTTTGGTTGTAAATGCTATGTGCATAACAATGATAAGAAATATCTAAGGAAGTTTGATGCTAAGGCAACTGAAGGCATATTCCTTGGATACTCTCTATCTAGTAAAGCATATGGAGTCTACAACAAATCTAGTCTTAAGATAGAGGAGTCCATGCATGTTTCTTTTGATGAAACTAACTTGTTAAATGAGGAGAGGAATACCACCTCTACCATAAATACTTTGCAGGTACCAGACCTATGTGAAGAACTCAATGACTTGAATCTACAGAAAAGAGATTCTTTACCTCCATCAACTTAAGCACTTGAAGATAGTGAAGAAGAAGATCATCCAGTAGATCTTGCTGACAAACCAATTCAAGTGACAGCTGAACAAATTCACCAAGAAGATACTATTGCTGAACTAGCTCCAACTCTTGACCACATCATAGTTAGAGATCATCTAATTTCACAAGTGATTGGAGATATTTCAGCAAGTGTTCAAACAAGGCATCAACTACACCAAAATCAGATGCATATATGTTTCCTATCACAAGTTGAACCTCAAACCATAACAGATGCAGAACAAGATCCAAATTGGATTCTTGCAATGCAAGAGGAACTCAACCAATTTGAAAGGAAGAAGGTTTGGGATTTGGTTCCAAGACCAAAGGGCCATCCAGTCATTGGCACTAAATGGGTCTTCAGGAACAAGCTAGATGAACAAGGCAACATTGTAAGAAATAAAGCAAGATTGGTAGCTCAAGGATATTCACAGGAAGAAGGCATTGATTATGATCAGACCTTTGCTCTTGTTGCAAGACTTAAAGCAATCAGAATCTTTCTTGCATTTGCTGCATATAAGAAGCTCAAAGTCTATCAAATGGATGTGAAAAGTACATTTATGGATGGAGAAATCAAAGAAGAAGTCTATGTGGAACAACCACCAGGTTTCATCTCTCCAACTCAATCCTCTTATGTATTTAAGCTTAAGAAAGCCCTCTATGGTCTCAAACAAGCTCCCAGAGCATGGTATGAGACTTTAGCTAGTTTTTTTTTTTAAAACAATTTCTGTAGGGGCATAGTAGATAAAACCCTATTTTTCAGGATACATAAAAATAAAACTTTGCTAGTTCAAATATATGTAGATGATATTATTTTTGGCTTTACTGATTCAAATTTATGCAAAAGATTTTCTAATCTAATGCAATCTAAATTTGAAATGAGTAGTATGGGTGAGTTATCATACTTCCTTGGTCTTCAAGTGAAGCAAACACCAAATGGAATCTTCATATCCCAATCTAAGAATGCTAAGGAATTAGTGAAAAGATTTGGTATGTCTGATTCTTCCACCATGAAAACACCTATGCCCTCAAATGCTATTGTTGATAATGATGAATCAGGGAAACCTGTTGATTCAAAAGTATATAGGGAAATTATTGGCTCTTTACTTTATTTAACAGCTAGTAGGCCTGACATAATGTTTGCTACATGTATTTGTGCTAGGTTTCAAGTTAACCCCAAAGAATCTCATCTAATTTTACTAAAAAGGATTTTGAGATAAATAAAGGGTTGCCCTAATCTAGGACTTTGGTATCCAACAACATCTGAATTTGAATTAACTGGATTCTCAGATTCAGATTATGCTGGATGCAGAGTAGACAGGAAAAGCACATCAGGAACTTGCCAGTTTCTTGGTGATAGGCTTGTGTCTTGGTTGTGTAAGAAACAAACATCTGTGTCTACATCAACAGCTGAAGCTGAATACATAGCTGCTGGCAGTTGCTGCTCACAGATGTTGTGGATACAAATCAACTTCTAGACTATGGTGTCAACTTAAATAATTCAATTATATTTTGTGACAATATTAGTGCAATATCTATAACACAAAATCCAGTTCTTCATAGTAGGACTAAACACATAGAGATTAGGCAACACTTCCTTAGGGATAATGTGGATAAAAATAAAATTTGCCTACAATCTATTTCTACTGATTTGCAAAGAGCTGACATTTTCACCAAGCCCTTGGATGAAAAAAAAGCATAGCTTTTTTATAAATCAGATAGGAATGATAGATGGAGATTCAATCTGTTAAAAATTAAATTTCTATTTATCCCCTCAATTCGTCGAACGGAGGACGACGAATTTGAATCATTTGTCGAACGATGGTCGACAAAACCTTTTAACTTCAGAATCGATAAAGAAAATCTTACTTATCGAACGGTGGTTGACGAAAAAGATATTTTTGTCGAACGCTGTCTGACGGAGACCTAAAGTCTTTTCGACTTCTGCTTTTTATTTGGTTTTTGCCGAACATCGCTCCACAAATGCGCCCCCTTCTCCAGTCTATATAATCTCTATTTTATTTCTTAATAGATTGCGCCTACAGAAATCGTTTCCCTGCAGTTCCCCTCTGCACTTGATCTTTTTCTCTCTTGCAGGTACTAATGGTGATTTTTCAAGTCGCTCTCTATTCCATGAAGTTCGACGCAGGGTTTGACATTGATATGGAATCATTTGCATAGTCAGACCAGGTTTTCAAAGATTTTCTTCAACTTTTCGAGGAACAACAGTTAAAGAAGTTCGTGAGCACAAGGATAAAGTTGCATACTGCAGAAATAAAAGAATGGGTTTACACGGCTAAGCCAGAAGATGAAAGTTTAACTGGAACTATCTCAGGTCATCTTGTTTCTCTTACCCCAACCATTTTATCTGAAGTGTTTGGTCTCATCGATGGTGATGATGATTTAGAGTTAAGCTCTGTTGAATATGGTGAAGCCTTGATTAAAATGGGTCATTCTACTGGAAACCCTAATCATTTGCTTAAGAAAAACTTGTCCTTGGAATACAAGTTTTTGTCAGATATTGTCCGAAAGGTTTTGTTAGGAAAAACATCAGGACATGATTACATTAACAGGCACCAATTTCTGTTGATGGTGGCCTTGATGAACAAGAAGAAAGTTAACTGGGGATCAATTCTGTTTGAATTGATTAAGAAGAAAGTTTCTAAAGATAATGTATCTTTTGGAAGAGTTATTGGTATTGTTCAGCAGGAAAAGCATCAAGACCTTCTGGTCTCACCTAAAGTAACAATAAATGCTAGCAAGAAGCTGACCTCAGCTCTCTTAGCAAAGTGGTACAGGGTGATTCCCAAGAAGAACCCAGGAGCAGTTGCACCAAAGAAAGCTTCTAAAGGCACCAGGACTGATCCAGTCACTTCCCCAACCCTTCCAGAAGTTCCTCCTTTTGTTCCTTCTCCTCCTCACCCATCTATCTCCTTCTCAGCATATTTCCCCTGCACAAACTCCTACTCCAAACTCTCCACCACCTCCAAATGAAATTCCACCTCCTTCATTTGACCTTTTGCCTTCTCCACCTCAATCTCCCATACATGATGACCATCAGTCACCCATCCATCATTCATGCCCTATTCATCCAGACATCCCTACACAATCTGCCAATGTCACAAACATCATTGTACCAACTTCCATTCCATCCACTTCTCAATCATCTTCATCTTCATCTCATCCACCTGAATTTTTATTTCTAAATTTCCAATCTGTTGCTGATCAAATATTTGATCACATTCTTCCTAAACTAGATTCTCTACTGGATGCAAAACTTGCTCCAGTCCGTCATATTCCTTCTAATCTTGACTCCATCCTAGATGCAAAATTAGCTCCAATTCTTATAGCCATTTCTGAATTATCTTCTAAAATATCTTCAATTCCTTCCTCTCTTTCTGTCCCTTCTTTTAGGGGCCTAGATTCAGGTTTCCCTGAAGCTAGGCAGGGGGAGAAGTCTTATGAAGAAGCTCCAGAAGCTCTAGTTTCAGAAGCTCCAATGATTGAAGAAGCTCCAGAAGCTCCAATTTCAGAATCTCTAGAGTTTGCAGCAGATTCAGTTATAGTTTTTGATTCAAAAATGTTTGATTTGTTTACAGTTTCAGAAGATTCAGTTATAGAAGAAATAAATAATATATATATTCATCTCTAGATATTATTTCCTTGCTGTCTCAGTTTTGCCAAAATATCATGAGTATTCTAGAGCAATTGTTCCATACACTCCTCCCATAGATAAAATTCTGATGAAAAAGATTATCAAAAGTTTTGAAGTTCAGATTGTTGAACCAGATACTATTTCAGTTCAAGTTCAAAGTCAAGCAGAAGTATCAGTCATTATTTCAGAAGAAAGTTTCAAAAGCTTTGATGTTCCAACCTTAGTTTTTGATGAATCCCCAATTCCTGATTTTGATGAAATATGCAAAGCAGAAGATGCAGCTTTTGAAGCTGAGGAGCAAAAGATTAATGCTCTTAAATTGGTCAATGCTTTATATGATGAACCAATTCCATCTTCTGATTCTGATGATGATGAAAGTGATTCTGATGATACATCATCAAAGAAGAGAAAGAAAAGAAAAGTTAAGTCAAAGGCTGTCCCCAAGCCTCCTAATCCTGATAATGATATCCCTTATTATATTCTTCATAACATCCCTCTTGACAAAGAAACCCCAGAATGGATGAAATTCTCAAGGAATGAAAATAAGAAAAGAAAGAAATTTACGAAAACTGGTTATTATTCTGATAAGCCAGTTAAGTTTAATCCTCCTCCACCTCCTCCTCCAGCAGCAGGATCAGCAGGTTCAGCAGGATTATCTTCTTCCCAGAAGTTCAGTTCTCAGCTATCAAGGAGACCAGCTAGTTCAAGTGGTCCTTTGAGTTCAAGGTCATCAAGACCTCCTTCAAGTTCCACCAGAAAGGTTTCTTCAGAATATAAATATTCTATCTCTAAAGGCATCTCTCACAGAGAAAGAAATCCTCAAGAAAGTTCTTTTAGTCAGGACAACAATGATGAATATAGGCCTCCTTCTCCCAATCCAGAAGAAGAAAGGATTTCTTACATGGCAAGATTCAGAGAATTCACTGCAACAGCTCAGATCAACAAAGCAAAGGTAGAAGGAAAAGATTACTCTCATATCTCTACATTGTCAGAGTTCAGAAAGCTAGAATTTGAAAGGTATGGCTCTAAGCACCTTTTTAATACTGAAGAATTCTTAAAGAAGCACCCAGCAGCAGTGGTTATAGAAGGTAAATCTCAAACCATACTGAGAGTTGAAGATCTTTATATAAGCAAGAAGGAAGCAGAAAATCCAAACAGACAGATCATTTTCAAGCCCTCCTCCAAAAAGGACAAGAGTTCTTAATTTTATTATGACTGTAATGTTTCCAAACTCAGAGCACTTTATTTTAATTTATCTGCTGAAGCATTTAAATTCTGTCAGATATATTTTTTTTGCTCTGTTGTTTGTTCTTTTGCTATTTATTATTTGAATGATTGTCAAATAGTGTCCTAACCCAAATAGGGGGAGATTGTTGGAACAACCCTATTACTGATTTGGGCTAGGATCACTATATGTTGACTAGGATCAAGTTGACCCCATTGTATAGTTTAAGGGTCAAGTCTTTAGGCTGTTAGATTAGCTAGAACTTAAGGAAAATTCTAGTTCTCAGCATTCGACAAATGGCTATCGGCGTTCGACAAATTCCAGCCAGCGTTCGACGAATGGCTATCGGCGTTCGACGAATTCCAGCCAGCGTTCGACAAATTTCAGCCAGCGCTCGACAAAATCTTTATTGAAGCTCAGATCGACAAATACAGTCCCGAGAGTATTTAATTCTTAAATATCAGTTATTTGTCGGTACTCTGAACACAGATCGACGACTCTAACGGATATATTCAATATATTTGGACGCATTCAAGTCAGTTAAGTAAGGATATTATATTCTTTGAATATATTCCTTTCTTTCCTTTATTCCAAGGCAAAGATAGTCATTGACAATTAATGCAAAGGAGTATTTCACGGCTAAGGAATTAAAGGACCTGCCAAAGTCATTTTGTCTCTGTTAGAGTTCCAAGAAAGAATTAAAGTCTGATTATTCTATTCCAAAAAGAGAATATATCAAAGACAGACTTTATTGTCTCATTATCTCGACAGAATTCAAATACATTCTTACAGAATACAGAGAGAACACAACAACAAGGATAGAGAAATAAAAAGAAGAACACTCAATCAAATATTCTCAGGCTTCTTCTTCCTCAAGCAGCAATCACCATTTCTCTGAGAACATCTTCTTCAAAGATCAATCTCTCAGCTATCTGCTGCAAGTTCAAGTCTTCTAAAAAGAGCAACAAAGAATCTGAAGATTTGTTTCTTCCAGATCAATCTGCTACAGAAGATTTCTATTTTCAAGAGAAAGCTTCTCAACCATCTGTCAAATACTTCTATCAGACAGGAGGAGCTTTACAACAAATCCACTAGAGTCTTCTCTCAGCATCTTGACAGAGAAGAACACTATAACCTCTTTCTCACCTCTCTTGTACAGGGTTAATACTCCCTTCAAAAGTGTAACTCCCTGGTGGCAAGACACCTGATCAAAAAATCTAGTTGGTTTTGAGCACCTGAACAAAAGCTCTGTGGTGTGTGGACACCTGATCAAAATCTCCTTGGTGCTAGGGCACCTGATCAAAACTCCTAGTGGATTCGTACCAAGGGTGGTAGAAGAGTGGACTACCCAAATTTATTGGGGAACCACTATATTTCCTTGTGTCCTCTGTGTTTGTTTATTTCTCTGTGATGTGCTGTGTGCTTTTACTTATTCAGTTTTTCTGTTTATATAGATCTCACACTGCTTACACATATAAATAACACTATTTTAATTCCGCTATAAAAACTAAGGAAAAGTTTTTAATACTCTATTTACCCCCCCCCCCTCTAGAGTAACTTAAGATCTAACCTCCACTTTCAATGATGATGCTGAGATAGTGCATCAAGAGGATAAAGAAGACAGTGTCACAACTAATAGAAATATCACCATATCACACTCCTCCCCTGAAGACAATGAAGGCAATGACCCTATTGATCTTCAAGGTGAGATTGATTCAATTATCCTCAACCTAAACAAAAGGTTTAATCAAATACCTCCTGAACCAGCAGGTTATTGGGAAGATGATGTGGAAAATGTTGATCCTGACTCAGAGGGGGAGCAGCTCAACACATCACCAAATAAGAACAATACTAATGCTACAAGTGAGGGGGAGCAAGACAAGTGTATTGAAAAGGAACAAGAGCATTTATCAGCTAATAAAGATAATAGAACTCACATTGAGGGGGCGCAAGTCCCTGCTCAGGTTGAGGGGGAGCAAAGTCATGCTCATGTAGAAAAGGAGCTGAGTCCAACAACTACAACAACTGATGACAATCTCCTCAGCTCTATTAATACCATAATTGAAGGCCATATGCTCTCCATAAAGACCTATATTGATAATTTATTACAGTCTTTGAAGAAAGGGATTATGGCTGAAGTACAGGAAATCAAGGAAGACACAGCAATCCTAAACAAACAAATGACCAAATGGTTTAATCTAGTAGAACCCACAGTGATTGCTCAGAACACTATACTGAGATCAATTTACAAACACCTCCAAATGGCAGAGGATGACATGAGATATGTCAAGAATTATGTAAGCAAGACAGATGAAGTCATAGAACAAGCCTCCAATCACATTGAAGACTTTGTCTGGAAAACAGCCACCACTATGATTGGTGAGTCAGAGAAGATGAAGGATGACCTAAAGGGGGACATGGAAAATGCTTTCCAAACTCTCTCAGGCTCTGTAGCTGCTGCCTCCCAATCCCTAGAAGGAAAAAATAGTTGAAGAAGTCAGAAAGGGGTAGATGGCCAATGCTAAGACCAACTCAGAGTTAGCTCTACAAGTGCTACAGGGTACAAGGATATCCCTCAATCTTCCTCTGTTGGACATCTTCAGCAAAGAAGATTTTGAGTTTGAGGGGCAAGCCAAACTAGCTCAAAATGCTCACATAGCAAAGAAGAGAAAAAGAGAACATGTGATGCTAGCTGAAGAATTTATGTCTATGCAAAGAAAGGAGCAAGACAATGATTCTGATTTTGAGTGTTGGAGTGATGACTCCAAAAGCATTATTCTGAATGCTTGGGTAAACCATGGGCAGATATGCAAAGATATTGACAGAATTTACCCAGCTGAAGAATGGAAAAACATCTGGAAAGAAATTCTTTGAGGAACTTGATCTTCAAAGAAACCCTTGTGCTGAAGGACAATCCAAAAAGAATACCTTCAAAATATAATCCAAAACCCTTCTTCTATTTCAAAAGCAGGAAAACAAGAAGAAAGTGGCTGAGCTAAAGACTGTTGCTGTCAAAGGGAAGGAAGCTGCTGATGTCCTCAAAGCTGAAAGTTCCAAGAAAAGGAAAACATAAATTGCTTATGTTAATAAAAGTGGAACTAGATCTATGTATTTACTCTTAAACTGAAATGACAATGAAATTTCTGTTGAAATTAAATGTGTATGTTATGAGATAAATTAGTCAAAGCTTAATATTCACTTTTCAGTACTTTTGCTTCATATGGTATGTGATGCCAAGTTTTTAATAACATACAATGCTGGTATCATATTCACTTTGTATAATCTGTCATGATTTTTGTTGGAATGCTTAAACAATGTTATCTTCTAGATGTTATGATATCATGAATGCCTTATAGTTCATTTGCATGATAAGCCTTTGTTGGCTATGTACCTTAGCATTGGGAATGTTCTGCCTTCTTCAAATAGGGGGAGATTGTTGGGAATATTGCCTTCAATGTTCCTTTGATTTGAAGAAGCATCACTCACAATACTAAGTACATATTGTATTTGATAAAATCTACTTTGTCTCAAGGTTTGTACAGGGAGATGATATTTCATACAATGGAATTGGTTCAAAGGTGTGCTGATTAATCAGCTGAGAAAGCTTCCCTGTCTCAGCTGAACCACTGAGACGAGCAGGTGTCAATGAGATGCAGCATATCTCTACTGAGTTGCAGATAGACAGAATTGACTGAGAAGATAAACTATCTCAGCGGATCCACTGGGAAGACAGTTGCTCAATCGATGAGACTGAAAGTTGTCTCAGCCCCACCCCTGAGACATATTCAAATAGTGAAGAAAATAGGTGGCGTGACACGCATTTGGCACAAACAGCTGTAAAGGGAGATTAGAGCCAACCATCTGTTCCAAAGGTGTCAGAGCTTCCCCTTGAGTATCGTTGGAGATGTGCATAGTATAAAAGAATGAGTTATGGCACTTTTGAAGAGCGTGGTCAAGTGCTAAACAAATTTACAACTGTTCCATTGACGGCCCAGAACTTCTCATTCTCCTCCTGCTCACTGAACAAGGAAGAAGAGACTGAGAGAAAAAGATTGCTCTTCTACAAGAAGCAGCAAAGTGATCTTTCATCCTTCAACTGAATAGGAAGATCAGATAGTAGCTGGCTCACATATCATCATCCAATCAAGCTACTAGAAAGCACAAGCTGTGCTAGAACTACAGAAGACACCTTCTCTATGTTGTCTATTGTAGTAAGCATAAACACTCTTTTACTGTAGGGCTAGTTGGCCTGAGTTGTAGGGTTGTTAGGCCTGAGATTGTAGGGTTATTTGGCCTGAGTTGTAGGGTTGTTAGGCCTGAGATTGTAGGGCTATTTGGCCTGAGTTGTAGGGCTGTTAGGCCTGAGATTGTAGCATTATTTGGCCTGAGTCTGTAAGGCAGTTAGGCCTGAGGTTGTAGGGCCAGGAGGTGGTCTGAGTTGTAGGAGGTGGATTCCTCTGAGGTAGGGCTGTTGTGCCTGAGGTAGGGTTTGGGAATACCTGAGAGATCTTGTGGGATCTGTGCTATAGGCTCTTGGAGCTGAGATTGGAGAAGTTGGCCTTTTCTAACACTCTATTAGAAAGGTGAAGGGGGAAAGTGGACTACCCATAGACACACTGTCTTGGGGAACCACTATAAACACTTGTGTGTTTTCTGGGTTTGCTTGATTACTAGCTTAGAATAGTTTTAACTATCTATATCATCTAAGTAAAAATCAAAATACCTATTCACTCCCCCCCCCCCCCCCCCCCCCCCCTCTAGGTGAATTTGATCATATACCTATAATCTATCAGTTTCTATTATCTCATAATTCCTTTTGGACTAAAGAAAGTCGGTGCCACCTATCAGAAAATGATGGACACCGTTTTTAAAACTCAAAAAGGAAGGAATTTATAAGTTTGCATCGATGATCTTCTAATTAAAAGCAAGCTTTTCTCAGCTCACCTTAATGACCTAAATGAAACATTTGCAACTCTCCGAGCCTTCAATATGAGGTTGAACCCATTGAAATGTGTTTTGGGGGCTAGTAAAGGAAAGTTTATCGGCCATCTCCTTACTCCGAAAGGATTGGAGCCAAATCCTGATAAGGTGAAGGCTACCCTAGAAATGTCACCTCCCAAGACCTCTAGGGTAGTTCAGCAGCTGGGTGGGAGGATGGAAGGCTTAAGCCATTTCATCTCCCGCTCTAGAGATAAGAGTGCTCCTTCTTCAAAACTATCCGTGGAGGGGCCAAGTTTGAATGGACAAAGGAGTGTGATGATGCTTTTAATCTGCTCAAGAAGCAATTGAGATCAACTCCCTTGCTCCAGAGCCCCAGCGGGGAGAAGACCTCTTTCTATACCTCGGAGTTGGCTCTGATTCCATTAGTTCAGTTTTAGTCAGGGAAGAAAAGAGGAAGCAGTTTCCAGTTTAGTATGTAAGAAAAACTTTAAAGAGTGTGAAAACTCGATACCCAATTCTTGAGAAGTTGGCCCTAATGCTCGTGACTTCGGCACGAAGGTTGAGACCTTATTTCCATGCCCATTAAATATAAATTGTCACTGATCTCCCGCTAAAGAATGTTTTAGAGAAGTCGGAGCATTCAGGTAGATTGCCAAAGTGGGCAATAGAGCTCAACGAATTAGACATCTGTTACATTCCCAGAGTAGCGATCAAAGCTCAGGTATTAGCAGATTTCATGATCAATATGAAGGAGGCTATCTCAGAGAAAGAGGTTGGAGCACCTCTTTCCTGGACAATTTTCGTTGATGGAGCTTCAGGAAGGAATTCTTCCGGAGCTGGAGTTATCTTGATTAACCCAAATGGAGTTAGGCTAGACCAAGCCTTGAAGTTCTATTTCCCAACGACGAACAATCAAGCAAAATATGAAGCTTTGGTCGTCGGTCTCAAATTCGCAAGAGAATTGGAAATCGAAGATGTTCAAGTCAAAACAAATTCTCTGGTAATGGCATCTCAAGTAAATGGAAACTTCGAGGCCAGAGATCACATTTTGAAGCAGTATCAAGCTCTAGTGAAAACTGAGATAGGCAGGTTCAATATCTTTACAATCCAGCATATCCCAAGAGAAGAGAATAAGGAAGCAGATGTGCTAGCAAAGTTTGGTCTTCTTTGATGAGGAACTACCTCAGAGGTGTTTCGTCCAGCTATCGAAGAAGGAGAAGTTATGCACATAGATCGTATGTCTTGGATGGATCCTTTCGTACTCTACCTCTCGACTGGAGAGTTTCACTCAACAGTAAATGATAGAAAAAAGGTTTAAACTTAAAGCGGTCTATTATTATCTTGTTGTAGGAATTCTTTACAGGAAAACTTTTGTTTCACCGTTGGCACGATGTGTTTCCGAAGAAGAATTTTCACTTATCCTTCAAGAGGTTCATTCAGGAGAATGTGGCAGTCATTCGGGAGCTAAACCTTATAAAAAAGGATTCTAAGACAAGGATATTTCTGTCCTCAAATGAGTAAGGTTGCAGAAAAATTTGCAAAGAAATGTGTTCAATGCCAGAAGTTTGCCCCTCTCCAGCATCTGTCAGCCCAACAGCTTAGGGCAATAGCCACCCAATGGCCATTTGCGATTTAGGGGATGGATTTGATTGGACCTTTTCCCTTAGCAAGTGGATAGTGCAGGTTCATTCTAGTAATGATTGATTATTTCAGTAACTAGATTGAAGCAAAGGAGCTAGCTAAGACTACTACTCAAGTAGTGAGGAATTTCATCTGGGGGAGATAGTTTATAGACATAAAATTCCCATGGAATTATCATAGATAACGGTCCACAATTCAACAACTCAAGTCTTATAAATTTCTGTGATCAGATTGGCACTGAGTTGTGATTTGCCTCTATGTATTACCCTCGGAGTAATGGTCAGGTAAAATCCGCCAATAAAGTCATAATCAACCTCTTGAAGAAGAAAGTGAAAAACCTCAGAGGTAATTAGGCAGAGCAGTAACCTTCAGTGTTATGGGCTTTGAGAACAACTCCAACTTCAACTACTGGAAAGACTCCTTTCAAATTATCTCATGCCTCAGAAGCTCTCATTCCCGTTGAATTTGAAGTTAAGAGTCCAAGAGTATTATTATCTCAACAACATCCAGATAGCTGGATGAAAGAAAATGATGAAGAGTTGAGGTGCAGTCTCGATCTCATTGAAGAACTAAGGGATTCAGCAACTATAAGACAAGAAGAATTAAAGAGTAGAATGGCCAAATATTTTGACAAAAATGTTAGAGTTAAAGAGTTTGTTGTTGGAGATCTGGTCCTTAAGAAAGTGACGCAGCAGCAAGATCTGGCTCGGTTGGGAAGCTTAATCCAAATTAGACAGGGTCATTCATTGATAAAGAAGCGCTTAAGAATGGAGCTTATCATCTCAAAACTTATGAAGGGGAAGATCTACCACACACTTGGAGTGGAGATGATCTCAAGCGTTTCTTTTCCTAAAACTTGTATTTTTTTCCTGTCTCTTTTTTCTTTCCTTCTTTTTTGCAAGAATTATGATGATGTGATTAAAAACTCTTGCATCAGGCATATTGAAAAGAAAAACCTTGATCTATATTGACTAATTGTTAAATGCTAAGATCCAACCAAGAGAGGTATCGACGGATCCTACTTCATTCCCCCTCGACTTGAAGCTTGAGATGTAAATTTGCCAGGACCACAAGTAGCGGGGAGATTTCGCTTCTGTGTAGCAGTAGCTCGCCAAGCTCGTGTGGAGGACCTTTAGGATGTCGGTTCCTTGCTGACATCTGACACACCTCTACATCAAGGGAAGTCTAGATGAATGTTCAACTCTGTCATGCATTGAAAGAGGACATTGTTACAGTCTCGATGATCTTTTTCATGGAAAGCAATGTCGGTGTAACTCTGGGGTATGACCACACCAGCCCTATATATCATCTTGTTCTGTGACCCTCGAACGCTTATTGGCGTAAGGATAGCCAAGAGGCGATCGGTTGCATCTATGGCCATCATCTAATCCCTTGAGTGGCTAAGATGGTACAACCTTTAATGATCTCTTGAGGGAAGCAATGTTGGCGTAGCTCTAGAGCATGGCCGCACCTGCCCTTTTGATCATTCTGAGTTGTTCATCTATCTCTCTCCCTCTCTCTCTCTCTCTCTGAAAGTGTTAGAATTGTGATGATCTCTTGAGGAAAGCAATGCTGGCGTAGCTCTCGAGCATGGCCACACCTGCCCTTTGATCATTACAGGTTCTACCTCTCAAGCTTTTTTCTGGCTTCCGGCAATCTGAGGATTTTGGAGATCGCCGGTTTTATAATAACTTTTTGGAGATGGAGTGGTCTGAAATAATTGAGATCGCCGCAGAAGCTTGTCAGTTTTATAAAACTCATGATCTGAAATATTGATGTATATTTAAGGCTCTGATCTATGGAAGAACGGACTGGAAAATGTGAGACCGCCGCCTGGATTTTTCTGAAGATCAAATTAACATTGTCTTAAGAGAAACAGATCATTTATGATTTTTCTATTATCTGCCTTCATATTAATCGATCTGACAAAATGAAGACCGTGAATCCGCTCTCAAACTGGTTACTAATCCAGTTTGTCACGCAAGGACCAAGCATATCGAGATCGAGTATTATTTCATTCGTTAGAAGGTGTTGGAGGGGTCTCTTTCGGTCGAGCATGTTCAGAGTCAGGACAATATTGCTGACATTTTCACAAAGGCGCTGGCGAAGGGGCCGTTTACTCGGCTAAGGAGTTTACTTGGGCTGTTTTCAACTTCCCACTTCAAGGGGGAGTGTTAAAAATGTTGAAGTGGAAGTTTGTGAAGTTGGCAGTCTGGGGGGGAGACCGCGCGGTCTGGTCTGACCGCACGGTCTTGCTGTCTCCTCTAGCGGTCTGACTTCTCTGGTCTAGCCGCGGGTTATTCGGCGTGACCGCCGTTCTTTTGTCCAAGGGTGCCGAGGTGAGGCCGCGCGGTCTGGTCGCGTGACCGCGTGGCGAGCTGTCTTCTATTCGGTGTGACCGCGCGATCTGGTGCTTGTGATCGCGTAGTGGGGGCAGCCCAGTCTGGTGGCTGTCCGGTTTCTTTATGGTGCGCGTGGACTAAGGTCTTCTTAGTCGCGCGGTCTCCGGTTTGTGTTCGCATAGCTGGTCTTTCGGCGATCAGCTGGCATATACGGTCACAGGTGTTTGGTCGACTTGGCGGGCTATTTCCCTAGTCGGTCTGGTGTGTTCGCGGTCTCTGGAGGAGGTCGGGTGGCGAACACAGGTAGTGAGCGTCATGATCGGGCGAGTTGACATGATCGCGCGGCTTCTGTTAAAGTCGGCGAGCTCACTAAGCAGGAGGATCTTTTGCTGATCGCGCGGGTTGACCGGTCTGGTCGCGCGATCAAGGGGTGGTGATCCTATCTCATAGGGTGGTGACTGGATCAGGTCTCACGCCTATAAATAGGAGCCACTGTAGCAGCAAAAATATAGCACCAAGTGTAAGCTGAGCTTGGGTCCTGTTCTTGCGGTCTCTTTTTTGTGATCGGACGGTTAGCTGATCGAACTTGTTTTGTGCAGCTTCTGCGGATTGTGCGGGTAGCAGCGGTCAACTCCTCTTCTGAAGGTGTTCGGGCGGTCTCGCGGCTTGCAGTGCGGGTTGCTGGAGTTCGGGAGGATCAGTGGAGTTCGCGAGGTTCTCAGTTGGTGTTGTTCAAGGCACAGGCAGGCAGGTTGGGCGGTCTTGTTTTCTAGCCGTGCAGACTGTCAGTTCGAGCGGTCAGGCGGTCTCAGTTGGCAGACCGCTGGTTTTCCTTTCAACTGTTTTTCTCTTCTGTTTTTGTGTACTGGCGAAATCATGTCTCGCCATGTATACCTCGCCCTGTAATGAAGAACTTTGCTTGATCAATAAAGATTGCATTTGTTTCATGTGCTTCTGGTTGATTGGCTTGAACTTTTAGTTATACAATTCCTGCTCACTCCTAGATCTACGAAAATTTCACATGGTATCAGAGCTAGGTTGGAGTGGATAGAGCAGTGAATAACTAAAAGTTGCCATCGCCTTTGTGAAGAAGGAACCAGTGGTAGAGCCATGGAAGCAAGGGGTCTTGGAATTGAGATGCTTACATCGACTAACTTTAAAAAGTGGAAGTCGTGTATGCAAAGTTATCTTCTGGGTGAGGACCTCTGGGAGGTGGTTGGAGGAGAGAGCACGGAGGAAGTTATCCTGATTGGGGACAATTGTCATGAGGTGAGGAACTGGAGGCGGATCAATGCCAAAGCAGAGTTCGCTTTAAAGAGGGCAATATCACCTGATCTGTTTGATCACATCTTGGGGTGTGGATCAGCTGCAGAGATCTGGAGAGCCCTGGATGGGCTGTTTAACAAGAAGAATGTAGCGAGGCTATAGTTTCTGGAGAATGAGCTAGCCAGATCGGCTCAAGGATATCTTTCTATCTCTACGTTCTTCTTGAAGATGAAGAACTTGTGCCCCGAGATTTCAGCACTGGATCCTGATGAACCAATTTCTGAGGCGAAGCTGAAGAGGCACATCATCCGTGGCTTGTGGAAGGAATATGTTGCCTTTGTGACGTCGGTGCAGGGTTGGGCAAATCAGCCGTCTCTGCTGGAGCTGGAAAATCTGCTTGCTTCGTAGGAGAGTCTGGCAAGGCAGATGGCGGGGGTGTCAGTGTCTGGGGGAGATGACGAGGTTCTCTTCACGGGGAAGAAGAAGTGGGATAAGAAGAAGGCCGTTGGAGGAGGCAATGGGCCTTCAACTTCTGGACAGCAGGAGAGGGGCTATGCTCCTAAGGCTGAAGGGAAGAAGAAGGGAGAAGGACCCAAATGCTTCAGATATGGGAAGCTTGGTCATATCAGGAAAGATTGCAGGGTGAATCTTCAGTCGGGGCATGCTGCTGCAGGAAAGGAGGAAGCTGAGGCCAGACAGAATGATGGAGGATGGGGAGGAGCCTTCTCGGCTTCTGTTGGAGCTGCGGCTTCTATCAACTATCAGGAGGATTGGATCGTGGAGTCTGGGTGTGGTCATCACCTCACCGGGGATGAGTCAAAGCTTACTTCAGCGCAGCCTTACTCAAGTAATGATGCCATTATTACTGCTGATAATACCATGCATAGTGTCGAGAAGGTGGGGGTTGTTTCCTTGGGCAGTGATAGAGGGCCGCTTACGTTGAAGAGTGTCTATCATGTGCCTGGAATGAGGAAAATCCTCTTCTCTGTGACCAACGCTGTAGACGCTGGGTATCACGTTCTGTTTGGCCCAACAGAAGTGTGGTTTCTTCGGAATGTTGAAACCGTGAAAGCGGAGGTCGTTCATGTGGGGAGAAGGGCAAAAGACTTGTTCATTTTATCGACAAGTTCTTATGTCGACAAGATGAGGACGAATGATAGTGCCATCATATGGCACGAGATGTTGGGGCATGTAGGGATGGATAAGCTGAAGGCTATGGCGGTGAAAGGTCTGGTCAAGGGCCTGCTTAGTCTATCTTCCTACGGAGATGGTCATATTTGTGCAGGATGTCAGTTCGGCAAGTCTCATCGACTGCCGTTTGATAAGTCGCAGACAAGGAGTAGTGTGTCGTTGGAGTCCATCCACGATGACTTGATGGGACCAACTGCTACCCCAAGCCTCAGAGGCAGCAAGTATATGCTGGTGTTGATCGATGACTACACCAGATATGTCTGGGTATATTTCTTGAAGGAGAAGGCGGAGGCGTTTTCCAAGTTTGTGGAGTTCAAGGAGCTTGTGGAGGGTCGGCTTGGTCTGCGGGTTAAGAAGCTGAGGACTGACAACGGAGGGGAGTTCACCTCTGGTGAGTTCTCTACTTTTTGCAGGAAGGCAGGCATCCGAAGGGAGCTTACTTGTGCGCATACTCCACGTCAAAACGGAGTTGCAGAGCGGAAGATCCATTATCTGACGGAGACCTGCAAGTGTTGGCTGCATGCCAAGAGTATCCCAAAGTCCTTCTGGGCGGAGGGAATGTCTTGTGCTGCCTACACCATCAACAGGATGCCTCTTAGTCCCATCAATATGAATACCCCGCATGAATTGATGTTCAAGGAAAAGCCAAGCATGGCGCACCTTCGGGTGTTTGGTTCCACCTGCTATGTGCACGTTCCAGATGCGCTTCGGACGAAGCTAGATGCGAAAGCAAGGAAGCTAGTCTTCGTGGGTTATGATGATCGGAAGAAGGGCTGGAAGTGCATGGACCCGGAGAATCAGAGATTTGTTGTATCTCGCGACGTCGTGTTTGACGAGGTGACGTCTGACAAGGGAAGTTCTGGTGTTGAGCTACCAGAAAGCAGGGTGGAGGAACCGGAGAAAGCTGTGGAAAATCTTCAGGTGGAGCTGCCTGTGTCACCAGGTGGTCCATCAATATCTAGTTCTGAGGCGGAGGCTTCTGGATCAGGAAGCAGGGGGAGTGATGCTCCGAGTACGTCTAGAAGGGGAGCTAGGGATGAAGCAGCTGAAGATACTGCGAGTCATGGGAAGGCATTGCGAAGATCGAAGCGAACAATCATTGCCCCTGATCGCTATACAGGAGGAAACATGGTGAGCTTTGTCTCGTATTTCTTTGATGGTCCCTTGGATAAAAGGGAGCCATCGAGCTTTGAAAAAGCCAAAGGCGTGGAACAGTGGGATTCAGCTATGCAGGAAGAGATGAGTGCTCTTGAAAAGAATGAGACTTGGTCTCTGGTGCCCAAGCCCAAGGGTATCACCCCTGTGACATGCAAGTGGGTTTACAAGCTCAAGAAGAAGGCAGACGGCAGTATCGAGCGATACAAGGCTCGCCTTGTGGCTCGGGGGTTCTTGCAGCAATACGGTGAAGACTATGAAGAGACATTCAGTCCGGTGGCAAAAATGACTTCAGTTCGGGTTGTGATTGCCTTGGCGGCATGTTGGGGGTGGGATATTTGGCAGCTCGACGTAAAGAATGCGTTCTTGTACGGCGAGATTGACAAGGACATCTTCATGGTCCAGCCGCCAGGCTTCGCATCTGAAGATTTTCCTGACTATGTCTGCAAGTTGAAGAAGGCCATGTATGGGTTGAAGCAAGCGCCGAGGGCGTGGTATGGAAAGATAGCAGAACATCTCTTATTCTGCAGGTTTGGTGCTTCAGTCTCAGACTCAAGCTTGTTCGTCAAGAAGAGCGGGGAGCTTCAAGTCATCGTGCTGCTTTACGTCGACGATATGATCGTGACGGGGAATTCGAAGGAGGAAGTAGCAAGGCTTCGGGCTGAGCTATCTATCAGGTTTGAGATGAAGGACTTAGGTGAGCTTCACCATTTCCTTGGACTCGAAGTGCAGAGGAAGGGAAGTGGAGTGTTGGTGTCCCAGGCTGGATATGCGGAGCGAATTATGGAGCGGTTTGGCATGAAGGAAGGGAAGTGCATTTCCACACCTCTGGAGAAGGCCATGAAACTTTGCAAGGATGAGGGTAGGATTCTGGAAGATCCATTGGTGTTCCGAGCTCTGGTTTGGAGCTTGATCTATCTGACAATTACCAGGCCGGATATTGCATATGCAGTTGGCAGGGTGAGCCGTTATATGGCGAAACCACGGATGCCTCATCTACTAGCGGCCAAGAATATATTGAAGTATATCAAGGCGACTTCGATATGGTCTCCTTTACAGGAGGGATGCGGGCTTCGAGGTGCATGGGTACATGGATGCTGATTACGGGGGAGATTTAGATGATCGGAAGTCGACGTATGGATACATCTTCATAGCAGGCCCCACGGCTATATCATGGTGCAGTAAGAAGTAGGATTCCATGTCTGTCTCAACCACGGAAGCGGAATACAAGGCTTCGGCCTTGGCAGCTCAAGAAGCCATCTGGCTTAGGATGTTGGTAGGAGACGTCCATAAGGAGGTTTGGGGTCCGACTTTGCTCCGCGGCGACAACGAGAGTGCTCTCAAACTGGTTACTAATCCATTTTGTCACACGAGGACCAAGCATATCGAGATCGAGCATCATTTCATTCGTGAGAAGGTGTTGGAGGGGTCTCTTTCGGCGATCAGCTGGCATATGCAGTCACAGGTGTTTGGTCGACTTGGCGGGTTGTTGCCCTAGTTGGTCTGGTGTGTTCGCAGTCTCTAGAGGAGGTCGGGTGGCAAACACAGGTAGTGAGCATCATTACCGGGCGAGTTGACATGATCGCGCGGCTTCTGTTGAAGTCGGCGAGCTCACTAAGCAGGAGGATCTTTTGCTGATCGCGCGGGTTGACCGGTCTGGTCGCGCGATCAAGGGGTGGTGATCCTATCTCATAAGGTGGTGACTGGATCAGGTCTCACGCCTATAAATAGGAGCCACTGTAGCAGCAAAAATATAGCACAAGTGTAAGCTGAGCTCGCGTCCTGTTCTTGTAGTCTCTTTTTTGTGACCGGCCGGTTAGCTGATCGAACTTGTTTTGTGCAGCTTCTGTGGATTGTGCGGGTAGCAGCGGTCACCTCCTCTTCTGAAGGTGTTCGGGCGGTCTCGTGGCTTGCAGTGCGGGTTGCTGGAGTTTGGGAGGATCAGTGGAGTTCGGGAGTTCGCGAGGTTCTCAGTTGGTGTTGTTCAAGGCGTAGGCAGGCAGGTCGGGCGGTCTTGTTTTCTAGCCGTGCGGACTGTCAGGTCGAGCAGTCAGGCGGTCTCAGTTGGCAGACCGCTGGTTTTCCTTTCAGCTGTTTTTCTCTTCTCTTTTTGTGTACTGGCGAAATCATGTCTCGCCATGTATACCTCGCCCTGTAGTGAAGAACTTTGCTTGATCAATAAAGATTGTGTTTGTTTCATGTGCTTCTGGTTGATTGGCTTGAACTTTTAGTTATACAATTCCTGATCACTCCTGGATCTACGAAAATTTCACACAGTCAGATCGCGCGATCACATAAAAGGAGAGTTAGATAACACAAGAAAAATTTCCTTACCCTACGATCTTCTTGCAAACGCACAATCTCTCTTAGGGCTCCTCGCAGAGACCGCTCCAAATGATTATTTAAAACTATGATCCTAGCGGTCGCTTGAGCGCAAGCGTTAGGAAGCATCTCTATCTCAAAATCATACGATTCTTTGTCGTTGTTTTTCTCTTAGAGGGCTGAAGTGGCCGCGAAAGCGTGGCGAGTTAATTTTCCACTCCAAAGAGGGAGATCGGTGGAAACCCTCACGGTCTTTCCTTTTTCACCCCATTTAAGAAGGGGTTTACCCTTAATATCCTTCTGCTTCTTCATAAATCCAATCATGGGAAACTGCTCGCTGGCAGTCTCAGACGTATCACCAAGCCCAGCGGTCGCATTCTTGATCTCTCCTCTTTCTTTTCTCCCTCTGAGTGAGCACCTCTTCAAATGGTGCCACCGGGTCGACCGCAGGGACCGCATAAGTCGTTGGAGAAAAAGGAGTTAGAAGAATCAAAAAACTATGAAAAAGATCGTGGGAGATCGCAGGGAAAATACTCACTCTCTTCTGGAGAGATCAAAGCAATCGCAGGCCAGATCGCCAGATAATGAACGAGATCGAGGCGCTTGCCCGCCAAGAAGGCCAAAATTATAATATCTTCCTCTAAGAGTGTCTTGTTTTTTTCTGAAGACACCCTCTGCTTTTGGGGATGGAAGACTTCGGAGACCACCGAGATCGCCTTCAAAAACTAGAAACCTTTCTGTCCAGAAAGGAACCTTATTTGGAAGATTCAAAGCTTTTATACCATTACATGAAAAATATACTAATCTTTTGAAATCCTCTTTTTCTTCCCTTCTTTCAGCACTTTAACAGTGAAGGTCGCGCGGAAGAGACCGATGGAAAACTTTATTCTCTCCGATCTCAAATAATTAATAAAAACATTCATGATACTGATGGAATTGGGAGGTAGCTGGCCGAACACAAACCCATAGTATTCCATCACCTCGAGAATTTCCCAAGGTAGAGGGAACTTCAGCACGTAATCGAAGTGATCGATGGGAATGATATATTTATTTTCCCCTCTGAAATTCAACCCTTCGTCTTCTTTGGGCGGTCTCACAATGACTGCACACTTAATCATATGCTTCGCCAGAAAAGACAAGTACTCATCCTTGGAAAGACGACTAGGTTTGTGACCGGCATTCAAGAAAACCTCAGCAGAGGAAGCTCGAGCGAACACCATAATGGGAGTTCGCTGAGATCGGTGCTTAGGGCGCATTCAGAAAGTATGAAATGAAGGTTCTAAGGCCAGCTATTTATAGAAACCTAAGGATATTTTCGTAATGATGACTTCCTCTAAGATCGCCCAGTAAATTGCGCAGACCGCCAAACCTGCATAAATTGCAGAAATCGCAAGCAGTATAGTCGATCTCGAGAAAATTGAGATCGTGATATCTCAGGCAACAAGAAGAATACGCAAATAAAGAAAGATCGACATCACCGCAATTTCAGAGACAGCATACAAATTAAATTCAAATATATTACATATTCAAATTGTCTAGGAATAAATGTTTCAAGATCACGTGAAATTAACAATTATAATTCATCTCCTATGATGGCGCTTTCTTCCAGCAAAGGCCGCAATGTCCTGCATCTCATTCACCGTGGTCAGAACAGACGTCAGGCTATGATTAGCCGACATTGCAGATCGATGAATTTTCAACATCTCCTTATCCACTTGCTCCATAGGGATGACCATAATTTTGGAAGTCGGTCTCTCTTCCTAGTGATCGCCAGAAGTTCTCGGCCTCATCGCCATTTTAGAAGGACCGCCTCTTAATATTGCGACCTTAGCGGACAGAGCGGCGGTCTTCCCCTTAAAATATTCTACATCCTTTTCAGCTTTTTGGAGTGCCCGTACGAGCTCAGCATTCTTCAGGTTGCACTCCTCGCGGACTCGCTTTTCTTTGGCGTGCAGCTTTTCTTCAAAATTAGCAGTCTGAACACGGAGCTGATCGTCTCGAGATCGAAGTTGATCATACTGCGAATGCTCCTGAGCTAGCATAGTGTGAACATCCTCGAACATTGGTTTGAGAATGTCAGCGAGCTGTGGAGGGATCACAACCTTCTGCGGAAGCTCTCCTTCTTCAGAAACCTCCACGACCTCATCATCTGCGATCAAAAGAATTAGAAAGTTAACTCAACTACAACAGTTCAAAAATTAAAAATTTCGTGTAAAGAGAGTACTTAGAAAGAAATCGAGACCGCAGTCACGTAAGGTACTTTCAATATCTTTTGTGACTGCGGGTTCTGCAGTCAACAAAAGGCGGTCTGATCCCCTTAAGCGCTCAAGTTCCATTCTTTCCAATTCCCTCTTCTGCGATCTCTCTCCCTCTTTTCTTCTTCTTCTTAACTCTGCGTTGCTAACAAGAATGTCATATGTTTCAATGATAACGATCTCACATTATCTTTCTAGAGATCTAGGGCGAACAGCAGGCAGGGGAAGGAATTTTAGCGATCTCGTAGCTATCATTTCTTTACCAGTTCGCAGGGCAGAGACCGTTGATGCGCAGACTGCTGCTGCTTTGATTATCTTATCTTCCTAGGCAGCGGAGGGGTTCTCCAGATCACAAGAAAGCGCAGCTTTTTCCTTTTCGATCTGACAAACTCTCTCCTCTCCCTTCCTCTCATCAGAATTCTTCTTTTTCTTCTTCTTCTTCTCTACGGCGAGCAAAGCCGTTTTCTTCTCTTCTTCCTTTTTCTTCTCAGCAACGATCGAGGCTTCTTCTTCTTCTTTTCTTTTTTCCTCAGCAGAAACTTGTGCTGCTCTCTCTTCTTTCTCTTTTTTCTCCTTTTCCTCCTTCTCTTTCCTCTCCGTCTCCGCCTTTAACCTGACCATCTCTTCAGTGGTCTCCCTCTCCTTATCATCGATCTCCTTCTCTGCGGCGGCCACTCGAAGATTTTCGGATTCGAAGGGATCAAGCACCTGCAAGATCGAACAAGAGAAATTGTTAGAAGTGAAAGGGCACAGTTAACCTCACTAGAATTCTCTAGAGGGGGTGAATAGAGATTTAAAAATATTTTGTGCAAAGTTAATAAATATATATATGTGTAATATTCACAGATTTAAGCTTCCCACACACCAACAAGAATTAAGCAAGTAAAGAAAGAAAATAGCAAAAAGAAAAACACAGCACAACACATAGAAATATAGTGGTTCCCCAAACTTTGGGTAGTCCACTCTTCTACCCCCTTGGTAGGATTTTACTATCTTGCACTGAGTCTTTTGATAAGGAGACTCTTAGAACCAGCCTGAGTCTTTTGATAGGGAGACTCTTAGAACCACTACAACTGAATCTTTTGAAGAGGGATTCTTAAAACTCTTTTACACAATTTGAAAATGGAATAAGAATAAGAAGAAGTAGAAGAAAAACAATTGAAGTAAGAAAGAATCTTCTTCCTAGCAAGAAGATTAGAAGCACAAGTATAGTGAATGAAATCTCTCTTCTATAGTGAGAAGGACATTGAGAGCTCTTTTCTCTTTCAGTGAGAGCTTTCAGAAATGGCAGCAGTATGGCTTCAGAAGGAGGAGAAAAAGAAGGCTTTTTCTTTGCTACAGCACACTTTCACTTTTCTCAGCTTTCTCACTTTTCACTTGGGAGCTTTTCCTCTTTTACAAATGGATGGAGTGGATCATTTTTTTCTTTTGCCGACCTCCTTCTGTATTTATAGCTCTGTTTATTCAAAAGTATTGCTATAGGAGAATAATCAATTAGCAGTCAGAGAGAAATTTTATCAGCTTTTAATCAACACATCAAAGCATATTTATAGAAAAGAGATATATTAGGTAATCAGAAGATAATGGAAAAAGAAATCATATAACAGACTTTTTGTACAGATCAAGCAGTACTTAAGCATTAAAAATAGAGCTCTGCTCAAAATTGTTCAACATATCATTCAGGAGGAGTAGGAGGAGTTTTTCTCTTCCTAGAGAATACTAAAGGGAGATCAGGTCTTTTTATAGAGGTGAGTTGCTCCTTCTCAGTAGCAAGATGTTCATTCAGCTCCCCCTGAGTTAAAGCAGTCTGCTCCCCCTGAGATAGAACTTCCTTTACACTTTCTTTTTCTGCTTCTTCAGCTTCTTTCTCAGCTCCAGCTTCGGCTATGACAGCATCTGGCTCCCCCTGAGCTTCAGCTTCTTTTTCTTTTTCACTTTCAGCCAAACCTTCAGCCTCAGCTTCCTTTTCAACTTCTTTCTCTACTCTACTTGCCTCCCCTTGAAAGAGAACTACTTGTTGTTCAGCTTCTCTTGCTATAGAAAGTACATCTGTTGTCTGTTCTGTAGTATGTAGCTCAGGTACTATTTCATTCCCAATGGTCTTAAGCAGAGCAAGACTATCAGATTTTGATGTTGGAGAGGATTTATGTGAGTGAGATTTGTGACTGGAGAGCTGCTCTTCATCTAACTTCTCCCCCTTCTTGACCTTCTTAGCCAAGGAGGTTAAGAATGATTTAGTAACCTTAGATGAAGACACAGAGGTTTTGAGTACTTGCACAGAGGCATTTACCCCCATCCAACTAGGTTTGCATGTGCCTGATAGAGGAGTGAATTTGAAGGCAATGTCCATCCAGCATTTCTTGAAATCTTTGGGCTGCTGACTGGATACACTGAGTGATGAGAGTTTCAGTGGATGGAGATGGTTCAGGGTGTGTTGGTGAAGGAGATAATGGTGGAGGGGATAAAGATGGAGAAGTGATTGTTGATATATGAGGTATGTGAGATGATGTAGGTAGAGAGGATGTGATAGTAGGAGGAGGAAGAGGCGGTGATTGAATTGGTGTGGATGATGTTGGTAGGGAAGAGATGTCTGTATGTGGAGGTGAAGATGGATGCACAGGAGAATTAGGAGGAGAGGGAGACCTTTCAGGAATGGAACCAGGCTTGGGGATTTGCCTGGTCCATTTTGAAAAGAGGGTTATGGACATCCTTTTTCCAGGAGGAATGGGAATTCCTTTTGACCTACATAGGTCAGGGAAGGAGTGAAGGAGTACCTGACTCATGATCCTCATGTAGGCATTCTCTTTATGAGTATTTGTAGTCTATCATCTTCAGTAAGCAGCTGCCCCAGTCTATCTTCTTTTTCAGCACAAGGGCCCCCATAATGTTCAGTTGCTGCTTGGGCACTGCATCATGGGCAGAGATTTTGCATAGTAGTATTTTTCCTACTATGTCTGCCAAGAGCCTATATTCATCAGAGAACTCTATTTTCTTCAAGTTGATTGGTCTATCTCTGGAGAATTTCATGGTGATTAATAAGTTTTTGATTTCCTCAGGGGTGAGTTCCACAGGTTCATTACCTGATAAGGGAATGATGATGGAGATTCATTTAGCTACTCTTAGAAAATAATTTGCTTTCCCTTTGATTTGAACAAGGATAGTGTTGGTGTGTACCTGATGGAAGATCAAAGGTGTCCCTAAGATGTTCTGCAGAGATTAAGACAGGTGTTTCATGGATTGTTCCTGTAATCTCTCCTTGTTCAGATATCTGAACATGATTCATCAACTCAGTGAGTTCTATTTCCAGGAGTTTGCATCTTGTTGAAATGAGTTTGTTTAGACCGGCTTTAGTGAAAAGAGCTATGATGCTCTTGTAGTTTTCAGCGGCTGCTTGGAAAGAGTCAAGATCAATATCGAAACTAGAGTTGATCTTGGGAGCCATTTTGGTCAGTGAGAGAGAGAGGAAGAGATGGCTGGACTAAGAAGTGAGAAGGATGAGAGATGCAGAGAGCGTGCAGATTTCTAACTGAAGAGTTTATTTAAGTCTTGTGAAACGTCGAGACCAGACACAACTCGAGGTTTATTCGGTACTACAGTAGATGTGACCGAAAATATTTTAGTATTGCCGCTCTTTTTCATAAAGTTGACGTTGCGTCGAGTGGAAGTCGATGTATGCGTTGGTACAATCTGAATTGAGATGTTAGGGTTTTCTATCGACGATGCGTCGATTAAGAAATTGACGTGACTTTTATTTTGTCTTGAAAATTCTAAGTTTTTCTTGAGAGATTATTTCTTCCTAATCCTAAGGTTTTCTAAGTCAGCCTTGGACTAACTTTATAGACAGTTGGATTGATTGTGCCAACATTGTTTGGCAATGTGGCCAGTTTTATTACAGATATAACACATTATTGTCTTTAGATTATGGGAATTTGAGTTTAGTGAGGGATAGAGGTGTTGATTAGGATAGAGTTGTTGATTAGGAAAAAAGTTTTGATTAGGATAGAAATTTTGATCAGGATGAATGGGTCCTGAATGGGGGTTAAGATAGAAAATTTTTGAAGGATAGATATGTCCTGTATTTAAGTTGCTTTGAGGTTTTATGCGTCGATAACTATTCGACGTATGTTGAGAGTTGCGTCGATATATATTCGACGCTTTCTCTAGATTGCGTTGATCTGGAATCGATACATGGAAGTAGTTGCGTCGATTGTAAGTCGACGTAATTTTATTCATGCGTCGATTTGAGGTCGAAGCATCTGAGAGATTGCATCGAGTAGAATTCGACGTACTATCATTCATACATCGATATGAAGTCGACGCAATTGTGTCTTCACAGATTTTATTTTTCCCTTTTTCTGGTTGGAGATTTATTTCTTTATGAATTGTTTCTTTTGGCCTAGTTGCCTTCTCAGAAGGAGTTTGAGAGTCTTCATCTGAATAGTATGATGTTTCATCAAAATGGTTTATCTCCTTGAAGGTGAAGTCTTCTTCTTTATTTTGTGAGTCTTCTTCTAAGTTTTTTGATTTGATGGGTTTAGTAAATTTAACAGTAGATGGTATTGAACTGGTTGAAGGATCAGCCCCTAGCCCCAGATTCTTATGTCTGATTGTTTGTTTTTCAGTGATTTCTTTAAGTGTTTGGCTTCTGACTTTTATAGATTCTTCAAAAGCTTTTGTCTGGGATACCTTATTCTTAAGGAGTTGATTTTCTATTTTAGCACTATTTATTTCCTTTTCTGTTTTATAGATTTCACACCTTAGTTCATAATTTTTTGAACATGCATCCTCTATTTTTCTCATATTAATTTGTTCTTTTAGATCCTTAATTTCTTGTTTAGCTTTTAGTTGATCTAAACAGAATCCTTTAAAATCATTTTTGAAATCATCACATAGAAAATCTATTTCATCAAAAATGCTTACCTCATCCTTATCCTCAGATTCCTCTATGAGAATAAGGCTATTTGCTTTTGTTGTTGAATCTTCTTTATCATCTTCAGAAGAGATGCTTCCTTCTGAACCTGTTTCACTCCATGATTCAGCAACATATTATTTTTCTGAGCTTCCAAGAGCCATTAAGCATAGGTCTTCTTGCTTAGACTCTTCATTGTCACTTTTAGATGAGGTGCTGTCTTCAGAATCTATTTCACTTCAAGCTTCTGCAATGAAGCATCTTTCTTTCTTTTTCTCCTTTCTCTTGAGATCTTTCTTTTTCAGATCCTTCTTTTTCTCAACATTTTCTGGACATTCTGGAGCAATATGTCCAGTTTTCCTGCAGGAGTAGCAAATAAATTCTTTAGTAGGAGTCCTATCATACCCTGGTTTTGACTCTCTCCTTCTAGACCCATCTTTCCTGACCCATTTCTTGAATCTTCTGGCCAGGAGGCTGAATAATTCTTCTTCAGTAACAGGGGTTTCCTCTTCTGTTGCTTTTAATGCAATGTTTCTATCTTTTGAGGAGGTAGGAGTGTTTTCCCTTCTTTCCTTCTCTTCTCTGGTTTTCAGTAGTTGCTCATAGGATTTGAATTTTCCTAAGAGGGCAACTGTTGAGATTTCCTTTTGTCCTCTAGTATCTCTTATTGCCCATATTCTTGAGTCCCATGAACTTGGGAGACTCATTAATAATTTGTCATTGATCTCTGTGAGAGAGATCTCTCTATCCAAGCTCCTTAATTGATTGATGATCAGACTGAATCTGTCATACATCTCAGATATGCTTTCTTCATGCTTCTTTTGAAAGTTCTCATATTGGGAGATCAATAGAGCCTTTCTATCTTTCCTTTCATCAGCACTTCCTTCTACTATCTTTGTAAGAGCCTCCCAGATTTCTTTGGCTGATTCACAGTCAACAACCTTTTGAAAGATTTCATCTGAGAGGGTTGAGACAAGAATGTTCACAGCTTTTGCATCACTTGTTCCTACCTTCTTCTCATCAACTGTCCACTCAGCCCTTGGGACAAGTGTTTGAGTCACTTTACCACTTGAGTCCTTTCTATAAGGCTTGGGAGGACCTGTCAAAATAACATTAAACAATTCTTCATCAATAGAATTCATATATATCCTAATTCTTGTTTTCCAGAGTGCAAACTTTTCAAGGTTGCAAATTGGTGGTCTGGTGGAAGCATAATCTTTTATTTGTGCCATAAAATTTTTTTAGAAATATATATATATATGAGGTAGGATCAATTTGATCAAGGAGTTACCCCTTTTTGATCAACCTATCTCTGATACCAATTGAAAGTGCACAGTTAACCTCACTAGAATTCTCTAGAGGGGGGTGAATAGAGATTTAAAAATATTTTGTGTAAAGTTAATAAATATATATATGTGTAATATTCACAGATTTAAGCTTCCCACACACCAACAAGAATTAAGCAAGTGAAGAAAGAAAATAGCAAAAAGAAAAATACAGCACAACACAAAGAAATATAGTGGTTCCCCAAACTTTGGGTAGTCCACTCTTCTACCCCCTTGGTAGGAATTCACTATGAAAGTATCTAGTTGCGGCCTAAATCACCTAGAGGGGGGTGAATAGGTGGATTCTATGTCTTAAAGCGGAATTAAAAAATTAACACAGAAAAGCAAACAAACAACCACAGCACAGACACAAGGATTTTATAGAGGTTCCCCGATGTGGGTAGTCCTCTTTCCCGCCTCGCCTATCTAGCACTTCGAGGCTAGACTCGGCTACTTCACCAAACTCAGATTATAACTAATCTTACACCTCGGAGTTAAAAACTCCTACAACTCGGAGTATAACAACTCCTACAACTCGGAGTAAAACAACTCCTACAACTCGGAGTATAACAACTCCTACAAAAGAAAATATAGGGAAACAAAATATTTCTTCTTAACCTCTAAAGAGATTAACTTCAGATCTTGAAAACAGAGTCTTCTTCTCAACCTTGAAAGAAAGCTTGGCACTAGAAAGATGAGAAGAGAGAAGACTTGGCTAACCAGATCTGACCAGGCCCTTTGACTTGCTTGAAAGAATCTTCAATAAAGTGAGCAGCACTAAGATCAAAGGCCTTCTTCTGAGAAATCTCTAATCACAAAAGTTAGATCTCAGAATTCTTGTTCAGCAAAAGAGGAAGAGAAGAAGGACTTTTTGCTTTTTCTTTTCTGAACTGACGGCTGAAGAAGGTTTTTAGGTCGATTCTTTTTGATGGATCATTTTGCCCTAAAATAATGACATATTTATAGGGAGGACTTCAACGGCTCTTGCGACAAAGAAGGGAGAGGCGACACGTGTACTGATCATGTCGGCTAACCCTAATTTTCAAAAACGAAACGAGGATAAGAAATCCGTCTGTCCGTCATTCGTCGGGATTCGTCGGGAGAACACGAGAGCATCCGACGAATTGACTTAGCTGCAGAGTTTTCCTCAGAACCTAGACAAGATTGACCTCTGTCAGCATTCGTCGGGATTCGTCGGAATGACCCGAGTCATCTCGACGAATGGACTTGGCTTCAGAAAATTCTTCACAACCCAGCAAAAATGTCCTCTGTCAACATTCGTCGGAATTCGTCGGAATGACCCGAGTCATCTCGACGAATGGACTTGGCTTCAGGAATTTCTTTAACACCCAGCCAAACTGTCCTCTGTCAACATTCGTCGGGATTCGTCGGAATGACCCGAGTCATCTCGACGAATGGACTCAGCAAACATTTTCTTTTCTTCTGAAACCCTGCTCCACTCCACAACTTTGAACACCTTCAGTTATGTATATGAAGTGCACCCCAAAAGAGAGATTACACATGGACCAACACTTTGTTCTATACAATGAGGGATTACATTGTTTAGAACTGTGTTTGGTGATCCATTGCAACCTGACTTTGGTATGCACTTAGCATTACGACCTGTCATAACACATCTAAACAAAAGTCATCAAATACAAATACAATTCACTTTAGTTTACTAGGGGACATCTTCAAATCAAGGTGATTGTAGACACAATACCCAACACACTATCTTGCACTGAGTCTTTTGATAAGGGGACTCTTAGAACCAGCCTGAGTCTTTTAATAAGGAGACTCTTAGAACCACTACAACTGAATCTTTTGAAGAGGGATTCTTAAAACTCTTTTACACAATTTGAAAATGGAATAAGAAGAAGAAGAAGAAGTAGAAGAAAAACAATTGAAGTAAGAAAGAATCTTCTTCCTAGCAAGAAGATTATAAGCACAAGTATAGTGAATGAAATCTCTCTTCTATAGTGAGAAGGAGATTGAGAGCCCTTTTCTCTTTCAGTGAGAGCTTTCAGAAATGGCAGCAGTATGGCTTCAGAAGGAGGAGAAGAAGAAGGCTTTTTCTTTGCTACAACACACTTTCACTTTTCTCAGCTTTCTCACTTTTCACTTGGGAGCTTTTCCTCTTTTACAAATGGATGGAGTGGATCACTTTTTTCTTTTGCCGACCTCCTTCTGTATTTATAGCTCTGTTTATTCAAAAGTATTGCTATAGGAGAATAATCAATTAGCAGCCAGAGAAATAGTAAGAAAAAAAGTTTCCATAATCATTATATCTGTAGATGGAAAGAGATCATTCTATTTTCAAATAATGTCCATAATAATCTTAATCAAATTAGTCAAGAATCATTTAGAAGGAAAGATTGATTCAGAACGGCTAGAAAAGAATAATATAATTCCATAAAATTCAGATCTACAGAAAGAAGGAAAGAGATCTAGCGTGTTATTGAATCTGTCACAGAAATCGACGTGCGTCGATTACTATTCGACGTAAGCGTCGATTTCAGCCTGGCTAGACGTAGAGAAGAAAATATAGAAAGAGCGTCGACAGAGGTGCATCGACTTTACTGGGTGCGTCGACTACACTTCGACGCTGCGTCGATTACTATTCGACGCATATTTACTTAAACTACTTTTTCATTCTGAGAACTCATTTTCTACTCATTTATAGGGGTTAAGATAAATCATTTCCCCAACAAGAAGAATCTTCATCAAGATAAGCAATCAACTCGGAGTTCGCTTCTCTTGAAGAAGCTGAGATCACAGAAGGGAAAAAGAGATTGACCTCACCACTTACCTTCCGGGGGGTATCCACAGAGGGATGATTAAGATCGCTACTTTCAGGAAGTGTGACCGCCTTCGGAGCGGTCACATCTTTATTTTCTTCACTCTTCTTTCTCTTGGCAGTTTGAGCAGAAGAATTTGAGCTTTTTCTCTTCTTTCCTAATTTTCTCCATCGCAGTCTTCTTCTCTTGCATCCCAGCCAATATAGCTTCATTCGAAGCGATCTCACCAGATTGAACGACGGTCTGGTTAAGGGCATCAACGGATTTCTGACAATCAAAGGAAATAGAGAGATCAGGAAAGTTCAGCACGGCAGGACCCAAAGAACTAGCTGACAGGACTGCAATGTTAGAGATTGGCAAGTCCGCGCTCTTCGGCAGTTCCGCTTGCTTTTTTGGGGAAGACCGAGCGGTCTCCTTCGACGTGCCCGCTTTAGTCGGAGGCAGGGGAGCTTTCACCAATCGTTTCTTCTTTGAGCTGGCGGTCTCCTTCTTATTTGGAGAAGCCACTCTTGGCGATCAATTATTCAGACGAGACAACACATTCACCATTGCTGAGATCATTTTGACCTAAAGATCAGTAATCGCTTGAAGATCAAGCTCGCGATTCTTTTCAAATAAATTATGAATCCTAAAACCATGGACCCGTATTTATAGATACTGGCGCATTTATGATAGTCGCGGTTTCAGGGGTCAAAATAAATATTTTTGAAGTTCCTGCGCAGCTTGAAAATGTGTGGGGATCGTGTTTGCCCAGAAATTCACGACCTCTCGCTTTTTGTCAGAAAGATCATTTCCAACGGTCTCAGCTTTGGGAGACTGCTCAGATCGCCTGCTCCCCATCCAGCATTTTCTCCCAAGGCACGGGAGATCAAGCCCCAGTCAGACCGCCAGACCGCGCGGTCTGGTCTCTTTCTCCTTTTTTTGTTATTTCCACCCTCTTCCTCTGCCCTGATTCTCTTGTACCCCGAGTAGCCCGTAATTTGTGGATATGCCCGTTTGGGCAGCCTCCGCGTCTATAAATAGAGAGGCAGGGGTACCTGAAAAAGGACTTTGGATTCGAAGCTCCAGCTTACAACCTGTGTAAGCGGTCTCGAATTCTGTCACTTTTCTACCTCGCCTCCTGGCCCGTTTTGGACTCCTTTTGTAGTTATTTTTTGAGATCAATGCCAACAGTTTTTCCCTTTGTAGATCTCGCTTATGGCATCTTCATCCTGAGTAACCAGCACTCCGCAGCTCCTCCCCCCTCTCTTTTAGTGTGAGTCTTGGAGGTACATTTTTTAATCCAACAATCATCATACATAAAATTCAACATTGTCCCCAATATTGAAAACTAAGTATGAAGAACAAAAAAAATAAAAAATACATGAACATGAACATAAAAGAAAAAGAACAAGGAGGGGAAAAATGCACGTCCCTAATTTGGAGACGGACGACCACCACGAACACCTGCAAAATCACATTAAAGCAAAAATATACAGAAATAAAACATAGAAAATTACTTATTTTTTTAGTTTGATTGATTGTATAATGTTTTTGGGTTTTAATTTTTTTGTAATAAATTTTTTGTTTTTCTAAAACTTACTAAACAAAGAAGAGGGGAATTTTTTTGTTAAAATGGTTTAATTAGTCTTGGACTTCCCAAGGTCTACCCGGTGAAGGGCTCGCACTGATACTAGGAAATGCGATGGGATGACTCCTCAAATCTCCCTTTCCAAGAATTTAATTATAACATAAAAAAATTTATTAAAAGGGAAAAAGAAAAATTAAAAGATAAAAGTAATAGCGCTCTCTCTTTTCAAAATATCGACAAAATATTCTCCGGCAACGGCGCCAAAAACTTGATATCAAAATTGCTAAAATGGATTTTGTTGAATTTGAGAATTGTTGTTGATGTTCTCAAATTCTATATCCGATGAAGGCGAGTGCACTTTATCATTTATAGTATAGAATACTTAAGAAAAATATCAAGGTCATGTTTAAGCACTGGTCTTTCGAATACTTCTACATCGAGAAAGCGGACTATTATTCTATCGGAGAGAGCGGAAAAGATAAATAATTAAAGCTAAATAAAAGAGAACAAAAATAAATAAATAAATAAAACAAAACTTGACTAAAACTTGCTTTGAAATGTAAGTAAAAGATAAATTATTATTATTCTAAACTATGTCTTGGCCGTGGAGATTCCTAGCTTATGAACGCACCTTAGCTCTCTCGAGGAATACACCAACCTGAGATTAGGTTGATCGACCGAACTCTCGTTCTATAATCGAAACCCCTAATACTCGCTTTATCGAGGTGAATCCCACTTTAGGATTTGACTCCTATTCAGAAGATTTATGTCATCCTCTCTCGAGGGTTGCGTGCAACTCTTTTTATTCTCGAGCGATCAATTCGTACGCATGAGCCTCTCGGCTAACTAGGATACGAAAACAAATAAAAAGTTCATACATCGACATATGAACTTAACGCTAAAATTCGTGAATAAAAATCGAAGGAGAAAAGGAATGATAATAAAGCAGAAGATGATTTCATATCAAAGCTTGTAAAAACCAAGAACTAAATACTTGCTAAATAAAAAATAGAGAAAAAGAGAAATAAGAAGGGAGAGATTTTGCAAAAATAAAAGTAACTAAAATTTCATTACCATAATAAAATGGGATTACATCAAATAAAAACAAAGTTACATTTTATGGAAATAAATATAAACTACCTTGCATGAAATAAAAAAAGAAGACATTAAAAAGAAAATAATAAAAATACATAATATGAAATCTAAACCTAAAAATACGGAAACACGGTGCAAGAAGAGCCCAAATGGGCAGGGGGAAGGAGGAGGAATTGCTGGAATGGAGCTTCTGAATTTATAGGGGGAAATTTGAGGTTACACGTCCTCGGTCACAGGCGTGACCAAGGGCGTGTAATTACTGTTCCGCTCGACTGGGACGGCGGCGTGGGCTTGCGTGACGACGCCGCGGAATTCAGAAATTACACTCCCGTGACAAGTGGGTCACAGCCGTGTAATAGGGAAGCTTCATTAAATGCAGCATGGGCGTGACAGGCAGCGCGACGGAAGTCAGAGATCAAGCGGGGAGTCACGGTCATGACATGCAGGAACACGGGCATGACTTAGGCGACAACATTGGGTTCGGTGGCTGACATTTCCACGTGGAAAGCTTGGAAATGACCTTTAAATTTTCACGCTCTGGGTCACGGGCGTGACCGAGGGCGTGACTTCTGGAACACGGTCGTGACTTCTAGAGATGAGCTCAAATCGTGCGGTAGCATCTCTGGACCTGATTTAAAAAGACACGCCCTTGGTCACGGGCGTGTACTGTCATTTTTGAGCATAACTCCAGAAAAATCTGTAAAACAGAAATATAACTATATTTAGAACATAAATTATAAAAGAAATGATTTTTAAACAAAATTGAAATAATATTTATAAAAACATTAACCTAAATATTATAATAAAAATATGCATAAATACTACACAACAACAGGCCATCCAAGGCCGTCCATATCTCATCAGTAGACCGTCATCCCATAATGTGGTCGAAAAGCTCAGGGATGATAGCTCGCTTAAGATTGAACTATGTCTTAGCATTTGTTCTCTTACAAGCCTTCACCTGCTCACCATTCCCTACAGCAGCTACCATTGTTTGTCTTGCTTTTCCACTGACTACCTCTCATAAGTCCTCGCCAAGAAGATAACTCTCCATGCACGACTTCCACTTTTTGAAGTTAGTCTGTGTAAGGAGCTCAATATCAAGACATCTTGCATATCCTCCTTCCATTGTTATACCACTGATTAACTTGAACTTCCAAAAATCCAAGCAAAATACTGTGGCTGATCACTGCTCAAACCTTTTGTCCCTCTGATACCATGTTAAAATTTCCTTAGAAGCGGGAACAAGGTGTAGGAACACTTCAACCATAACCAAGCCAAGCAGCCAGTATCAATAGAAAGACAAGAAAATCTTGTATTAACCAATCTTCTTTACAATGCGAGACGTGCATGGCGAGACATGATTTATCAGAACACCAAATGGAGAAAAACAGAAAACAATCAAGCAGCCGGGGGCAGAAAAACTGTGACCTCCAAAGATCGCTCAAACTGCCAGACCGCACGGCAACAACTGAGATCGCGTGAACAGCACAGGTCGTCAACCTGCTATCTACCAGACCGCCACTTCAGACCGCACGAACTACTGACTTATTGCTCTGTTGAGAAAACTATCTGTCCGCACTTCCCGATCGCCTGACCGCAAGGTCGCATACTCACAGAAGTTGCCCGCAAACAGAAGAAAGGAACTGCACAAGTTGTCTCCTAACCACAACTCCTAGTCGCCTGACCGCAATGGTCGCCTGACCACCGAGATTGCCGCGAATAGTTGAAGAACTACCACAACCTGCCTAGACCGCCAGAACCTGAGACCGTGCGAACAGAACCAGATCGTCAACCTCAAACCGCCTGATCTGTAGTTCTTACGGTTCTTTATTCTCTTCTTTCTTGCTACCTAAATGACGGGTCATGCACCTCTATTTATAGACAAACAGACGGATGTCATCACTACCCCAGAGAGATACAAACACCGCCCAACTAGATCACGCGGTCAACCAGACCGCGACAAAGAAACAAATCACGCAGTTACCAACAGGAAAACCTTCTTGAGCCCAACTAGCCGTGACCTAGACTAGTCGCCAGAGAGAGCTCGCGCAGACCGGGCGGTCTCTGCGGTCTGACCTCCTCAAACCGCCCACATTACTTCTACTTCCACTTCAAAAAATTCAACAAGGGTGAGGAGCGACAACGGGTCAGATGGTGGCGTTGCTGCCGCAGGAGAGCATGTCGAGGCGGATCTGGATGACATTAACTATGGAGAGGAGCAGGAAGTGGCAGCCCATAATAGAGCCAACGGTGGACCCATGCATCGCTTATCGAAGAACGCGAGCGTTGATGTGCATGTGGAAGGCCACGTCGATCTCTTTGCTTTTGAGTAGATCGCGGATGGTTTGCATGTGTGTATGGAAAGTGAGAAGAACGGGAATTGAGTAAAATCTTTATTTTGGTAAATTTAGTGTGTGCACATAGCCAAAATTGAACTGCAAGTAGCATTGCTCTAATAGTCTAGTCTTTTTTTTTTTAATTTGTACCCAAATTTTGTAATTTAACTTGTATTCCTACTTGATGTTTAGAACGGGAGAGATTTAAATATTTTAAGATTGGCTGGAGACTTCCGCGTGATAAAAGTTCAGGCTATTTTTTTAAATTTTGGACCCTAATTTTGTAAGGGTGGTGTTATTTGTACACCAACTTTAGTTATTCACACACCATGAGTCCCTCTAAAAGTGCATTTTTTATAACCGTAACATCCTTTATTCGTACCCCCTCCCACTGCGATTCGCGACTCTGTCTCCGCCCCGGCGTTTTTCGATTCGTGATACTGTACCGCCCTCGCCCGTCGTTTCCTCCGGCAGCAATGCTCCTCCGGCAGCCCTCGCCTGACGCTCCTCCGGCAGCCCTCGCCCGAAGCATCTCCTATTCTTCTTCCTCTTTGGAGCCCGACGCCTCTGGTATCCCGTTGGCTCTTGTGAGGCTTCTCTCTCAATTCCTTCACAAGCCCTCGAAGACCGAAGGGAAGACTCATCTTCCTTCTAAGTTTTCGTTTGACGATTCTGAGTTTGGGGCTGCTTCACCGTCTGGTATGCTTCTTTAACATCTACTTGCTTGGATCCAAGTTTGGGCAGTTGTTGCTTTCTCATTGTTTCTTCGCCATAGCTTGTTTGGGATATTGATTAAGTTGGTTTGTTGCATTCATTTTTATACCGGCACTATTTCTTCCTCCACTGGTGCTAAAAATAGATCTTGTCTGCTCGAAACAATCATGTGCACTTGCAGTGGTTCTTTAGCGTTACTAATTTGAACTTTTAGTGTAGAAGCATAGAAATAAGTTTATAAGGGCTCATTTTAATCTTTAATGGATGTTTCTGCATGTGCGTAGTTCGCCTTCCCTTTTTTGAGAACATGGGTTGGGAGGGGTGGAATATGGCTTACCATGGAAGTTAATAAGTGGAGGATCCTTGTGGTGGCGAGGTTGATGAGATTAAGTTGGCATGTGCATAGTTCGCCCTCTAAAAGATCATTCTATGTTTGATTTAAAATTTTAAATATTGGGGTATAAATAGTCGGTTGAGGTACAAATATAATTTTGAGGGGTACAAATATTCATGTGCTATAAATAGTCATTTGTGGTGTACAAATAACATTACCCTTTTGTAATCTAACTTGTATTCCTACTTGATGTTTAGAAATAGAATATTTAAATATTTTAAGATAGACCGGAGACTTTCACATGATAAATGTCGAGTCTCTTCTTATTTTTATTTTTGTGTTATCTTTATTTGTATCTTTTATTTAAATATTGTGAAAACATAAATTAATGGACTTATTTGAAATTTATTCATTTAATAGGGATACTTTATTTGGATGAGTTACTTTAACAATTCACACTTAATGAGATATCCAAACCATACATTCTCGTTTATGATCCATTATGTATGACTAATAGTAGGTGTATGAGACATTACTGTATCAAAAGCAATCGTTGCATTTCGACATTCTCTCTTGCACCTTTAAACGTGGTGTAAATTGAAGGCGAGAAGGAAGACCTGCACTTGAACTTATTATGAGCAGGATATTCCTTCGCACTTCCGTGGCCTAAGTCTCTTGTTGTCGCACATCTTACAAGTCAAAACAATAGATGCAAAAAAATGGCGTGTGTATACTATAAATTATACATACACACTAGCATAATGTGCGCATGATTATCCATGCGAAGCGTGCTGCAACGTCAGTATCCCAAGATGTTGCTTGTGTCCCATTGAAAACCGGTGAAACATTTTCCCCACCACATCAAAAAATCACTGACCAAAATACTGCTCTCTGACAACATGCTGGGTGTTATTTGAAATGGTTGAAATATCATATTGCAAAAGAAAGAATCCTCTCTGAAATAAGAAGAAATTTAACATTTATAGAGCAGTCTTTGTTACATGGTTAATTTTCCTCAATAGAAGTATTCTCTCTAATATGTAGTGTTCAGCAGAAAGAAAGCATTGAAAAGTAAGAATGTTGAAGAATGAACCCTTGCTAGATCTGGTAGAGGATGCGAAAACAAAAATATATAGATAATTGAGATAAGGAAAAATGTAGAGAACAAAGTATAAGAAGCGGTCTTCCCTCCGCATAGGGGACGACATTGTTAGTCGAAAATAGAACCCTAAATTTGGCAAGGACAGTTCCTCCATGGTGGCGATCTCCAATGCTCCCATGAACTCACAAATGTCTAGAATTTATTTGGTACATCTTGATTTGTACTGCTAAGCTTTGTGCGGCGTTTGAGGGACATCAACAGACCGTCCTTCTTAAGAGATTTGTGGATTGGTGATCCCGGGCGACTCGATGATTGTAATTTAGTAGATCAATGGCACTTGGGCCTGCACAGATGACAAATTGGGGCGAGGCTGGGTCTTTGCATTTGAGATTTTAAATTGAGAATGACTACCAAATCGTTAACAATTTTGCAAATAATTTGTACTAATCTAGTCATTGCTGGGAGACCTCCCAGGTTGAGGAAAACCTCCTTCAGAGGTTAGAGAATTAGTAAATGATGATCTGTATCTATGTTTGTATAAAAGAGTTAACTATTTTTTAGGACAGTGTTGTTGGCAAACTTATTTATGCTGATGACAGCTCATTGTTAATGGCAGATCGTAGAAATATAAGCACAAACCAATATGTTAATGGCAGACCAAGAGAAAATTAAAAATAAATGAAAACTACCAATGATATACAAAGGTTGCAATATTTAGAACTTTCAAAATTGCCCACAAAAATTTAGAAAGTTATATATATGATATAATTAGTACAATGACAATAATTAGTCAAAACTAGTAGCACCATTTGAACAAGTTATTTCTGTCCTTGCAAAATGATACCATAGCGAGTACCTAAGCAAAAATTGATGTTGCATGTTAGTTTCAAAACTATATATGTATTTAAAGAATAAAGTTAGTGAGTGCACCTTCTAGTCAAACATCAAATATGTCATACAACTTGCAAAAGAGTAGACCCAAATTTGTTGTTGTAATGAACATTAAGCCTACACAATTTGGGAGAAAAGATATTGTGTCCAAGTTTCTTACACCTTAGGTTTTTTCGGATCTACAATAACAATGATAACAAATGAAATCAACAACATAATCCATGATTTATGAAGGTGATGACCATGATTTCGATATAAATATTCCAGATCTACAGGGGGGACAAAAATCTCTGATTTCGGACCTACAAAAACTCGCAAAATACTGCGTTCGGAGAAGGAGGAACACCCGGCGGTGGCAACATGCAGTTTCGGGCGACCGGTGGCGGTGGAGACTCTCCGGCGGAGGTGGCGAGCGGCTGGGTGACGCACCTGCGCGATCGGCGAGGGAGATCGTCGGGAGAGGGGTTACACGCAAAGAGAGTCGGTCGGCGGAATTTCCATGGGGAGTCGGTTTAGGGTTGGGCTGCCAATAGGTCCTAGGTTTGAGTAAAATAAGAGGAATTTTTAAAAATAAATGGCCTGCCAATATCTAATGTGGGCTGCCAATAAGATTTGGCAATTGTTATAAGCACACCAGTTTTGGCTATTCACACACCAATTTCTATTAGTTATTATGCGCCTTTTGAAAATTTGTCTTGTACATGCATTTTTAGGAAAAGTGTTCAATTCATGTTGAACACATTTCCTAAAAATGCACGTACAAGGCGTATTGTCGCCCTGATCGTAACTATAGCGAATTTTTAGAGAATTTTTGAAAATACGCCTTGTACATGCATTTTTAGGAAAAGTGTTCTACACAAAAGTTGTAGATCTCGACGAGATCTATAATTTTAGTGTTGAACTCTTTTCCTAAAAATGCATGTACAAGACGTATTTTTAAAAGGCGCGTAATAACTCATAGAAATTGGTGTGCGAATAGCCAAAATTGGTGTGCTTATAACAACTGCCTTCTTTATTAAGCCAAGGCTTCTGCAATATTGTATAGTCACCCATTGTATTTTGATTCATTAACTTTACTATTATTGACATTCAACGTGTATTTGTTCGAATAATGGCACGGGGGCCTCACTTGTCCCATAGGACGATGCATCAACGCATGGTGGCTTGGGGGAAATAGTAGTGATGGGTTTCTCCTAAAATTCAAGAATTCAAACCGGAGTTCATGACTCGCAACCCCGGCCAGCTCACCAAAGCGGTTCTCCTCAGTCGTACGAGGCCTCACCTCAATTAGAAGGCCAACATGCAAGACCGAATGTAAGCACACACCCTTCCGGTGATCGCAAGCGCAAGCCTCCCCCCACCCCCGTGTGTGGGCGACCCCTGCTGCCCCCCCTGCTGTGTGCAGGCGTGGCCACGCATGCCCCTTGCGCGCACCCCTCGCGCGCGCGCGACCATGCACGACCACGCACCCCATCATGTGTCTGCCGCCTGCACTCGCCGCTACCGCTAGCGGCGAACTTGCCCAAGCTGCCCAGACCGCCCGGGGGATAGGCCATCATATTCTAGAAATTTGTGATCCAGGAGACTGGAATCGGGCTTTCCTATCGCCCGTTCATCATTCAGAAGAGCGCAATTACTCCCCCCCCCCCCCCCCCCCCCCCGAAAAAATATAAAAAAAGCGTCAAGCCTTCATTTGAAGGGGATAGAGAAAGGCGGAGAGGAGACAAAACTCTGAGATTTACTGGCAAATAGTTGCAGAGAAGTTCAACTAAGAGTTAGGAAGACTATACTCAACTCTCATCCTCCTCCAACATGCGCTCCTCGCGTGCCCTCTCTGACATCAAGTCAGCTCCAGTGCGTGCCTCCGCGCCACACTCAACATATACATGCTCCTCATGTGCCCGCTCCGACATCAAATCTAGTCCAGTACGCGTCATGCCCCCCGCGTGCCCACTCTAGTTCCAAGACCGCTCTGGTGTGCGCCTCCGCGCTCCATTCCAGAACGCGCTCTGCTTTGCCAAGCGCCAGAACACTTAGACATATTTTGTAAACGAGAGGTGGTCTGTCACCCTCTGGAAAGCTGATATTTGTACTCAACGGATACTAGTGGATTTCGTCAAAACTGGGTCTGGCCCCCTGATTTTTTGCCTTTTCTGATTTTTCACGTAAAAATCTTGATGTTTGCTGTTGGTTCATCATTTTGACTGTTTGCACGTTTGGCTCATTCTCCAACTAAGACGGTCTGATTCCTCCAGTCTGTGGGAGTGCTATGCGACTAACAACAGTTTGGTGTTGTCTATGAGAATGTGTTCCCAAAACTCTGAAAATTTTCTGAAGACAGTACTTGCTCTGTAAAAGTACTCTGGACTGACAACAATGATAAAGAGATGCACTTTGCGCTACCGATGGGATAGTCCCAAAGGGACGTACCGATCAAGCTTCTATGAATTCTCTCGTCAACAACATGATGCTTCTCAAAGAAGCCCCAGTCGCACCAGTAACATCCTTGGAAGGGCACATATTCTGGATAAAAGAATGTCAAGCCGAAATGCTCACCATAATAAGGAATTTAGGGGCCCCTCGCACTCCCAACCCGGTTTCTATGCCAGCGATCGAACTCCGTTGATTCTAAATCAGCCCTCGCTTAGAGGCGCGAGAACTCAAGAACAACTGCTCACTAGTGGCGAGTCCTCCTCCTCCCACTCGAAGCCCATCCCTATGCAGCTCCCGAGATGCGCATCTCATGACGAAAGTCATACGCTCCCTAACACAACAAGCTCAACTCACCACTCCACCATTCAGAAGCCCCAGTAACAAAAGACAGGAGGGAGCAAGCAGTCCCGATACTACAGATTTCACTAGAAATTTGGGCATAGGACAAAGGGATGTAAGACGCTGAAAAAAAGGATCGAGGAATTTCTTTAACAAGTGAGCCGTGAAAAATCCTTACGAAATAATTCATCAGGCCCCGCAGTGGTGCCCTTATCTGCCGACAGGCTGCCCCGCCACAATGAGAAGAGTTTCAGGGAAAGTTAACTACAAGGATTTCGTCGTGGAGGAATCCAAGCCTGGTTAAAGAAGCCCTCGCATGGGTGAAGATGGAGGAAAAGACACTCGCAGATCCTGCATTGATGTAAGCGAGTCAGACCTTTTTGGGATGCATGCTCCTCACCTAAGTCCTCTGCACAGCAGCGCAACCATCGGGGAACCTCCCATCAAGATAAATCGGATACTATTCGTCGATGATGTGGTTGTCAATCTGTTGTTCATGTCAACTCTACTTTAGCTCAGGCTCGCTAACAGAAGCATCACACTAGAGGCGGGCAACACATGTGTCACGGACAGCCTTCCTGTCACAGTACTGGGGAGCATAATCCTTCTCATAACTCTAGGAGAACTTCATGTGCAAGTAACATACGACGTGCAATTCGTCATCATACGATCTGACTCAGCCTACAGTGCCATTCTCAGATGTCCGCTGCTAAATGCATTCCTGACTGACGCTTTCGTGCATGGAATAACTAAAAGGACCCTCGTCCGCGATGGGACAGAGGACAACACGGAGGGATACAAAATGGCCAACTACTACCACTCCTTTCAGAGACAGCTCTGAACTGAAGGATGAAGGCTTCCCGGGAATACCCCAACCGTCATCCTCACAATGAGGGCGACACATATCATATCTTACTTTCAATATCATTATAACTATTTTCTGACTTCATCTATCATTCGTCTTTTAGGAAACAAATCTTCAATGAATAAGGTCACGACCTCTGACAAATAAGGGGTATGCCCCCTCTCACCGAGCAATTAGCCCGCATCCTACATCCATAGGGGGAAGCCACCCTCTATGACCGGGCGAGAATTGGGTTCCCCGTAAGGACACGACCTCCGAGAAAGGGCATGCTCTCCCCACACCGAGCAACAAGGCATTCTCCAATGGGTAGGGCGACGACCTCTAGTGAATAAGGGGCCACCCCCACCCCCCCCCCCCCCCCCACCCCCACCCACCTCGCGCGTCAACGAGCAGTGAGCTCATAATTACAACAGCAACCTCCTGGTAGCGTCCTCTCAATTACAACAAATATCTCTGGGTAGCGTGCTCTCAATTACAACAAATATCTTCGGGTAGCGCGCTCATAATTACAACTAACTTCGGGTAGCGCACTAACAATTGCAGCAACTACCTCCGAGTAGTGCGCTAACAATTAAAGTAATTACCTCTCGGTATAGAACAAATAATTACAGCAACTACCTCCAGGTAGCACGCTAACAATTACAGCAACTACCTCCGGGTAGAGCGCTAACAATTAAAGCAACTACCTCTGAATAGCACGATAACAATTACAGCAACAACATCTAGGTAGCGTGCTAATAATTACAGCAACAACCTACGGGTGGCATGCTAACAATTACAGCAAGGTAGCACGCTAACAACTACCTCTGGGTAGCGCGCTAACAATTATACAACTACCTCCGGTTAGCGTTAACGAGCAATTACCTCCGGATAGAGCGCTCACAATTACAACAACTACCTTCGGGTAGTGTGCTAATAATTACAGCAACTACCTCTGGGAAGCTTGCACTCAATTACAACAACTATTTCTGGGTAGTGTGTTAACAATTATAGCAACTATCTTTGGGTAGCGCGCTCACAATTGCAGTAACTAACTTCCGGTAGCGCGCTAACAATTACAGTAACTACCTTATGGTAGCACGCTCACAATTACATCACCAACCTCTGAGTTGCGTTCTAACAATTACCGCAACTACCTCCGCGTAACGCACTTAAAATTACAGCAACTACCTCTGAGCAGCACACTCATAACTATAACAACTACCTCCACCAGGTAGTGCACTAAAAAAATACAACTACCTCCACCAGGTAGCGCGCTCATAACTACAACAATTACATCCACCCGATAGCGCACTTATAATTACAACAACTACATCTGGTTCCCACGCCAAGTAGTGCACTCCTAATTACACCAATTGCCTTCGGTACCTACACCGAGTAGCTAGCTCGTGATTAGCGCGACAACCTCTCAGCACGTTCATGTGTGCACAACTCTGCAACACATTCACGTTCGCACAACCACTCAGCACATTCATGTGTGCGCAGCTCTGCAACATGCACATTCACACAACCTCTCCAGCACGTTCGCACACGCACAACTTTCTAATACGCGCTTCTCTCACTCGACACAAAAAGGAGCATCGCTCTTTAGGCAAGCCTCATGCTACTCTTCAAAGGACCCAACGTCCTCCGAACATTGAGGCTCTGCTCCCATCCAAAAAAAATATGGGGACATCATTCGCCCCACGTATCTTCAATAAACCCATCAACTTCCGATTAAAGGCATGCACGCAAAGTTCAAAGAATGAGAGCGCCACATCATGCACAAAGTTCAAAAAATGCGAGAGAAGTTCAACTCAGAGTCGGGAAGACTCTACTCAGCTCTCATCCTCCTCCTCCATCACGTGCTCCCCGTGTGCCCGCTCCGACATCAAGTCCGCTCCAGTGTGCGCCTCCGCTCTCCACTCAGCACACACTCCTCAGGTGCCCGCTCCGACATCACATCCACTATAGTACACACTCTACTCAGCACACGCTCCCCGCGTGCCCGCTCTAGTTCCAAGACCGCTCCGGTTCGCGCCTCAGCGCTCCGTTCCATAACGCGCTATGCAGTGCTCAGCTTCGCCAATCGCCATAACATTTAGACATATTTTGTAAATGAGAGGTGATCTATCACCTTCCGGAAAACTTATAATTGTACTCAACCGATACTAGTGAATTTCATCAAGACTAGGCCAAACCCCTATAGTTTTTTCTCTTTCCGAGTTTTCCACGTAAAAATATATATGCATGTTGTTGGTTCATCATTTTGACTATTTGTGCGCTTAGCTCACTCTCGAGCTAAGACGATCTGGTTTATCCGATCCTCGGAAGCGCTAAGAAACCAGCAACAAGTATAATTAATTTTATTATTTTTTGTTAGGTTTTTAGTTTCTTTTTGCTTGCTAGTCTTTATGGGTTTTTTGTGCTTGCCTTTATGATTGTTACAAGAGAAAGTTTTGATTTGACATTGATTGAGTGGTTCGATAATGGAGAGATTTTTCTGTACATCCAACGCATATGCAGGATCCTACGGGACCTTTTTTAGTGCAAACTTACAACCGCAACGTCATTTGCAGTTGCAAATGAACTGTATTTTAATCTGTAATTACAGGCGCAAAAATAGTTAAATTTTTTATTTTTTACAATTGCATTTTCACCCCTATATATATATATGAGTACTTAAAATATTCGTAAAAATGCATGGATCAATATTCCGTAAATTATTTTGTGAAAAAAAGAAAAAATATAGTAGAAATTTGAATTTTGCGCACAGTCCTCCATATACGTTGGACGAATATAAAAATAAGAGTTGAGGTCTTTGTTTTTAATTGGCAACGATGATTGTATTTTATTTTATTTTATTTTGGGCCTCTTTTTTATTTAAAAAAAAAACTACTTGATAGCATAATATAATCCACATATTATTAAATAATAATAAGGCTGATGATAAGATTAAAATGTACTAGGTTTGACGAATAAATCCAAGCTTTAGAAAATCGGATCGGACCGGCCCGTCAGATCCGTCGGACTACCAACCGGACCGTTTAGATCCGTCGGACGACCGACTGGACCTCCGGCCAGTCCGGTCATAGTGCTTTGCCCGCCTTTCATCTGGGCCATCCTGGAACTGGGGAACCGACCGGTTCGAACAGGAAACCGTGAACTGTGGTCGGTTCCTGATAACCGGGCGGTCGAACTTTTGTCCGTCGGATGTAATGCAACGGCACTAGGAGATCAATGGGATCACTTAGAGTCATCTATTTCCTCATTTCCTGTGTTATTTTTTTACTTGGATTTACTTGATGATGGATTTTGTCTGTATATGCCTTCTTGGTTCCTTCTACTGAGTTCTACACTACTCTCTCCACATGGTCCTATTGTAATTAATCAGGATTGCCTGAACTATTTGTCTAATTTTTAATTTTTGGGTTCATTATGTACATTTGATTTCTTCAAACATTAAACTTGTGCTGGATTGTCCATTGCCGCCTACTGTCCTGTATTATCAAAATGATTCTAGATTTCTTTAGTTAGCTCACTTTGGTAAAATAATGAAGTTTGATTTCATTTTAATTAGAAATACTCAACCTACAGTTGACCTATGATTTGATTTCGGTTAGAAATGCTCAAACTTGTAGTTAATGAAGCTTGATTTCAGTTCGGAGGAATTAATTTCAGTAAGAAATGTTTGCTATTTGAATCCGTTTTAAGTGCTCTTCTTTTTATTCTTAGCTTAAATAATTCCAGTTAGATAAGTCATGAATATCATTGCTTAATAATTTCAGTTATAACAGTTGCTATTAATTCCTTGCTTAAATTTCAGTATTGTTGCGGGTTGCCCGATTTTCCTCTGGTCCGGAGAAATGGATGTCTTAGCTCAGAGTCAAACCGGGTGTGCAAACAGTCTAGAGAAAACCAAACAACAATGACACGAAGATATTTTAACGTGGAAAACCAGAAAAGAGTGAAAAACCGCGTGGCCAGATCGGTGCCAGGTTGAAATCCACTAGTTTCCTTGAGTTTACAAGAGTTTGAGTTCCCTCGAAGGCTGACAGGACACCAATCCCTTGTTAATGTATATTTGGACATATAACGTGTTCGGAGGCTAAACGGGTAGATTGAGTACACGGATACCCGATAACCGTAGACACTCCTAGGGTTTGCCTATTTATACCCGCTTAGGGGCGACGGAGAGTTCATTCCACCTTGATGTGCCTCCGGATGCTTCGACCAATACCACTCTCAATCTCGAAGTAATCCCCTTAGGGTTTGCTCGTTCCAAACCCGTTCGCCCGTCCTAGAAATCGATCCGCCGCTGCTGTAGAGGAGGAATCACAATTTTCTGCTTCGGTCCAAGCCGTCGATCGATCGCAAGGCTGTCGTCCCCGATCCCGTGCGCTTCGCCGCTGCTGTCGAGGAAGGGTTCCGCCAGTCGCTGCTGGCGGCCGCTGCCGCTCGACTAGAAGAAATCGGGGGAGTTTCCGCCTTCGTTCCTCTCTCCGATCGACCACAAGGATCGTCGATCCCCTAATCGCGAGCGCTCCCGCTGGGCTTGTTCCCTGTCGCCGGTCGATCGTCATTTTCCTCGCACCCATCACCGACCGCCGCTGTTGCCGAGGAGCCCCGCTAGCGTGGGTTCGCCGCTGCCATAAGTGCTCGCTGCGACCTATCGCACGAAGCCGCAACCTCCCTCTCCTATTGCCCCCGCAAGCTTGGAACCGCCGCAGCGATCTGCCGTTTTCCAGAGTCGCGGCGCCGCCTCCGCCGCTCCCTCCAAGTCCAGATCCCTCCCAGTCCAGATCAGTCTCCCGCTGCCGCCGTCGTCTTCTCAGATCACGGAGTGCAGCCCTAAGCGCTACCGCCAGCGCTATTAGTTAGTGCCTGGCGCTAGTAGCCGAACTTGCTACCACCTAGGCTACCGCCCCGGCTACCGCCCCGGCTACCGCCGGCGCTAGTGACAGAGCTCCTATTCCTCTGTTTGGTGGCTTGTTCTCGTCTGTCGGGCGCACAATGATAAAGGGGAACAACTTTTCGTTCCCAGTTCCGATGACCAAGCTGGAGAAGTTCACGGCGACTGAGTTCAACGACTTGAAGTTGAATACTCAGTTCGGGATTGTGAAATTTTCCGAATCTTTATGGAGTGAGCAGGAATCATACAACTTAGAGTTCACAAGCCAAACAACCAGAAGCACATGAAGGAAATATAGTCTTTATTGATAACAACAATCTTCATTACAGGGAGAGGTATATATGGCGAGACATGATTTCACCAGTACACAAAAAACAGAAGAGAAAAGCAGCTGAAAGGAAAACCAGCGGTCTGCCAACTTGAGACCGCCGAACCGCCTGACTTGACAGTCCGCCCGGCTTGAAAACCAGATCGCCCGAACTGCCTGCATGCGCCTTGAACAACACCAACTGAGAACCACACGAACTCTCGAACTCAACTGATCCTCCCGAACTCCAGCAACCCGCACTGCAAGCCGCGAGACCGCCCGAACACCTTCAGAAGAGAAGGTGACCGCTGCTACCCGCACAATACGCAGAAGCTGCACAAGACAAGTTCGATCAGCTAGCCGGCCGGTTACAAAAACAAACCGCAAGAACAGGTCGCGAGCTCAGCTTACACTTGGTGCTATATATTTGCTGCTACAGTGGCTCCTATTTATAGGCAGGCGACCTAACCAGTCACCACCCAATGAGATAGGATCACCACCCCTTGATCGCGCGACCAGACTGGTCAACCCGCACGACCAGCAAAAGAACCTCCTGCTTAGTGAGCTCGCCGACTTCAACAGAAGCCGCGCGACCATGACAACTCGCCCGATCATGTCGCTCACCACCTGTGTTCGCCACCCGATCTCCTCCAGAGACCGCGAACACACCAGACCGACTAGGGCACAGCCCGCCAAGTCGATCAAACACATGTGACCGCGTATGCCAGCTGATCGCCGAAGGACCAGCCATGCGAACACAACTCGGAGACCGCACGACTAAGACGACCTTAGTCCGCGCGCACCACAAAGAACCCGGACAGCCTCCAGACCAGCTGCCAGCACCACGCGGTCATAAGCACCAGACCGCGCGCTTTCCTTACCAGGTAGAAACCTGCTCCGCCATGTGGTCAGACAACCAGCCCGTGCGACCTCACCTCGGCACCCTTGGACAGAAGACTGGCGATCACACCGAGTAGCCCGCGGCTAGACCAAAGAGGTCAAACCGCCAGAGGAGACCGCAAGACCGTGCGGTTAGACCAGACCGCCAAGTTCACAAAAACTCCCACTTCAACATTTTCAACACTCCCCCTTGAAGTGGAAAGTTGAAAACAGTCAAAGTAAACTCCTTAGCCGAGTAAACGGCCCCTTCGCCAGCGCCTTTGTGAAGATGTCAGCAATGTTGTCCTGACTCCGAACATGCTCGACCGAAAGAGACCCCTCCAACACCTTCACACGAATGAAATGATGGTCGATCTCGATATGCTTGGTCCTCGCGTGACAAATTGGATTAGTAACCAGTTTGAGAGCACTCTCATTGTCGCCGCGGAGCAGAGTCGGACCCCGAACCTCCTTATGGACATCTCCAACCAACCTCCTAAGCCAGATGGCTTCTTGAGCTGCCAAGGCGGAATCCTTATATTCCGCTTCCGTGGTTGAGACAGATACGGAATCCTGCTTCTTACCGCACCATGATATAGCCGTGGGGCCCGCCATGAAGACGTATCCAGACGTCGACTTCCGATCATCTGAATCTCCCCCGTAATCAGCGTCCATGTATCCATGCACCTCGAAGCCCGCATCCCTCCTGTAAAGGAGACCCATATCCGAGGTCGCCTTGACATACTTCACTATACTCTTGGGCGCTAGAAGATGAGGCATCCGTGGTTCCTCCATATAACGGCTCACCCTGCCAACTGCATATGCAATATCTGGCATGGTAATCGTCAAATAGATCAAGCTCCCAACCAGAGCCCGGAACACCAGCGGATCTTCTAGAATCCTCCCCTCATCCTTGCGAAGTCTCATGGCCTTCTCCAGAGGTGTGGAAATGCACTTCCCTTCCTTCATCCCGAACCGCTCCACGATTCGCTCCGCATATCCAGCTTGGGACACCAGCACTCCACTCTCCTTCCTCTGCACCTCGAGTCCAAGGAAGTGGTGCAACTCACCTAAATCCTTCATCTCGAACCTGATGGACAGCTTAGCCCGAAGCTGTGCTACCTCCTCCTTCGAATTCCCCGTCACGATCATATCGTCGACGTATAGCAGCACGATGACTTGAAGCTCCCCACTCTTCTTGACGAACAAGCTTGAGTCTGAGTCTGAAGCACCAAACCCGCAGAATAAGAGATACTCTGCTATCTTTCCATACCACGCCCTCGGCGCTTGCTTCAACCCATACAGGTCCTTCTTCAACTTGCAGACATGCTCCGAAAAATCTTCAGATACGAAGCCTGGCGGCTGGACCATGAAGATGTCTTTGTCAATCTCGCCATACAAGAACGCATTCTTTACGTCGAGCTGCCAGATCTTCCACCCCCAACACGCCGCAAAGGCAATCACAAGCCGAACTGAAGTCATTTTTGCCACCGGACTGAATGTCTCTTCATAGTCTTCACCGTATTGCTGCGAGAACCCCCGAGCCACAAGGCGAGCCTTGTACCGCTGGATACTGCCGTCAACCTTCTTCTTGAGCTTGTAGACCCACTTGCATGTCACAGGTGTGATACCCTTGGGCTTGGGCACCAGAGACCAAGTCTCATTCTTCTCAAGAGCACTCATCTCTTCCTGCATAGCCGAATCCCACTGTTCCACGCCTTTGGCCTTCTCGAAGTTCGACGGCTCCCTCTCATCCAAGGGACCAGCAAAGAAACATGAGACGAAGCTCACCATGTTTCCTCCTGTATAGCGATCAGGGGCAATGATTGTTCGCTTTGATCTCCGCAACGCCTTCCCCTGACTCGCAGTATCTTCAGCTGCTTCTTCTCTAGCTCCCCTTCCAGACGTACTCGGAGCATCGCTCCCCCCGCTTCCTGATCTAGAAGCCTCCGCCTCAGAACTAGAAATTGATGGACCACCTGGTGACACAGGTAGCTCCACCTGAAGATTTTCCACAGCTTTATCTGGCTCCTCCACCCTGCTTTCTGGTAGCTCAACACCAGAACTTCTCTTGTAAGACGTCACCTCGCCGAACACGAAGTCGCGAGATACAACAAATCTCCGCGTCTCCGGATCCATGAACTTCCAGCCCTTCTTCCGATAATCATAACCCACGAAAACTAGCTTCCTTGCTTTCGCATCTAGCTTCGTCCGAAGCGCATCTAGAACGTGCACATAGCAGGTGGAACCAAACACCCGAAGGTGTGCCATGCTTGGCCTTTCCTTGAACATCAATTCCTGCGGGGTCTTCATATTGATGGGACTGAGAGGCATCATGTTGATGACGTAGGCTGCACAAGACATTCCCTCCGCCCAGAAGGACTTTGGGATACTCTTGGCATGCAGCCAACACTTGCAGGTCTCCGTCAGATGACGGATCTTCCGCTCTGCAACTCCATTTTGCTGTGGAGTATGTGCACAAGTAAGCTCCCTCCGGATGCCTGCCTTCCTGCATAAAGTAGAGAACTCACCCGAGGTGAACTCCCCTCCATTGTCAGTTCTCAGCTTCTTAACCCGCGGGCCAAGCCGACCCTCCACAAGCTCCTTGAACTCCACGAACTTGGCAAACGCCTCCGACTTCTCCTTCAAGAAACATACCCAGACATATCTGGTGTAATCATCGATCAACACCAGCATATATCTGCTGCCTCCGAGGCTTGGGGTAGTAGTCGGTCCCATTAAGTCACCGTGGATGCACTCCAACGACACACTACTCCTTGTCTGCGACTTGTCAAACGGTAGTCGATGAGACTTGCCGAACTGACATCCCGCGCACACATGACCGTCTCCGTAGGAAGATAGACTAGGCAAGCCCTTGACCAGACCTTTCACCGCCATAGCTTTCAGCTTATCCATTCCTACGTGCCCCAACCTCTCGTGCCATATGACAGCACTATCATTCGTCCGCATCTTGTCAATGTAAGAACTTGTCGATAAAACGAACAAGTTTTTAGCTCTCCTCCCCACATGAACGACCTCCGCCTTCACTGCTTCAACATTCCGAAGAAACCTCACTTCTGTTGGGCCAAACAGAATGTGATACCCAGCGTCTACAGCGTTAGTCACGGAGAAGAGATTTTTCCTCATACCAGGCACATGATAGACACTTCACAACATAAGCGGCCCCCTATCACTGCCCAAGGAAACAACCCCACCTTCTCGACAGCATGCGCAGTATTGTCAACAGTAATAATGACATCATTACCTGAGTACGGCTGAGCTGAAGAAAGCTTTGACTCATCCCCGGTGAGGTGATGACCACACCCCGAGTCCACGATCCAGTCTTCCTGATAGTTGATAGAAGTCGCAGCTTCAACAGAAGCCGAGAAGGCTCCTCCCCATCCTCCATCAGTCTGTCTGGCATCAGCTTCCTCCTTTCCTGTAACAGCATGCCCCAGCTGAAGATTCACCCGGCAATCCTTCCTGATGTGACCAACCTTTCCTCACCTGAAGCACTTGGGACCTTCTCCCTTCTTCTTCCCTTCAGCCTTAGGAGCATAGCCCCTCTCCTGCTGTCCAGAAGTTGAAGGCACATTGCCTCCTCCAGCGGTCTTCTTCTTATCCCATTTCTTCTTCTTTCCGGTGAAGAGAACTTCGCCATCTCCCCCAGACACTGACACCCCCTCCATCTGCCTTGCCAGACTCTCCTGCGAAGCAAGCAGATTTTCCACCTCCAGCAGAGACGGCTGATTTGCCCAACCCTGCACCGACGTCACAAAGGCAACATATTCCTTCCGCAAGCCAGGGATGATGTGCCTCTTCAGCTCCGCCTCAGAAATTGGCTCATCAGGATCCAGCGCCGAAATCTCGGCGCACAAGTTCTTCATCTTCAAGAAGAACGTAGAGATAGAAAGATCACCTTGAGCCGATCTGGCCAGCTCATTCTCCAGGAATTGAAGTCTTGCCACATTCTTTTTGTTAAACAGCCCATCCAGGGCTCTCCAGATCTCTGCAACTGATGCACACCCCAAGATGTGATCAAACAAATCAGGTGATATTGCCCTCTTCAGGGCGAACTCTGCTTTGGCATTAATCCGCCTCCAGTTCCTCACCTCATGATGGTTATCTCCAAGTAGAAATACTTCTTCCGTGCTCTCTCCTCCAACTACCTCCCAGAGGTCCTCACCCAGAAGATAACTCTGCATACAAGACCTCCACTTCTTAAAGTTGGTCGAATTTAGCATCTCAATTCCAAGACCCTTCGCTTCCATGGCTCTACCACTGGTTCCTTCTTCACAAAGGCGATGGCTACACTAAGTTGTTCACTGCTCTATCCACTCCAACCTATCTCTGATACCATGTGAAATTTTCCGAATCTTTATGGAGTGAGCATGAATCATACAACTTAAAGTTCACAAGCCAAACAACCAGAAGCACATGAAGGAAATATAGTCTTTATTGATAACAACAATCTTCACTACAGGGAGAGGTATACATGGCGAGACATGATTTCACCAGTACACAAAAAACAGAAGAGAAAAACAACTGAAAGGAAAACCAGCGGTCTGCCAACTTGAGACCGCCAAACCGCCCGACTTGACCGTCCGCCCAGCTTGAAAACCAGATCGCCCGAACTGCCTGCCTGCGCCTTGAACAACACCAACTGAGAACCACGCGAACTCCCGAACTCAACTGATCCTCCCGAACTCCAGCAACCCGCACTGCAAGCCGCGAGACCGCCCGAACACCTTCAGAATAGGAGGTGACCGCTGCTACCCGCACAATCCGCAGAAGCTGCACAAGACAAGTTCGATCAGCTAGCCGGCCGGTTACAAAAACAAACCGCAAGAACAGGTCATGAGCTCAGCTTACACGGTGTTATATATTTGCTGCTACAGTGGCTCTTATTTATAGGCAGGCGACCTGATCCAGTCACCACCCTATGAGATAGGATCACCACCCCTTGATCGCGCGACCAGACCGGTCAACCCGCACGACCAGCAAAAGAACCTCCTGCTTAGTGAGCTCGCCGACTTCAACAGAAGCCGCGCGACCATGACAACTCGCCTGGTCATGTCGCTCACCACCTGTGTTCGCCACCCAATCTCCTCTAGAGACCGCGAACACACCAGACCGACTAGGGCATATCCCGCCAAGTCGATCAAACACATGTGACCGCATATGCCAGCTGATCGCCGAAGGACCAGCCATGCGAACACAACTCGGAGACCGCGCGACTAAGACAACCTTAGTCTGTGCGCACCACAAAGAACCCGGACAGCCTCCAGACCGGCTGCTAGTACCACGCGGTCATAAGCACCAGACCGCGCGCCGTCCTTACCAGGTAGAAACCTGCTCCACCATGCGGTCAGACAACCAGACCGCGCGGCCTCACCTCGACAGCCTTGGACAGAAGACTGGCGATCACACCGAGTAGCCCGCGGCTAGACCAAAGAGGTCAAACCGCCAGAGGAGACCGCAAGACCGTGCGGTTAGACCAAACCGCGCGGTCTCCCCCCCAGACCGCCAAGTTCACAAAAACTCCCACTTCAACATTTTCAACAGGGATAAAGTACCCGAATGTGTTTTACACAGTTCAGACTTATCGTGCTGGGGTCGTAGGGACTGATGAAGAAGCTCAGTGGGTTTCTGATGAAGACTTCTGCTGCGACTACCTGCTGAACTGTCTGTCCTCCAGTCTGACAAAGATGTAAATGAAAATGAAGTCAGATAAGGAGATCTGGGACGCACTGCAGGAGCATTTTAGGCAAGAGGAGGATCTGTCCAAGGCGCACCTGGTGGACAAGTTCCACTCCTTCACCTTCGACGAGGAGAAAGTCATTCTCCCTCAGGTAACTGAATTTGAAAATTTAGTAAATTCTTTGCATAGTGAGAATATATCATTGCCAGATAGTTTTGTTGCTGGCACAATTTTGTATAAGTTGCCTTCCATGTGGTATAATTTCAAAACTGAAATGTACCGCAAGAAGATGCAGGTGGGTCTAAACGAACTCAAGCGTTTTATACGCATTGAGGACGAAAACAGGATTCGACACGCTTTAGAAGTTGTTAGCAAGCAGAAGGCTGCTGCTAACGAAATTTCCAACTCTAAACGGCTGAACCCTAGGAAGTCCAAACCCAGCCCTAGTAGCTCCCAGGTTGCAGGCCCTTGTAAACACATCAAAAAGTTTAAGGGCAAGTGCATTAACTGGAACAAGTGGGGACAAAGTGCTTCTGATTGCAGGCTTCCTCGCAAGGAAAGGGGCAAAGCACCACAAGATGGCAACCATGCTAATATGGTTAGCCTCACTGAGCCATCCATCTTTTTCGCCATGGTGGGAAACGAGAAGGCCAGTAATGAGTGGTACCTTGACTCAGGGGCAACGTGTCACGTTTGCAACAATTCTACTCTGATGACAGGACTCACTAATGCGAGAGAATCGGTGACCATTGCAAACAGTGAGACAGCTGACGTTCTGAAGGTGGGGAATGTGACGCTTCTGCTCTCCTCAAGTAAAACCTTAACATTAAAGAATGTTATGTTTATTCCTTAACTAGCTGCTAACTTAGTATCTATTAGCTTACTTTGTGATGCTGGTATGTCTTTTAATTTCTGTAGTGGTAGAGTAACACTGTCAGTTAATTCCCACTATTTTAGATGTGCCTACATCCAAAATAGGATGTACAGACTAAGTCTAGCAAACGAAATAGTTCAACAAGTTCAAACAAACTTAGTTAGCCCTAAGAGTCTACATGAGAGACTAGGACATGTAAACTATAGGAAAATGTTCTAAATTGCTAGAACTCACCAGATTGCATTAGACACTACATAAAAACTAGATAACTGTGAAGTGTGTGCTCAGACTAAGATAACTAGGAAACCTTTTGGTGTGATTACTAGGAGCACAACACCCTTAGAACTAATACATTTCGAAATTTATGACTTTAATAGTTTTGTCACTAGAGGAGGCGGGAAGTATTTGATCACCTTTATAGATGACTGTTCTAGGTTTTGTCACATCTATCTCCTTAAAACTAAAGACGAAGCATTTGAAAAATTCTGTATTTTCAAAACCAAGGTAGAAAGCCAATTAGACATGAAAATCAAGAGATTTAGAAGTGATAGAGGAGGAGAATATATGTCTAGTGAGTTCAAAAGTTTCCTTGCCCAACATGGAATCATTGCAGAAACCACTGCTCCTTACTCACCCCAGTCTAACGGCATAGCTGAGTGTAAAAATCGGACGTTAACAGAAATGTTAAACTCTATGCTCTTAACTATAGGCATGCCTTCTGCTTATTGGGGAGAAGTAGTCTTAACTACAAATCACATTTTAAATAAAGTTCCTCATGCTAAGTTAGATGTTACATCATACGAGCTTTGTTTTAAGAGGCCCCTATCTTTTACTAGACTTAAGACCTGGGGCTGTATAGCCAATGTCAGGGTTCCTGACCCTAGACAGTCTAAGATTGGACCTAGGACCAATACATGTATCTACCTAGGTTGTGTTGAGGATAGTGCTGCAGACAGATTCTTAGACATTTCTAATAACGTCGTTATAGAATCTAGGGATGCAGTGTTCTTTGAAGACAAGTTCCTCAAGGATAAGAACCTGTCACTCCCAGGTATGCAAGTAACTATTACTGAAGCAGATCATGGATCAGTACTGAGCACTTCCTATTCCGTTCCTGTAGACAACTCTAGCCTAGAGTCGAGAAGAACTTCTGTACGAGAGCGAACTCCCAGAACCTTCAGTAGTCACTTTATCACTTGCCACGTGAGGTTGATCCATCCACCTATAAGGAAGCGATGAGATCCAGGGATTCCCTACTCTGGAAAGAAGCAATTGATGAAGAGATGAATTGTCTACTTCAGAATAACACCTGGACGTTGGTTGATAAGCCAAAAGGGGCTAAAATTGTAGGGTGTAAGTCGATTCTGAAGAAGAAACTAAATCCTGATGGTAGCGTAGTTAAGTATAAAGCGTGCCTGGTTGCTAAAGGTTTCACACAAGTAAGCGGAGTAGATTACTTTGATGTCTACTCACCCGTGTGTCACTTAGCAACCATTAGAGTCCTCCTTGCTATTGCATCTATTGAGAACTTTATTGTTCATCAAATGAATGTTAAGACTGCATTCTTGAACGGAGATCTGACCGAAGAGATCTACATGAATCAACCTGAAGGATTCATTGTAGAAGGTCACGAAATGAAGGTCAGTAAATTACTTAAATCATTATACGGACTAAAACAGGCACCTAAACAATGGCATGAGAAATTTGACTATAGTGTAAAGAACATGGGATTCATGTCGAGTCTTTCGGATAAATGTCTTTACATATGTCATAGATCAGATAAAGTCACCATAATTTACTTGTATGTAGATGATATGCTCATTCTAGGATCTGATCAATCTGAAGTGGATGATGTTAAGTCAGTTCTAATAAAAGAATTTAGCATAAAAGACCTAGGTGTAGCTAACACTATACTAGGCATGCAAGTGAGCTTTGGGAAGAATGACATCTCCCTAAGTCAAAGCCACTACATAAATTCCATGTTGGATATGTGGGGATACAGTGACGGTAGAGCATTTGAGACTCCATACGACTATACTAACCGCTTAAAGCCCAATGAAGGAGCTACGGTTAGACAGTTAGACTACTCTAAACTGATTGGTAGTCTCATGTATGATATGGTCTGCACTAGACCTGACATAGCCTTTACGGTCGACATGTTATGCAGATTCACTAGCAATCTTGGCCAAGACCATTGGAACGCCTTAGATAGGCTAATGAGGTACTTAAAGCACACCCAACAGTATGCTTTATTCTACTCTCCACATCCTTAAGTTCTTGAAGGATATTCCGATGCATCATGGTGCTCAGAATTAAACGACAGCAAGTCCACTAGTGGGTTCGTACTCAAACTAGGAGGAGCAGCTGTAGCCTGGAATTCCAAGAGGCAATCCTGTATTGCCCTCTCTTCTACGAAATCCGAACTCTACGCTCTAGCATCAGCATGAGAAGAAGCAGAGTGGCTAAGAGATTTGGTGATGGACATTCCACTGTTGAGCCTGAAAATGAGTTATGTTGTAGTTTGCTGTGACAATGAGGCTACTAAAATGATTGCTACGAACACTTTGTTTAATGGCAAAAGAAGGTAACTAAGGCTGAAACGATCCTGGTTGACCTCTCTTACAAGTCAAGGGATTATGACCCTAATTGATGTTAGATCAAAAGACAATGTTGCAGACGCCTTGACCAAAGTCCTGAATAGAGCTCTCACAATAAAAACATCGGGGAAGATGAGACTAAAGTTCATAGAAATATGAAACTTTCCTCCGTTGCTTATATTTTGATAGTGAGAACCTATATAGTCGCAACATTCAAGCATCTAATAACAGACTGAAAACCCCAGTTGATTTACAAAATCAATACTAGACTGGTTCCTGCTAGACCAGATAGATATGCTGACAGTGTTACTCCACTACTGCTACAAGTATAAAGCTCACTCAGGTAGAGCTAGTTTACTTTAAAACGTCATTGGATATGTTTTATGAATTCATAGAGTCTAACTCATGAAATTCCTTGCAGGCACTGGTGGAGATGGAGGAGAGAAAGTAGTTTTTGACATGGATGTTGATGATTTACTAGACGAGTAGAATTTTCATATGCTTTTATCTTTGTCCTTATGTTTTTCAGACTTATATTGATGAGTAGCACTTTATTTCTGGATGTTTTATTTTACTGTGTAAACTCCTACTGTTGTTTAATGTGCTAACTCTTATGGTATTGCGTAAAGTCGAAAACTCTTTTTTATGTTACTCACTACTTTCTGCACTTCGAAACGTATACATTATTTGTCAAAAATATTGGAGGAGATTGTTAATGTATATTTGGACATATAACGTGTTTGGAGGCTAAACGGGTCAATTGAGTACACGGATACCTGATACCCGTAAACACTCTTAGAGTTTGCTTATTTATACCCGCCTAGGGGAAACGGAGAGTTCATTCCACCTTGATGTGCCTCTGGATGCTTCGACCAACACCACTCTCATCCCTTACAAGCTTTTAGTGAAGAAAAGTGGAGAAAAATAGCTAAGTCCACGAAATATTGAAGTGAGTGTCCGTCGGTCCTTCCACGAAGTATCCACGAGAGCGCTCTTCCTTGCTTTGTCTTGAGATCACTAAAGAGTCCAAATGAGTGTTGGGCGTGAGCAGACTAGAAAGAGAGCGGGGTGAATTCCTATCGAATTAACGATCCAAGTCTCACGTTCTCGACTGAAAACCTCAGAGCTCTCTAGTCCCTTGAGTTGTTTCTTTTCAAATGAAGGCTTGTGTGCATTTTTATAGCTTTCATTTAGGGATGCGTTGGTAATTGTGTCCGGCTGGATCCTGAGTTGGGGAATGACGTCACACCGTTCAGGCCACCCGGATCACCAATTTTCCCGAAATAACCAACATGCCCCCCGGGCGGTTCGGCCCGAGCAAGTTGACCGGCAATGTCTGTTGCTGGAGTCGGCGGCAGTGCGCCGGAGGTCGACAACGCGGGCCAGCGCGGGCGTGGAGACACTGGTCGCGCGCGCGCACATGATGGTCGCGCAAGCGGGGGATGGTTGCGCGCCCCTAGATGGCGGCACGCGCGCTGGCCATGCGTGCGCTGGCCGAGCACGTGCATGCTGACTATGTGTGCGTGCGTGCAGGCTGTGCACGGTATGCGCGTGCCCTTGATTTCTTCACCCCTTTCATGGTGTTTCTGGATCGCTCGAGCGAGCGCTGCTCACGCACGCCGCTCGCTTGGGCAGGATGCATTATTTGAGCTTTTCGGTCGATGTCCTGCTCGTGTGACTCAGAAATCCTTAGGGGGTGTAACATCCCAGTTCGAACTAGACCCCTCGAGTGACACGGGTCACTTAGAGATGCTCGGACCAGGTGGGATCTTGAGATCCTAATAGTTAGGTTAAAAGTGGCTCTTAATGATAAATGTTGACAAAAATCGTATTGATTACATTCACTTGAAAAGAAATGAAGTTCCAACCATTAGTAAAGAGAGAAATCTGTAAGTGTTTTGGAGTTGGGCTGTTAGGGAAGAAAATTGGGGGTGATTGGCAAGGATCTGCTTCCTATTAGCTAGCGTCCGGCGGTAACGCTACCGCCGACGCTAGTGTGAGACTTGTTCCCCAACGCAGCTCACCGTCTGTTCGTCGAACGCAGTTCACCTCCAGTTCGTCGAACGTAGTTCACATTCTGTTCGTCGAACCCAGGTCACCGTCTGTTCGTCGAACGCAGCTCACCGTCTGTTCGTCGAACACAGCTCACCGTCTGTTCGTCGAACGCAGCTCACCTTCAGTTCGTTGAACGCAGCTCACCTTCAGTTCGTCGAACGCAGTTCACCTCCAGTTCGTCGAACGCAGTTCACATCGAGTTAGTCCAACGTAGTTCACCTTCTGTTCGTCGAACGTAGTTCACCATCTATTCGTCGAACGCAGCTCACCATCTGTTCGTCGAACGCAGCTCACCATCTGTTCGTCGAACGCAGCTCACCTTCAGTTCGTCGAACGCAGTTCACCTCCAGTTCGTCGAACGCATTTCACCTCCAGTTCGTCGAATGCAGTTCACCTCCAGTTCGCCGAACGCAGCTCACCTTCTGTTCGTCGAACACAGCTCACTGTCTGTTCGTCGAACGCACCTCCAATTCGACGAATGGCCTGGCCCTTTCTTTTCTCGAGAAATCAGGCGATTTTCAACATGCCTTGGAAATGGAAATTGCATTTAATGCCATTAATGCTATCTCTTTATCTCTCTTTCTATCTTTCTCTCTCTTTCTCCTTCTTCCCTAGACGAATGGGCTGGAATAATGGAGTCAGAAGAGTATTCTTCTTCATCTTCTTCTTCTTCTTCTTTTCCCTCACCTTAAGGTTTTAACTTAGGGTTCTTGAAGGAGCAAGCTTGGAGAAGGATTTGGAGCTTGGCCGACCACCACCCCGCTGCCATGAAGATGAGCTTGAACCATGGCTAGAAAATAAGGTGACTTCCGACCCCTCTCCCTTGGTGCTAGATCGTAGAGAAAATTAGGAGAGATGTTGAGCTCAAAAGAGCTTGGCTTGTGAGTTAATGGAGTTTCCTAGGAAAAGACCAAATCGGACCTTTCTTGTTAGGGCACCGATTGCCGCAAAAGTTCCTTCAATCACTTCTTCTCTTCAAAAGGAAGAGATAGGATTTGATTTTGTTGAAATCCATGGTCTATGGAGGGAGTATTGGATGGGAGAAGGTGTAATGACCTAACCCTTGTTTTTGGAGAAAATGATGAATAGTCCCCTGTTATGTAGGATTTTAAGTTATTTATTAGGTGAAAAGATGAGGAGTAAATTCCTTGTTAAAAACCCCTTGTTAAATAGGGTTGTTAACTATATAATGGTGTGATAAAGGTGATGATAGCCCCTTGCTAAAGAAGTTCAAATTATATCATTTCACTTGGTTATTAATGGGGTAAAATTGTGCGCAGCTGGGTTCGAGCCAATTTTTAGGCTCGATCCCACTGGAATTAGACTTCGGGCTCGACATGAAAGTTGTAGCCCTCGGAAAGAGCTTTCCGACGATAGGTTATGCATTTTCTGAAGTTACCAGTAGTTTCCTACAAGTTCAGTCGAGTGGATTGTCCAGAAAGCGGGAATGGGTTAAGTGCGTGCTCTTTTGCTGTCCAGATTTTTGCAGTTGACTTCAGAGCAGATTTTAGGTAGGACCCACTTGGATCTGGGTTTAGGACTCAACATGAATGTTGTAGCCCTTGATGTTAGCTTTCCAAAATGGGGTGGATCATAATTTTTGGACAACTGTAGCACCCAGAAATCCAGTTTTAGTAAACAGTGTCATAACACTTCCGATATCAGTATTTTGTGGATTTCTCTTAAAATATTGGTTGGATGCTCATGAAAACTGGTGGAGACATAGGTGATAACAATATGTAGATCCCTGTTGAATTTCATAATTTTTGGATAAGTAGTATTAAAGTTATTGTTGTTTCGCTTGATAATTTGAAGAAGATATAAATGTTGAATGTGAAGCCTGATTGGGCCGAAATTTTGTATGAATCATGTACATACTAGTATTGACCTGTGATAACGATTTAAGATTTATATCCATTGGGATGACTCCTTAAATGAACCTTCAATTGTTAGTTTCGGGTGGAACCATAAATAGGGCATGTGTGGTTGATGGTGAAGGTAAATAACTTTGATTATGGGTGAGATCTAAGTGTTTAGCATTATTTATAATGGTCAAATAAATGTAGAGCACCGTAAATACGTATTGCATAATACAATGAGGTCGAAATTCGGTGGTAATGATTCCGGCATTAATTACGACTTATAGTAGAAGTTTCTGTGGATTTGGCTTTAGAATGAATCCATAATTAAACGTTCCGCTATAAATTATTATGCGGAAAAGAAAGGTTAAGGTGCTCATCTGGACCAGGATTTTGGAAACGTGACGTTAAACGCACAAGTAGTCCTACAGGATCTAGTATGGTAATTTTCATGTTATACACACGCTACTGCATAGAGTCATGATAACTCGGTATGAGTAGCATTGATGGTTTGGTGTGGATTATAAGATTTGGTTATATCTTGTGGTGAAATGTTAAGGACCCAGTTGTTGGGGGCCTTGGATGCTAATTAGCATCGGTTGAACTGGTATGATGTGAAAGGTAAGAAGGCTCCATCCGTGAGTCCTGGGGTGCTTGATTGCATGGGTGTGCATGGGAATTACATGATTGTGCATGGTTTACACATGATGGTGTAACGATCCGGGTTGGAGGATTACTTGTGGCGGGTCTACGGGCTTGCTAATCATGACACCGACAGAAGACGGCAGTTAGATTCTAGACCGGTTGGGTTGGACTCTTGGTGCTCACCTACCCAAGTCCCCTTCTGTGTCCTTGAAGGCTCAGCATGATGCGAGCAGTACACAGAGTCTCCACTGTGTGTTCTTAGCGTCGAGGTGTACAGAGGCCTAGGACTGGTAATATTCATACCCTCCTAGTAGTGGAGGAGCTCGTTCCACTGTCTCCGTCTGGCCACGACGGGAGATGCCTGAGTGGTTAGCTACCTCTCAAAAAGCGAGAACTGTAGGTCTATGTCAACATAGAAACTATGCATGGGTGAGTCATCATATCATAATCATTGCATTGCATTCATCATTCATAATCATAGCATTGCACCACATCGAGTCCATCATATAAATTAGTATGGGCTCTTTTATATGATGTGTTCCAGCATGGAAGCCTTAACTTAGGGCATTCATATAAGTTAAGGTACGATATGAACTGCTTACTTCTTCTATGTTGTTTCACTACTTGCTTATGCTCTGCCATTGTCATATTACCTGTTAGATGTACTTATTATACATTTGATACACTGCTGTAGTTACATCTTTCCTTGTCACCTATTTTTGCTACTACTGACTATATTGCAGCTTTTCTTCACCCTTCCGCCTGGTGCCTTGGAGTCGCCGGGGGAGAGGATGTGAAGCCACTTAGTCTTTATGACTAACGGTTGTTACACCACTACTTTTAGGTGCTGCAGCGTACTACATAGGAGGACAGCAAGGCCAGGATGACGGTGCTGGTGATTACGATACCTTCGCTACCGTCAGTGGCAGATTTGAGCAAGTGGTTAGAATGTAGCCTTAGGGTAAGTTTATACTCTGATGATATACAGGAGCTTGTGTAGCTTTCTATCTTTTTGTACTGTTTGGACATTGTTTCTTAATTGTGAATATATGGCTTCTTGCTTTTACATTATTGATGGGTTGGCGCTGTTCAGTTGGTTTGGCCGGCAGGATAGGCGTCTTGTGGGGGGAGGCTAGCTCATGCGCTGGCACTTCCGCAAGGCGGCTGTACTGGGCATAAGACTCCCCTTGGCCGTGTAATGTGTTCCGGGAGGGGGGTCTTATAGGGGGAACCTCATCAAATGACCCCAAAATTTTCACGGGTCGTGATCCGCAAAGCGACGAGCCCGAAATTTTTTGACCTCGATCATTTTACCTTGAGGTTGTGGACTTCGAATCATTACTCCGTGAGCGCACAACTAATTATATATATATAAATTATTTTGCGACGTGAAGTATTCTTGTCGCTAAGCATGAAGTCGTGCATTGATCACTTGGCGCCACTTTTGTTCGTCTTGCGAGTTGAAGATTCCATAGTGGGCGTCAGATAGTCTTTTTTGCGGCTACTTGTTTGTGCATCGCCCTTGCTAGCCATATAGCCTTTGCGGCGCTTTGTTGGGATGTTCTCCCATTTTGAGCTTTGCGAGCTTCGATGATTTGGAAGTATTTTTCTTTTTAGGTACTTTACACTAGAACGTGGGAACATATCGCTGCATGTAGGCTTTAGCAAGTGCCACTGGGCATTAGTGCTGGGGCGGATGCTTGAATGCTGCGCAGAGGGTTGTTCTACCCCCTCTCCTTGGTGGCACGGAAGGACTCATAGTCCATTTTTGTCTGAGTGGTGCATGAGGACTCATGGCCGGCCCTAGCCGATCCCCATATGAGGGTTTGGGGACTACTCTTGCTTTTGAGTTACAAAGGGTCCTTTGTCCGATCTTATTTAAGCAGAAGAACTCGGGGCACGTTCCAAAGGAAGTGGTGGAGGAACTTTGCCTGTTCGCGCCTTAGGAGGACTCAGGGTCTGTCCGGTAGGAGGAGGCGATGGACCTTTGTCTGTTTGGGCCTCAGTAGGACTCGGGGTCCGTCCGATTGGAGGTAGCAAAGGAACTTTGTTTATTCGGGACTCAGGAGGACTCGGGGTCCGTCCAATTGGAGGTGGTGAAGGACCTTTGTCCGTTCGGGCCTCAAGAGGACTCGGGGTCTGTCCGGTTGGAGGTGGTGATGGACCTTTGTCCATTCGGGCCTCAGAAGAACTTGGCGGTCCTTCCAATTGGAGGTAGCGAAGGACCTTTGTCCGTTCGAGCCTCAGGAGGACTCTGGGTCCGTTTGATTGGATGTGGCGAAGGACCTTTGTCCCTTCGGGCCTCAGGTGGACTCGGGGTCCATCATGTTGGAGGTGGTGAATGACCTTTATCAATTCGGGCCTCAGGAGGACTCATGGTCCGTTCGGTTCAAGGTGGTGAAGAAACTTTGTCCGTTTGGGCCATAGGAGGAATCGGGGTACGTTCGATTGGAGGTGCAGAAGGAACTTTGTCCATCTCACCTTGACAATAGAAGGACACGGGGTCCATTCTCTCAGGAGGTGCAGAAGGACTTTCGTTCATCTCGCATTGACAGTAGAAGAAAACAGAGTTCGTTGGTTCTAGCGATCCAGTATAGCAGGTGGAATCTGAAAGAGGCAGCGGTGATATTGCTAAAGGGGAAGATACACGTGGGTATGAGCTTGGTTCTACGTTTCTCCCTTCTGAAGAACTCTGATCATTGGTAGAAGTGGCGCAGGTTCTGCGCGTTCCAAGTCCGGCGGAGCGACTTCCCATCTGGGACCTCAGCTTGTAGGTCCCAGGCTTTACTAATGCGGTGAAGACGAATGGTCCTTCCCATGTTGGGGAGAGTTTGTCTTTTTCAGGGCTCATTCCTGCTTCCTCGAGGTTTCAGAGAACTATCTCCCCGATGCTGATTGGTCTTGGCTTTACCCTCCTGTCGTAGAAGCAAGCCATGCAATTCTGATTCATGGCGGAAAAACATTGCGCTGCTTTGTCCCTGACTTCCTGGACCAAGTCAAGAATTTCCCAAAGGAGTGCCTCGTTCTGTGCTGTGTCGAAAGCTTGGATGCAGGGCTCGGAATGTCGATGTCCACTAGTATGACTGCTTCTGACCCGTAGCATTGTTTGAAGAGTGTCTCCCCCATTAGGGTCCTTTCTGTCATGCAATAAGACCATAACAAGTTGAGGAGGGCATCTTCCCATTGCCCCTGCCTCCTGGAGGCGGGTCTTCAAATCTTTTTGGATGGTGCGGTTAATGACATCTGTCTGAACGTTTGCTTGTGTATTTGCTGCAGCTGTATGATAGAGCTCTTCAAATCCTTAGATCCTCGCACATTTTTGTTAATCTCTTCCCCATAAATTGCATCTCATTGTCGACGATGATTGTTGCTAGGATGCCAAAGCGGTAGTCGATGTTTTTCCAAACGAACTGCTTGGCATTTTTTCGGTGATCTTGTCCAGTGGCTCCGCCTCGACCCACTTAGAGAAGTAATCGACGACCAAGATGATGAATTTCCTCTGCCTAGAGGCCAGTGGGAAGGGACAAAGTTAATCGATCCCCCACTGTGCAAAAATCCATGCACTCTGAAGTGGGGTGAGGCTGATCGGGGGTTGATGAGGAATGTTGGAATGAAACTGCAGCTTTCTCATTTTCGAACAAAGTCGAGGGCATCTTTCTTCGGAGTGGGCCAATAGATACCTTGTCGCAAGACCTTTAGAGCCAATGATTTGCCTCTCAGATGCTCTCCCCATATCCCCTCATGAATTTCCCTTAGGGCGTAGTCGGCCTCAGCGGGGAGTAGGCACTTCAGGTAGGGTCCAGAGAAGGAGCACTTGTAAAGCTCGTTGGCGATGATGGAGAATGATGTGACGTGGGTCCACAGTCGGCATACCTCCAATCGTCCCTCATGCAATTGCTTGCACCCCAGGTAAGCGGTAATTGGATCCATCCAACAAGGCTCCCCTTCTGATATAGTGCCTATCTCCTACGGTCCGTTGATGCTAGGGATTAATAAGTCTTCAACTCGTCGACGCCTTGACTGATATCCCGTGGTGGATCTTGAGAGATTGGAGAGTGCGACGGCTCTGGTATTTTGTTCCATGGGAATGTGGAGAATATGGTGAGACTTGAACTTCCCAAGGAGCGACCTTGCTAGCCGGAGATAATGCACGAGGTGCTTGTTCTTGGTCTCGTAGTCTCCCTCAACCTGTGAGACCACCAGTTGAGAGTCCGAATTGACGGTCAAGTTTTCTGCTCCAAAATCGACGGCCAAGCGAAGGCCGACGACCAAGGCTTCATACTCTGCGACTTCGTTGGTGGCTGGAAACTCAGTCTAAGCCTATACATGAGGGTGGCTCCTTCGGGACTGGTCAGCAGCAAACCCGCGCCTTCCCCATCAGTTCCTGATGCCTCATCAACATACAATAACCACAGCGCGGGAGCCACGCTATCAGGGAGGGGCGCGTTCTCCGGATGGATCGTGCACTCCACTATGAAGTCTGTTAGGACTTGAGACTTGATGACGGGTCTTGGGAAGAATTGGATATCAAACTCTCGTAACTCTACTACCCACTTAACTCGTCTCCCCGATACCTATGGTTTTTGCAGGATTGTATGGAGCGGTAGCTGGGTGAGCACCTTGCTGGTGTGGGCTTGGAAGTATGGACGAAGCATCCTTTTTAAGAATACCCAGGCTAGGGCCATTTTTTCCGCTGCTGGATATCTACTCTCAGTGCCGGATAGGTCCATGCTGAGGTAACAGACTAGGCATTGCACCACTCCTTCTTCCTTGACAAAGATCGAGCTGAGTGCTTGCAGCGATACTGCCAAGTACATAAAAGGGCCTATCTGACGGTGGGCTTGGAGAGTAGCAGGGGAGAGGCCAGGTACTGCTTGAGGTGTTCGAAAGCGTCCTGACACTCATCCGTCCATTAAAACACGGTATTGCACGCCCCACAGAGTGCTTTGAAGAATGGGATGTTCTTATCACCTGTCTGAGCCAGGAAGTGGGAGAGCGTGGCTATCCTCCCGTTGAGAAGTTGAACTTCCTTGATAGTGCGAGGGGGAGACATCTCCTCCAAAGCCTTGATTTTCTCGGGGTTGGCCTCAATTCCTCGTTGCGTCACCATGAAGCCAAGAAATTTTCCTGCGGTGACCCCGAACGTGCACTTGGAGGGGTTTACACACATCTACAAGTGTTGGAGAAGTTGAAAACGCTTGTCCAGGTCTTCCAGGTGGTGGCCACACCGAATGCTTTTTTACTAGCATGTCGTCGACGTAAACCTCTATGGACTGCCCGATGAGGTCCTTGAATACTCTGCTCATCAGTCTATGGTAAGTATCTATGACATTCTTTAAACCGAATGACATTACTTTGTAGCAGTACACCCCTCTGTCTGTTCGGAAGGCGGTGTGCTCCTCGTCTGCCGGGTTCATCTGGATCTGGTTGTATCCTGAGTAGGCATCCATGAAACTGAGAAGTTTGTGTCCGACTGTGGCGTCCACTAGATGTTTGATGCGAGGAAGCGGGAAGCTGTCTTTCAGGCAGGCTTGGTTGAGGTTACTGTAGTCGACGCACATTCTCCACTTCCCAGAGGCTTTCTTTACCATGACTATGTTGGCGAGCCAAGTGGGGCACTCTGCTTCCCGTATGAATTGCGCGGCCAAGAGCATTTGCACTTCTTCCTCTATTTCCTGGAGTCGCTCGGGCGCAAAGTTGTGCTTCTTCTGGATCACAGGTCTACATGTAGGATCATTATTTAATGAATGTGTGATTATCTATGGATCCACTCTGGGCATGTCGTTGGGACTCCAAGCAAACACATCGTGGTTTGCGCGTAGGAAGCTTATGTATTCTCGTTGCTCCTCCGGGGACAGTAGTGACCTGATCCACGCTGTGCTGGTGGCATCCACCATGAGGAGTGGAATTTTGGCGAGGCCCTCATCCGGTGTCGCTCATTGTATGGTGGCCTCGTCCCAGAGGTCAAAGTTGTCGATGTGGAGGGTCATGCCCTGCGACGATCGAGCCTGACTTAGGTAGCAAGTATGCACCGCTCCATGATCCCCTCAAACAATGCCCACGGCATCGGGAGTTAAGAACTTCATCGCAAGGTTTGGTATGGAGGGGATTGCACCGAACGCGACCTTGAGAGGCCTGCCAAAGATAGCATTATAGGTGGAGTTGCACTTCAAGATTACGAACTGGATGTTGTGGGTTGCTTACCTTGGGAATTCTGCTAACATCACTGAAAGGATGACCATCCCCGACATCAGGATTGGCTGATTGTTGAATCCATAGTTCGAACTGCTTGCTGGATGGAGATATCCCTTACGGATCTTCATGCTCTAGAAAGTGGGTAAGAAATGGACGTCGACTGAACTCTTATTGTCCACGAGAATTCTCTTGACATGAGGCAAAGCTCTTTGCTCTCCTACCCTGGCGCTAATGATGAGGGGATCTTAATGTGGTGCGCACACTCATTTGAGGTCTTCGTCCAGTAGCACCCTCTTGCTGAGGTGGTTGTCTTCGCCCCTTGTGGCGGAGAAAACACAGTCTGTATGGGTAGGAGGCCCTGCAATGGTCTTGACTTGTCTGTCTGTACGTCTGCCCCCTTGCGCCCCTAGGTGGTGGAAAAGCTGGGAGCTTGCCCGAACCGGGGTGAATGTCTCCCTTGCGTTCTGCGATACCCCTTCGACGGAAGTCATTGTTGCGGGGGGTGCGAAAATCCTCCTTTGTATCACTGTTGTTAGTTGGGAGCGCTTGTGTTGTACAAGCATTGTCCTTGGAAATTCCTTAGAGTTTTGGGAAATGCTTCCCACAGATGGTGCCAAACTATTGTGGGTTGACCGGTTTCCTGTGGTCCGGAGAAATGGACCGCCTTAGCTCTGAGTCAAACCGGGTGCGCAAACGGTCAAGAGAAAACTAAGCAGCAATGACACAGAGATGTTTTAGCGTGGAAAACTCAAAAACGTGAAAAACCACATGGACGGATCGGTGTCAGGCCAAAATCCACTAGTTTCCTTAAGTTTACAAGATTTTGAGTTCCCTCAGAGGGTGACAGACCACCATTCCCGTATTAGCTTTTAGTGAAGAAAAGTGAAGAAAAATAACTAATTCCACGAAGTATTGAAGTGAGCATCCGCCGGTCCTTTTACGAAGTATCCAAGAGAGCGCACTTCCTTGCATTGCCTTGAGCTCAATAAAGCGTGAGCGGACTAGAAAGGGAGCGAGGGGAATTCCGAGCGAAGGAACAATCTAACTCCCACGTTCTCGCCGAAAAATCTCAGAGCTCTCTCTAGTCCCTTGAGTTGATTCTTTTCAAATGAAGGCTTGGGGGCCTTTTTATAGGTTTCTTAAAGGGACGCATTGGTAAGCATCCGGCTTGATCCTGAGTTGGGAATGACGTCGCTCCGTTCCAGTCACCCGAATTACTATTTTTCCCAAAATGATCAACATGGCCCCCTAAACGGTCTGGGTAGCCCAGGCGACCCGAGCGGCCCGGCGAAGGCGACGGTCGGAGGCATCCAAAGGAGGCGGACGCGGTGACAGCACACCGGAGGTCGGCGGCGCCCGCCGGCACTTGCGCAGGGGCGCTCGTTGATCGCGCGAGCTGGAAGCGCATGCGGGCTGGCCATGCGCGCGGGCTGGCCATCCGCGTGGGATGGCCGCGCGTGCTGGCCATGTGTGCGTGTGTGCATAGGGGTCGTGCATGTACTGGCCAAGGGCACGCGTGGTGATTATGTGTGTGCGAGCACTATCCATGCACGGTGCCCGCATGTGCTTGGTTTTGTCCCCCCCCCCCCCCCCCCCCCCCCCCTTCCGGGTGTTTCTGGATCCCTCGAGCGAGCGCGGCTCGCTCAGGCAGGCTGCATTATTTCAGCGTTTCGATCGAAGTACTGCTGGTGTGACTCAGAAATTCTTAGGGGGAACCCCATCAAGTATATTAACATGATCCGTACTTAAATTTCACTTAGAATTGCTAGTTTTCATGTAATGTTTTTAATTCAAATTTTTTATTAAATTCACTTAAATGGAAGGAGTTGATGCATCAAATATTTCTACACACGCCATTCGTGAAAAAAATGATCAAGGATGAGTTCATCTCAGTTTATTAAAAGACGGAAATGAAAAAAATAAATTCAGATGTTTGCATTGCGGAACTCTTCATAGTGGAGGGGAAATTAATAGAATGAAATAACACTTAGCCAGAATTAAAGAAAATATTGGGGCTTGTAAAAAGGTCCCTCTTCAAGTTCGTCACCAAATTCAAGAGTATCTCAGAGGGATTTCAGGGGGAAAATAAGAGATTCAAGAAGCAAGAGAAAATATAGGTATATATGATGAACATGTAACTGAGGAGGAGAGAGTATGGGCGATTGCTCCATCTAGAAATTCTATTACGGAAGATAAACTTAAAATGAAGATAGATGAAATTGATAATTTCTTCGCTCCTAGAACATCAATAGGATCAAAACCATCTATTAAAAGTATTTTGGCGTCAAATAAAGTTGTACATCGTGCTGATTGGGTCATGCCTAGATGGTTTTATGGTAATTGCATACTAATGAATGCCTTAAACTCAACTTTTGCACAAAAGACTATTGATGCAATCACATAATTGGTCATGTATATAAATTACCTACATATTATATGACGAGAGTCAATCTTGTAAGAGATTGTAGGGAAGAATGTAAACTATTAGTAGAAGCTTACAAAAATAGTTGGAAAGAGACTAGGTGCACAATTATGGTTGATGGTTGGACTGATGTAAGGAGTAGAACAATAATAAACTTTTTAGTTTATTGCCCTAGTGGTTTGTCATTTTTGAAGTCTGTTGATGCTTTTGATATTTATAAGGACGCATAAACATCGTGTGAGCTATTTTCTGAAGTAGTTCAATGTGTTGGAGTTACCAATAATGCTTCAAAAGTAGTGACTGATAATGCGGCAAATTATAAAAAGGTGTGTGCTTTGCTACATGAGAAGTATGCTAATATTTATTGGTCTCTTTGTGTCGCTCATTGATTGAATTTTTTTTTAAAAAAATTTGTTCTATGAGTCCTGTCAAAGATCTCACAAACAAAGCTTCAAAAGTAACTATAATGTGTATAATCATATCCTCTTATTATCTTGGCTAAGAAAAAGAGAAGGATGGAAGGAGATTGTGCGTCCTCGGGCAAATCGGTTTGCAATTACTTTTATTACATTAAAGAGTGTACATGATCATAACATGATTTACAAGCTTTGATAAAAAGTAAATATTACTCTAATTCTATGGCTAAAATAGTGAAAGGAAAAAAGCAACTTCAATTATTTCGGATAACAAGTTTTGGGCTTCTTGCTTGATAATGACAAAAATATCAGGTCCTATCATAAGATTATTACGTATTGTTGATGTTGATGAGAAGTCATCACTTGGATATGGTTATGATGGATTATACAGGGTAAGGAAAGCAATAAAAAATTTGTTCAAAAATAAGAAAAGATTGTACATGCCATACACAAGTATTATCAAGAGTAGATGGGATTGTCAGTTTCGTCAAAGGATACACTACGCTGCATATTTTTTTAATCCAACATTTCAATATGATAGAGATAACTATTGTCAAAGACCTAAAGTGTTACAAGGGTTGATGGAGTTAATTGAAAACAAGGGCGTATGTAGAAACCAAAAGATGCAATGATGGAGGTTAGACTTTTTCGTGATTAGCTAGAAAGTTTTAGAAACCTGAAGTGATACAAGGGTTGATCGAGTTAATTGAAAACAAGGACGTGTGTAGAAACCAAAAGATGCAATGATGGAGGTTAGACTTTTTCGTGATTAGCAAGAAAGTTTTAGAAAGCCCCTTGCAATCAAATTTGCGACAAAAATGCAACCCGGTGAGCACACAAATTTATTTTGTAAATATTTAATGTTTCAATCTATGAATTTACAATTATCTTTATCTAATAATTATCTTTGTAATGTTCTTGATGTAGGGGTTTTCGTGATTAGGAGATTGACACGAACAAGACGTCTCTCAACGCCCTTTCACGCCTAGATCTACCGCACCTACACAAGCATCTATCATCGCAATACGTTTCGCATCTAACGCATCACATACACCACAAAGGGAGGAATGATCGACTCTAAAATAACGATCGGAAAAGAGTCGGATTATTCCCCAAATTAACATAAAGGTTGCCAATCCTTTTGGAGAGCAAAATCAAGGCTATAGGCCAAGATCCGCTCAAGCAAATTGGACCTACCCGATCTGGAAATAAAGAGATTTGATAACAACGAAATCAATTCAGAAATTGCAAACGGAGTATTTTAAAATCGCGGATAAAACGGTTGCTCAACCTCCACAAATCTAAAGCAAGAAATCACAAAGATGAGGGAGAGATGTTATCCAACCCGGATCTAACAATCGCATAAGATATGCGGGAGAATCACTCTCTCCACGGATCCACCAGCATCACACCAAATGGGGCTGCAACCTTCTTCCTTGGATTCGCACCGAAGGAATCCACGCTGGAGTCGCACCGAAGAGGGGTGGAGGAAGCAATCGTTGGAGTCACACCAAGGGGGGGGGGGGGGGGGGGGGGGGGGCGGCAAGGAGGTGGCTCCTCTTTGGCCGAAATTCTCAAGGGAGAATTTAGGGTCATTTCTTTCTTAATCTATTTAATCCTCATAATAGCCTCCTTATGTAGGAGTTACACAACATTCAACCGTTCAAGATGGAGATGTAATCTCAACCATCCGCACGGTTAAATACACACCAAATGTTTTAAATGCAGGAAATAAACAATAAAAATACTCAAATGAATATAAAATTATTACCCCAAACATGGAATAATTTTATATTCACAAATATAAAATAAAACGCATAATAAATAGATAACTTGGTCTTCACGCGGACTTAGCATGCCGCAGGCGGAGGTTGTAACGCTGCCTTCCGTTAGTGTCATCATGGTGCCTAAAATCCTTATGTCGTTGTTCCTCGGCAACCGGCTCATCATCAAGTAGTGGTGGAGGGGTCGCACCATCAGTTCTTTGTCTAGATGAATGATGGAGGCTGTTTGGATCTAATGGTCATCAATTGCAAAAATTAGCAATTCATATTATTAGCCATACATCTTCTTCTTTGGGTTGTGAAAGAAATTGGAGTGTCTTCGAAAAAATTCACACTAAAAGAAGATACCGTTTCGAGCACCAAGAATTAATGATCTTGTATATGTTCGATATAATCTTAATATAAGAAATCAGTATGATTTTCATTTTATATATTTTTTAAGGTTTAATAGTTTTAAATTTCGAATCTTTTTAATAACATTTTACACTTCTATCATTCTATGTTGGCTTTGGGATTACTTCTACGAAAAGGAGTTATGATCCTTTAGATTACACATGTATTGATTTGGACTATTGGGTGGTGGAAATGGAAACAGTGTTGTAGCTAACATATGATGATCGAGAAAATAAAATTTATAATGAAGACGGTATCCCAATAATTGCAGAACAAAACTTTAATACTACACTACCAACTCAAAGTAAGTGTATAGGTGCATGACAATATTTATGTATAATTGTATAATTTAAAAATATGTTATTTCATAATTTAATTATATATATTGATCATGTAGATGATGAACAAATTGGTATTACCGAACCATTTGTTGAGCACACCGACTTGGAAAATTCTAGAGATGAGTGTATATAGCACCCCAGTTTTCCCCAGCATAAGAAAGAAGGTTCCAGGTAGCAGGAGCCAACGCTAGGTGTTAGTGTTAACACTAGGCGTTAAGTCGATAATTCGACGGATTTCCCTTTTCGTCGTAAAGGTCATGTTCTCATCGCGAAGACTCGATGATTCGTCGAAAGCTAACATTGGGCGTTAAGGTTAACGTCAGTGGCAGTTATTCGATGAAAGAACTGTTGAGTCGTCGTGAAGCTCCTATGATTGTCGAATGTCTAACGCCTGGCGTTAAGAGTTAACGCGCAACCTTAGGCCTTCATCCAATAGGAGTAAGAGGTTCTGGTTGAACCAACTTTGGGATTAACGCCCAGCGTTAGAGTCAACGCCGGCTTTAGCGAGGAAACTATAAATGGCACCCAATTGTAAGAATCTCTTCAGTTTTCTGGCTTAACTCCCTTTCCATCGCTGAAGGAAGTAAATGGGCAAGAAGGAGATCTTTTTGGGCTATCCGTTCATCGTGCCGAGGGAAAATCTATGTAGGAGATTGCTTGAGTGCTTGTGCCATCTTTGAAGTCGTGGAGAGGAAGGTGTTTCGAAAAATTCCATCTGGTTCAATCTCAAACTTATGGCATCGAAACGAGCATTGAGGGTAATGATTCTCCTCTTTAATCTATGGACATGCTAGTCATTGGATTTGCATAATCGCAGGAAGATTTCCGCTAATTAGTGGATAAGTTTCTTCCGACGGGTTGAAATGGATTATCCCCGTAGAAATTGCATATAGAGTTCGGATGGTTGTATGGACATAGGCATACTGTGTGAAGCCCATTTGGACAGGTTGGTCTAGATTAGTGATGTTGATATTGCACTCCGGAGAAGACTCGGAGTATGTATGATTATTTTTGGGTTCTGGGTACTGTGATGTGTTGCAGGGAGTTCTGGAGGTGATCTCTAGAAAATACCCAAAAGAGCGGACAGAATGGGAGTTCTGTAGCTAACGCCAGCGCTAGTGCTAGAGCCGGCACTATCGTCAATGGTCCTTGAGATCGCGTGGTATGATTTCCAGTGGCGCTGGGGGCCGTGGCGATGACCCTGTGAGGTCATCTATATGATCGGGATGAGGTGAAAGTTTACCTGCATTGTGTTGTTTGTTCGCGGTGATTGAGCTGGGACTAGCTGGATCCAAACCCATCCATAGTGGTCTGTGAAGAGGCCGCCCCTCGGTGCACCGTCTTATGGAATTTGCTGGAAAATGTTGGTGAGTACGGCTTAGCTCAATGTGGTCATCCAAGTTGAAAAAGGACTTATGGATGGAGTGTGCCTTGAGAGCACAATACGCTCGGCCTCGAGTGGACGTATATGGTGATTATTTCTATGCGGTGCTTAGACGCACTTGTTAAATATCTGTTGCTATTGCTTGCTTGTAGAGAAGGAAAACTGTTGGTGATGCCAGAATTGCCCCCGGCGTGCGGCGCTATTCGAAGCAGGTTTTATCCCTGTGGGGCTAACTGGCTGCCCCGTGGATCCGCCCGAGGACCAAGTTGATATAAAGAACAGTTGCGCCTTCACCAAACAGACCGGTCTTTTGGTCGAGTTGGTGGCGCTGGGTCCTCTCAATTGGTATCAGAGGGGGTCATGGGTTCGAAACCCCAGGGTCATTTCTGGGGGGGGGATTGTTGGTGCTGCCAGAAATTCCCCCGGCGTGTGGCACTATTTGAAGCAAGTTTTATCGCTGTGGGCCTAACTGGCAGCCCCGTGGATCCGCCCGAGGACCAAGTTGATATAAAGAACAGTTGCGCCTTCACCAAATAGACCGGTCTTTTGGTCGAGTTGGTGGCGCTGGGTCCTCTCAAAAACCACTGCCCCAAGCATGGGGTGGGGTCGTTATAAATCTGGGTCAGCTAAAGCTGACCGGTTACCTGTTTTCCCACTGCTTGGTGGATTGTGTTTGACAGGTCCTGGCGAGACGAGCGGGAAATAGCGGGTTGGAACCCTAGCTGCTGCTCTTTGCTGGCCCTTGAAGGCCCAAGTGTTTTGTTTACTACTTTTCATGTGTGGCCGGCCTGCGTGTCGATGTTTGGAAGCCACTATCGATGTAAACATTTCACATGTAAATTTATGTATTTTTATTCCTAGTGAACAAGCGGACAAGCAATGTGATCTGGTTTTAATTTCAATAAATGCTTCTGTTGCTTATGGCTCTGTGTATGCTAAGATGGTTTTATTTGAAACTATTTAACTGCTAATTGCGTAACACTCTTTACTGTTCATTTAATATGACGTGGGGTCCCGACCAGACCTACTGTTATATTCGATGTAACGGGGCGGGTGTTACAAATTGGTATCAGCTACGGGTCTCGTTCCCTTTCCGTCCGAATTCGTGGTCGAATTCTTTTAAGGGGTGGTGAGCACGTGTATGCATCGCCGTGAAATCACATAAATAACCATACAATGTCCACTTTAGGAATGAAATACATGTGTGTGTAGCAACGTGCTGGAGCCTGAGCGTTCCTTTATTGATTCTTGCTACATTTTCATCGCTAATTGTGTTTTGTTGCACATGTATAAGCGACTAGGAGTGGACTGGGGCAGTCTCGACCCCTTCGCTCTACTGCAAGTAGTGCACCAGCTGATGTGCCCACTCCTCCTGTTGAGACAGTGTGGTTAATAGCCGAGGCGGTATTTACTATGTTCAATGCACAACCAGGAAGGCATGTACCAGTACAGCCTCCTACCCTCGGGGTGGCCCCTGTGTCGGCTGTTGCAGTTGAACCGGTGGTCGAAAGACCAATGCCAGTGAGGGCAAGATGAGCTTTAGACCAACAACTGCAGCACTTTCTGAGTTTCCACCCTCCGACGTTTGCGGGAGTAGGAACCCCGACTCAGGCTGAAGACTGCTTTCGAGAATTAGAAAGACCTTGACAGCCACAGAAATGGAGGAAGGATAGAAAGTCACCTTAGCAACCTTCCGTCTAGATGGGGAGGCGCAACTTTGGAGGGAGGAGTTGAAGTTGCAAAAGTTGGTGGGAAGGCAACTGACTGATGTCTCCTTTGAGGAATTTTCGAGACTGTTTTTGGGAAGGTATCTCCCTTCTGTTCAGCGGATGGAGATGGCAAACCAATTCAACCGATTGACTGAAGGCGATAGTATGGTGGATGACTATCTGCATGAGTTTACAAGGTTGGGAAGTTATGCAGGCGCCACATTTGCAGATGAAGAACGTAAGACCAATCGATTTTATGAGGGTCTGCGGGATGACCTGCGGTTAATTCTCTATGGGCCAATGACGCAAGGTTTTATGACCATGGTCAACGCTGCTCGTTCCTTGGAGAAGGATATGAAGCGAGTACAAAGTCGGAAGGACTTGGCGGTGCAAAAACCAGAGTTCAAAGTTTCAGACTCTTCAAAGTTTGGGCAGGGTAAGTGGAGAAAGAGAGCTAGACCTTCGGGGACAGCTCAATCTTCCGTGTCAAGAACGACGACTGGACGAGTTCCAGGCACGTGTTATAATTGTGGCAAAGTGGGCCACTATGCTCGGGAGTGTCACAGCGGCAAGAGGGAAGTTGCGGCGTATGCAACAGAGAAAGTGAAGGCGGTGGAATCAACTACATCCCATCATGCCCCAGCTCAGCCCCGAGTTTACAATCTTGTCCAGTAGGAGGCCATTAAACAAAGTGATGTGGTGATAGGTATCTATTAGATTTTGTTGCTTTCTATATTTCATACCTTGCGCATTGCTTGAGAAATTTGTGTGTAGTAGGCTTTGTCCTAATCTTTAACTGTCCGGCGAGAGCACTGTTTGATACTGGAGGCTCGCATTCCTTTCTCTCGGAGGCCTTCATACAATGAATTAGAGTGCCTTCATCTTTAGCAAAGGAAAGTTTGGATGTGGTGCTACCAAATGGATGCTCCATGCATGCGGATCGAGTTTGTGTTGTTAAGGTGCGGATCAGAAATCAAGACTTTGATTTGGGAGTATCGATAATGCCGATCTCAGAGTTTGATGTAATTTTTGGAATGGACTGGCTGTCAGAGCAGCATGCATACATTGATTGCCTTTCAAAGGATGTTACACTGGGGCATAATACTGAACGTGCAACGACTTTTGCTGGTTTGCGTGAATTGAGCAAGATGTTAATATCTTTGGTCGAAGTAGTCAAAGCAGTTCGCTAGGGCGCGGACTTATGTTTCGTGCTAGTGGGGGCTGCAAATCCTCAGCCCAGTTTAAGTGACGTTCTTGTCATATCGGAATATCCAGATGTGTTTCCCAAAGACCTCCCTGGGGCGCCACCTCAGCGAGAGATCGACTTCACGATAGAGCTGGTGTCAGGTGTCAAGCCTGTGTCACGCTCCCCGTACCGAATAGCGCCAAAGGAGATGGTAGAGTTACAAGTTCAGTTGCAGGAGTTGCTAGAGCGAGGCTATATACGCCCAAGTTCATCCCTTTGGGGTGCATCGGTCCTCTTTGTGAAGATGAAGGACGGAAGCATGCATCTGTGTATCGACTACCGTAAGCTGAACAAGTTAACAAAAAAGAACAAGTATCTGATTCCACGAATCTATGACCTGTTCAATCAGTTGGTCGGATCAACTGTGTATTCAAAATTGGATTTGAAATCCAGGTATTACCAATTACGGATTCGGGAATGTGATATTCCCAAGACGACGTTTAGTACCCGCTATGGGCAGTATGAGTTCACCGTGATGTTGTTTGGCTTGATGAATGCTCCATCGATCTTCATGGATCTGATGAGCAGAACTTTTAGAGAGTGCCTCGACCGATTTGTGATCGTCTTTATTGACGATATACTGGTGTACTCGCAATCTGAAGAAGAGCACGCGATTCATTTGCGCGTAGTTATGGAAACCCTGCGAAAGAGTCAGTTGTATGCAAAATTCTCTAAGTGTGATTTTTGGCTAGCCTCGGTGGCGTTCCTTGGTCATGTAGTTAGTGGAGAAGGAGTTGCAGTAGATCCGGTAGAGATAAAGGCAATCCAGGAGTGGCCTGTTTTGGCGACAGTAGTGGAAGCCGGGAGTTTCCTTGGACTTGCCGGTTACTATCGGCGCTTCGCTGAGAACTTCTCGCGGATTGCTCTTCCTCTCACAATTTTGACAAGGAAGGATCAGATGTTTGTATGGTCACCAGCGTGTGCACAAACATTTGAGGAGTTAAAGAGTCATCTGACCACGACACCAATCTTGTGTTTTCCATATGGTACGGAAGGCTATGAAATCTATAGTGATGCGTCAGGGAGCGGCTTAGGCTACGTTCTGCTTCAGAATGGTTCGGTGATTGCTTACGTCTCGCGCCAATTGAAAGTGCATAAGAGGAACTATCCGGTCCACGACTTGGAGTTGGCGGCCGTGATATTCGCACTGAAAATGTGGCGACATTATTTATATGGTGTGAAGGTTGATATCTTTACTGACCATCAGTTCCTGAAGTATCTATTAAATCAAAAGGAGCTAAATAGGCAATAACGAAGGTGGATGGAGTTCCTGGGGGACTACACTTTCGAAATTCACTATACTCCCGGGAAGGGAAATGTTCTCACAGATGCTTTGAGCCAGAGGGCTTCTGCACAAGCCAGCTAGATTCAGATTCATGATCCACGTCTGATCAACGACTTAGAAGCCTTCAAATTTTCCTGTGTGGATATAAGTGCTAGCGCGAGTGCGTGCTTGAACTAGATGGAGGTGCAATATGACCTCACAGACAAAATACGACAAGCCTTGGAGCTTGATGCTAGCATGAAGTGCTACTTGGCAGAGACTGGGGATGGGTCTGCTGCCGATTTTGTGTTAGACGGCGGTCTTTTGTGGAAAGATAGTCGGTTGTGCGTCTCAAATGTTGGTAAATTGTGGCAAGAATTGATGTACAAAGCACACTTTTCCAAGTACTCAATCCACCTGGGGTGCACAAAAATGTACCAAGACATGAAAAAGTTGTTTTGGTGGCCAGGTTTAAAGAAGGACATAGCCCTTTACATGGCAAAATGCAAAACTTGTGCACTTGTGAAGGCAGAATGTCAGAAACCTGGTGAGTTCTTGAAGTCGTTGTCTGTTCCAGAATGAAAATTTGATGATATTTCTATGGATTTCGTGCATGGTTTGTCGAGATCGCAAAGCGGGAATGATGCTGTTTGGGTGATCGTGGATAGCTTGACAAAGGTATCCCACTTTATTCCAAACCGGAAGGACAATTCAATTGAGAATTTAGCAAAGCTATATGTAGATAGCATTGTACGACTGCACTGTGTGCCCCGTAGCATCATAAGTGATCGAGATGGGCGCTTCATGTCGAAATATTGGAGGCTAATCCACCAACTGTTGGGTACCAAACTGAAATTTAGCACTACCTTCCATCCTCAAATGGATGGGCAGACTGAACGGACCAACAGAACATTGGAGGATATGCTCCAAATGTGCGCCTTGGATTTCGGAAAGAGGTGGGAAGATCATCTCTTTATGATTGAGTTCGCTTATAATAACAACTATCAGGCAAGTATAAAATTGGCGCCCTTTGAGTCACTTTATGGTAGAAAGTGTCGTACTCCCTTGGTGTGGGCGGAGACAGGCAAAACTAAGCTGTTTAAGCGAAAGGAAGTAGAAGATGCCAATTCGACTATTCGAACAATCCGAGAGAGATTGTTTGCATAATACTACAATGCTAAGCACATAAATGTTGACTTCGCTGTGGGCGAATGGGTGTATCTCAAAATCAAACCGTTCAAGGGTGTGTCCAGGATTCGACGCCTAAAAAAGCTGAGTCCAAGATACCTTGGACCATTTGAGATACTGGAATGTGTTGGTGAAGTGGCCTATCGGCTCGCTCTTTCGGTAGAATTGAGCGGATTACACGATGTGTTTCACAATCTGTGTTCATGATAATCCGAGAAATTTTTTACTGATTGGCATTCAGCAACCTTCTGGAAAATGTCATCTGACATTGTTGAAACCAGAATGTTCATGGCCTTGGCATCACATGCCTTGACCTTCTTCTCAGCCTCTGTCCACTCACTTCTTGGGACAGCCTCAGTTGTTGAGGATTCTCCTACCTTTTGTCTGACTGGAGCTAGAGGACCTGTGAGAAGAACATTATAGATGTCTTCATCAATGGAATTCATATAGAGCCTTATTCTGGCCTTCCAGAGTGTGAACTTATTCAAGTTACACATTGGGGGTCTTGTAGAAGCATAATCCTTAGAACTCGTTTTCTTTATACAAAAATATTTAGAATAAAGAGAAAAGAGTAGGAGGTCTTTTTGATCAAGGTGTTAACCTTTTAATGATCAACCTCCCACTAATACCAATTGAAAGTGCACAGTGTGCCCCTAAGATATACTCTAGAGGGGGGGGGGGGGGGGTGAATAGAGATTTAAAAATATTTCTATCCTATTTGTGCAAACACAATAAAACACTAAGTATTATGCTCCAACAATTCCACACACAAAATAAAACAAGTACTATTAAGTAAAGCAGGAAAATAGTAAAAGAAATGTAAACTATATGGGACAGCACAGAAAATAAGCAACCAGAAGACACAAGGGATTTTATAGAGGTTCCCCTAAATATGGGTTGTCCTCTCTTCTACCACCTGGTAGGAATGCACCACTTGTGCCAGAGTCTTTTGATAAGGAGACTCTTAGAACCAATAATCTTTTGATAAGGAGATCATGAACCACATATCTTTTGATAAGGAGATCTTGAGCCAATGATCTTTTGATAAGGATATCATGAACCACATAATCCTTTGAAAGATGGATTCTTAAACTTTGTATATGGGGGGTGTAAGGAAAGAAGAGTAAGAAAGAAAAGAAGGAATCAGAAATCTATTTTTTTAGAATTCAGTAACAGTAGTCCTTGAGGTGCTGTTCTTTGAGGGCTCTTCAGGATCTATATCATATTAACCCTAGCTTATGATAGTGATGATTTCTAGGGTTAGTAAGCTTTTGATCTTTCTTCTCTTTACTCTTGTTGTAGTACTGCTGCTATATAATATTGATGAGGAAGCAACAGTTGTTTCTCTGAGCAGAGTATTATCTTCTGTAGATCTTTCTTCAAGGGTTTGTACTGAAGAGAAGAAGGCCCTTGACTGGGAGAGAGCAATTCTTATTTTTCTCTATCTTTTAGGGTTCCAGGAGAAAGAAGAAGAAGAGGAAGCCCTAATCAACAGCTGTCTGAGACTGTGATGAATGTTCTATGTTTCTCTGTCTTCTCATCCCATTTATTGTCCCTCTTTAATTTGAATTTGATTTCCTTTTCGGGTATGTTTTGAAAAGGTATTTTTTCCTAGACAATTTCTCTTTCTTTACTTCTTTAATTCACGACCCGTCCACCAACTGTATGTATGTTTCCAAGAATACTTTCATGTCCTCCATTAATTCTTCTTTCTATTTGAGGTAATAATTAATCTGGAGGAGAATGGTCTTGAGCACTGAGGGTCATGAGAGATGTTGGAACATGGTCTTCCGCATCTCCTAGGTTTGAGAATAACAAATCCTATGTGTATTTGATCTTGTGTGTTTAAGTGTGCAGGATAACAAAGTCCACATGACTCAAGGATTACATAAGAAGGTTGCCCCCAAAGTTGAGCCATCAAATCCAACACTCCTACTAGTGTCGGCGGTAGCACCTAGCACATGGCGATAGCTTTTCCTCGACGAACTGTAAGTTGCGCTCGACGAAATGCTCATCACTGTGTTCGACGAAAATTCGCTCGACGAACAGTAAGCTGCACTCGACGAAAATTCGATCGATGAAAAGATTGATTAAGCGCAATTCCGGGAGTACATATAGAAGGAGATAGCGCCTGGTGGTATCCGATAGCGCAGGCGATAGCGCGGAGCACAGTAGGCAAGAGAGAATTGTTTCCTCGGATTGAAGATTCTACCGCGCAGAATATGTCCTAAAATGGGATAGCGCCGGCGGTACCACTAGCGCAGGCGCTAGCGCTAAGTCTATAAAAAGGACCTCTTAGCTCCGTCTTCCTCATCCTCTTGAGATCCAAAATTCCAGAGCTTCGTGCCACAGCATAGAGAGGAAGTTTCAGAGAGATACTCCCACAAATCCATAAAGGCTTAAGGAGATCCGTGGAGGAGATTTCAACACGCGTGATCATCGTGACGAAAGACCGCATCGACTACGATCATACTCTGCGTCTTCGTCTACTTCTCCAAGAGATCCACATAGAGGGAGTTTTTATATTATTGTCCTTTTATTTCACATCTTTTCTGTAATCGTTTGGTGAACTCGCCTCGTGTTGGCGACTAGGTCTGGGTAGGACTTAGGGCAGAAATTCGCCTCGTGTTGGCGACTAGGTCTGGGTAGGACTTAGGGCAGAAATTTGCCTCGTGTTGGCGACTAGGTCTCGGGTGTAGGTCTAGGGGGTGCTCGAGGCCATATCCGGGGAAGGGTTGGCTAGAGCGGCTTGAGGCCGTATCCGGGGAAGGATAGGCTAGGGCCAACCGGTTCGTGGGGATACGAGTCGGTATAGAAAACAAAAAGAGTCTTTCATATTTCGCTTTGATTTCTAGCGTCATTGAAATCAAAATTTTGTAATCAATTTTATTAATAATAATCATGTCTCTCTTTGTGTAATAGAATTGATTTGTTCTTCATTTCTCTAAATTGTTTATTATCCTCTCATTTATTATAAAACAATTTAGATCTTTATTCAAAATCACTATTTTGATCTCTTATCATAAGCAAGTATTTCAAAATATAATATAAGTTTTTAAAACCCTTATTCACCCCCCCTCTAAGGGCGCCTACCGATCCAACAAGTGGTATCAGAGCAGGTTATTCCAAATCGTCTTAACAATCAGGAATAATGGCGTCTCATGATCTCGCTTCTATTGGTGGGGAAAATTTTTATGAAGAAGAAAAATCTCTTGCACCACCTTTATTCGAAGGAAGAAATTATAAAGGGTGGAAATTGTTAATGGAAAGGTTTATTAAAACATTAGATATCAACGCTTGGGATATAGCAATAATAAGACCAGCGGACGAATCTAATAAACAAGAGCGTCACCTAAATGCAAAAGCTATGCATTATATTTTTTGTGCTTTATCTCAAGATATCTTCAAATTAATATATTGTTTTTCTAGTGCATACAAAGTTTGGAAATTTCTTGAAGAAATGTATGATTTTCCTCTTACAGGTATGGAGCAAACACAAGAATTGGAGAACATACAAGCTTGCGCAAATTTTCAAGAAAGCTCCTCTCATGACGGATCCATGAAGTGCACATCAAATGAAAGAGAAGAAGAAATTCTATCTTCGGAAGAGGAGTGCCAAAAAGATGTCAACGAAACGATATGTTCAAATCTTGCCTCATCCACAAGCGCTGTAAGGAAATCAAAATCTCCTATTTTTTGTACTTCTATTTCTACATTACAATTGCTACAAATAACTAAACGTAAGATTAAGAAACTAAAAATGGCTAATGCAAAACTACGTTTAGAAAATAAAACTTTGAAAGCAAATGTGAATGTAGAATCCAAAACTGAAATGTTTGTATCTTCATCATGCTCTTCATTTGAAAACTCTATATCTTGTTTCGATTATAATAATATTAAAGAAAAATTCAAGGAACTTGAAAAAGAGTTTACTTTAGTAAAAGAACAAAATGAAAAATTATGTTTAGAAAACTCTTCATCTTTGAAAAATGATTGTGCTAAGTGTAAAGACTATAAAATTGAAATTGAAGAGATGGATGAAATATTTGATGAATATAGAAATAACTATCAAAATCATATTGATTCAATTGTTTCCATTTTTAAAAATAGCACAATCGCTTATAATAAAGCTAGACATAATTTAAAGATTAAAAATAATGAATTAAAAACTAAAATCCACTTGCTTAAGGAAATCATAAAGAATAATTCTCAAAACATACATTCTCAATATAATGCGAAATCCAAAAGCAAGTTGAATATGATTTCTCAAAAGTTGAATAAGCCAAACAATGGAAATAAAAAACTTCAAAAGATTGAAAATGAAATTCCAAAATACAATCATTACTATCATTTACAACATCAATCTTCTCCCAACGTAAAATTAAATGTTCACAAATTTTCTATGAAAAATACTTTCAATAATCATTACAATTATAATCATCAATATAAAGATTATCACAATGGAAATTTCACATATAAGAATAACACTAAACCAAAGTTTGAATGGAGGCCCAAAATTAAAAATGAAACATTAACTTCACATGAAAGGACCCATTCATCACTAACTACCCACAAACCTAAACGTTATATTTGGGTACCCAAAGGAACCACCACACTTGGTCCCCTTTGGATACCTAAATCTCTTATTCATTAGTATCCAATCATTTGCATGAAGTAGAAATCAACTCAAAATAAAATATCAATTCTCTACTTCATGATATGCTTAATTTCCTTTTTGTTTTTGCTTTTTATTTTTGTTGAACCATCATGATATGATCACTTTATATAACTTGTGATATGACTTTCTCATATTAAACCAAAATTCATAAATAAATCAAATTAAGTAAAGTTGAATAATAAGTCATATCATTTTCAAGTGATCTACTTATCCTTATTATTTTTATCCTTATAAATCTATTTCCTAAAAGTCTTATAAAATTTGAAAAACTAAATTTATCATATGATATTATTAAGACTAAATTAAATAAGTGTCAAAATGGATTTAAAAGGTAGTTTAGGGGTATTAGGCTAAACTTATAAAATGCGCAAGTTTTGCTTAGGTATTTAATATATTTGCATCATTTTAATTACCCCTAATATGTTTAATCATAATCATGCCAAACCGAAATTGAAAAATTGCATGAATATTATTTCACTCATTTATGATCATTTCACTCATGCATATGTTGTGCAAAAACTCAACAATTAAGGTTTAATGAATATGGAACTTTAATGAATGTGAAACCCATGTACTAAAATTTTAACTTCCGCAACTTTTTGCTATTTCTTCTCGTATCTTCACTTCATTAGACAGGCCTTACATTGCACAAACATAATTAAGAAAAATTGGAAGCAAAATCGAAGAAAATCTAGGCTATATGATCAAAATAAGCACTCTATGTGAGCTAACGCAGGCGCTAGTATCTAACGCCAGCGCTAGCTCAAGTCTCTGATTTTCTAAAATTTTAAAATTCTGAAAAATCAATAAAAATGTATTATTTTATATGTACTACTCATTTTTGTTATTCTGCCTGTACTTGTTTTTGAAAAATTAAAATACAAAATTACAAAAGCCAAATTACAAAAAAAAATTATTTTTGTCTTTGGATATTTGTTTGAATTCTATTCCTATATGCAAAAATCAAATACAAAAATATAAAACAAAAACAAGTATCAAAAATTGTTATTTTGAACTTAACTTTTCTATGTATCTTGTGAAAGGGAGATTTGGGCTATCATCCCATCACATCTCCTAGTACCGGGAGAACCCCTCACAAGGTAGTCCTTGGGAAGTCCAAGATCAAATTATAAGAGTTCAAACTTTAAATTAAAATTATTTCGTAAAAATATCAAAAATACTGTATGGACTTTATTGAGAAAATCAAGCATGATTTCTTCTATCATTTAAGACTTTCTACAATGTTGTGATTCATATTTTCAAACTACTTTGAACATTGCTTTCATCATGCTTTGATATATCTATTAATATGTGCATCAATTATATTGAAAAAGTTGTGTAGAACTAAGCTTAGCATGCCTCTAAGTATGAGTAAATGTTTTATGTTTGATAATGATCGCTATTCACTCACTTATTTTAGCATTGTCTACTTATGTGTTTAATCTAAGAATGCTTGTGTATGTTTTGTTATAGTACAATGAATTAAAATTGCACAAGTATCTTACCTACACAACCTTTGTTTGCACTTTTAAAAGTTAAGAAAAGTGGTTATGTTTTCATACTTTATATTGGTTTGCAAAACAAGTGTATTCAGAGAACTTTGTACAAAACAAAAATCATAAAATAAAGTGACAAAGATAACTCCACCAAGCACTACTTGAACCTCCTGATAAGTCTTAATAAGCGTTGTGAGGTTGAGCACCTTGGAAAGAATAGTAAAGTATCTTGTGCAAACCATATCTTTCTTTCAAAATAAAAACCACTTACTCTTAAGTACACCGGATCACTAGTTTCAAGATTAAAATAAATTAAAATATGTGATCCCCCAAGCACTACTTTGCACCCTGATAAGTCTTAATGAGCATTGTGTGTGCAAAACACCTTGGTAGTTGTACATTTTTTGTGCATTGAAGTTTGTGGAAGTAAAACTATTTGTGTTTTATTGTGCTATTTACTTTACATATTTCTTGTATTTTTGATTAAAACATTTGTTTACTCTATTCAAAATACACTTATGTGCACATCATTATCTTCCATAACACTTCTTCTCATGAGTATTGGATCCTAATGCAAATTCTATATTACTCTTTATTTATGAAATGCACTAGATAACCGAACATGCTTTGTACAATGTTTAGTATGTTTTGAAATTGTGAATTAAAATAACATTGTAGTGATCTCTTTTTGTTAACATTATTTCATGCTTGGATACTTTATTGTTGAACTTAAAAATTTTAATTGAACAATGATTTACTAAAACATCTTCTTTATGAAATTTAACTCATATATATTTTTATGGATCATCATTGATTACAATAAGATGTTTCTTGTATTTCGATAAGTCTTCCGCATCAAAACCATATAATTGTTTTTCCTTGCGCTTTCATGCTTATTTAATGTCTTTTATTTTGTGTGCATCATCACTTGAATCTTCAAATTCCTTTCTTGCAACAAGTGGTAGACTTGCTTGGTAAACTTTATATTGGTTGCTTTTAACATGAATTTTTTCTATGAAAATATTATTATGCTAAAAACTCTGATTCATTAATGGATTTCAAAATAGCTATGTGAGTGTTTCCATAAATTCAAATAAAAATATAAATCCATAGGCTATGTCATTAGATTTAAAACTCTTAAATGTTTCCAATAATTATTATCCATGACTTCATATCTCACCATAGTGGGGGCATAGGGTTGTAGACATTAGATAACCTTATCTCTAGTCATGTCTTGTCCTTAACCGGGGAGGGTTCCAGTGGGGCCTTGCGAGACACTGGGGGGAAAGAGTGCTAGGTTGAGGTTTGTCTAGTGTTTGCATATGGGAAAGAGTGCTACTTGACAAATGTTAGATTGTTCATCTTTAAGCTAAAAACTCTGATCCATTTTTATAAAAATTATTTTAAAACTCCTTATCATTTCATTCTCTCTAAAAGCTCGATCATGCCTTTATCCTATTATAAAAACTTTTTATGTGTTGCCTTCTTACCCACTTTTGATAATAACAAAAGGGGGAGAACTAACATGATAAATATAATTCTGCTATCAAAATAGAAAACTAACATGCTTAATTAAGATGATAGCTTACATAGTAGGGGAGCATTCATTTAGGGGGAGCAATTCTAAATGCAAAAATCAATAATTATCCTAAGTCATCACTCTCACACACACACAAGTAAGTTTCATCATGCTTATATATTAATGCTCTGATTTATCATTAATGGATTTGTTATTATCAAAAGGGGGAATTTGTTGGAACATGGTCTTCCGCATCTCCTAGGTTTGAGAATAACAAATCCTATGTGTATTTGATCTTGTGTGTTTAAGTGTGCAGGATAACAAAGTCCACATGACCCAAGGATTACATAAGAAGGTTGCCCCCAAAGTTGAGCCATCAAATCCAACACTCCTACTAGCGCCGACGGTAGCACCTAGCGCCTGGTGATAGCTTTCGCTCGACGAACTGTAAGCTGCGCTCGACAAAATGCTCATCACTGCGTTCGGCGAAAATTTGCTCGACGAACTGTAAGCTGCGCTCGATGAAAATTCGATCGACGAAAAGATTGCTTAAGCGCAATTCCGGGAGTACATATAGAAGGAGATAGTGCCTGTCGGTATCCGATAGCGCATGCGATAGCGCGGAGCACAGTAGGCAAGAGAGAATTGTTTCCTCGGATTGAAGATTCTGCCGCGCAAAATATGTCCTAAAATGGGATAGTTCCGGCGGTACCACTAGCGCAGGCGCTAGCGCTAAGTCTATAAAAAAGACCTCTTGGCTCCGTCTTCCTCATCTTCTTGAGATCCAAAATTCCAGAGCTTCGTGCCATAGCATAGAGAGGAAGTTTCAGAGAGATACTCCCACAAATCTATAAAGGCTTAAGGAGATCCGTGGAGGAAATTTCAACACGTGTGATCATCGTGATGAAAGACCGCATCGACTACGATCATACTCTGCATCTTCGTCTGCTTCTCCAAGAGATCCACATAGAGGGAGTTTTATATTATTGTCCTTTTATTTCACATCTTTTCTGTAATCGTTTGGTGAACTCGCCTCGTGTTGGCGACTAGGTCTGGGTAGGACTTAGGGAAGAAATTCGCCTCGTGTGGCGACTAGGTCTGGGTAGGACTTAGGGCAGAAATTATCCTCGTGTTGGCGACTAGGTCTCGGGTGTAGGTCTAGGGGGTGCTCGAGGCCATATCCGGGGAAGGGTTGGCTAGAGCGGCTTGAGGTCGTATCCGGGGAAGGATAGTCTAGGGCCAACCGGTTCGTGGGGATACGAGTTGGTATAGAAAACAAAACGAGTCTTTCATATTTCGCTTTGATTTCTAGCGTCATTGAAATCAAAATTTTGTAATCAATTTTATTAATAATAATCATGTCTCTCTTTGTGTCATAAAATTGATTTGTTCTTCATTTCTCTAAATTGTTTATTATCCTCTCCTTTATTATAAAACAATTTAGATCTTTATTCAAAATCACTATTTTGATCTCTTATCATAACCAAGTATTTCAAAATATAATATCAGTTTTTAAAACCCTTATTCACTCCCCCCCCTCTAAGGGCGCCTACCGATCCAACAAGAGAGAGATTCAAAATGACAACTGAAAAGGTTTCCTTTTCAGACTGTATTCGACGTAGCATCGAGTTCTCCATTTCTCTTATCGACGTGCCTTCGAGTTCTTATAAAAGCAGCATCGATTTCCTTCTTGCTCTGATTGAACTCTGTAGTCGACGTTACGTCGATTGCTTGTCGTTGTATCCGTCGAGTTGAAGAGTTGAGTTTGAATTTCACCGTCTGAGTCGATATGTAGTCGATGTTGCGTCGACTTCAGATGGCTTCGACAGATTCTTCTTTCTGCGTTGAGTTGAACTCGAAGTTGAGTTGACTTCTAATGATGCTTTGACATAACCATATCATCTATGTTGATAGCTATTTGATGTAGCGTCAACTTGTTCTACTTTTTACAGAAGGTTGAGTTGCTTGGACTTCTAGTCTAAGTAGCGTCGGCATTAACTCGATGTTGTGTCGATTTCTATTCAACTCAAATGTTAACTCTGCACAAATTATGCTTCTCTTGATATGGTCTTGATACACTAGATTGAGTGTGACATCCTAAGACATCTAATGACTAGATTACCCTCACTATACAATGGTAATTCAACCTAAGAGATAAAATCACTTTTAAGATAATTTGTTAAGTTAAATCAAATGAGTTTTTCCCAACACGCTTACTAGCCGCAACCGCAAGATTAAAGTTCAGATATACAGGCCGCCTAGATTTTTCGGGGTCCATTCTTTGACACTGCTCTCTCCAAAGTCTCTCATTTTGCCTTCGCTTACTAACAAAAATTTGAATCGCGGATAGTAAAAAACTCGACGGCGGGTTTAATATCAGGTCGTTTAGCTTTTTTCGAGGCCGCATTTTAAAAAAACGAACAGGGCAATAGCCCACCACTTCTTTACCATTTGCGAAAGGGTTAGGCGGGTGCGGATTATTTAGCGACTCCCTCAGCTTTTCCGCCTTCACCTTCATCAATTTCATCCTGCTTTCCTCGAAAGCCTTTGAATTTGGCACGGCCTCCTCAGGTTTAGCCGCATCCCAGCCAGGATGGTTGGCTTCTTTCATGTTTTCAGGAGTATTGAGCAGCTTGTCCTGCTTCTCTAAATCCTCCATTCCTTTGATGATTTCACTTATAGTCATACTGGCCGCAGAATTGGATGGCAGTTCGCCCGGCTAGATAGAAGGAGTAACAAGGCCTTTGAGAACCTCCTTCTCGCACGGCTTATCCTGGAGGCAGGCCGCTCCCAGTCTCCTAGAGGCCATCTTATTCTTGGCCTTCAGCTTCTTTGTCTTCCTCATGATCCTCTCAGCCGTCGATTCAACCCTTTTCCTCTTCTTGACATAATCTAAGTTGGCTTCTGAGACTGACTGGAATTGTCTTCAACATCCACCATCGGCGCAGAACCTTTTTGTTTGGCCGGCTTGGGAGAGTCAACTACCCCTTCTCCGTCATCCATTTTCAAATGAAGAACTCCAAAGGGAGAAAATTCTATATCAAAAGGACCTCCACCCGCGGCCTTCGGAGGGACAGCGTCAAAACCCGCCTTGCTAGAAGGAGTAGGTGGATCAACTGGGGGAGGGTTGGAACAAACCTCCACATCCTTGGCAGAATTTTTGCCAACCACCGGGGTTCCCTGGTTGACCGTCTTCTGCGTGGAAGCGATTGTAACAGTTAGATCGGTCTTTTCAGACCGATGGGCCTTCTTCTTCTTTGGGCAGTCTCTTTCCTTCCCTTCGCGGTCTAGAATCTTTGACATCATTTTCACCATTTTTATAGAAGGGCTGACAGTTCAGAAAAGTCTGACTGCAAGTGGCGAATAGTTTCTTGTGGCTGCGTTAGAATTATATAGAATCTAAGGCTTCCCAAGCTTTAATAACTTCCAGAGCAAGGGCAGCGCGGTCTCCGTCTAGAACTAACAATTCCGAAATTTCCATGAAATTTGAAAATGTGCGGGGATCATGTTTACCCAGAAGACCGCTACCTAAGCAACATCTCTCCTAGACCGGGCGATTTGACATGTCTAGGCATCTGGCTCTGTAATTGATGCTTAACACATGGGTCCCTTAACCCAGCCAGAACAAGTCGGGCAGTCTACCAATGCCAGACCGCCACCAAGGAATGAAGACTACCAAAGCTCGAGTCTAGAGGGCAAGCCGCGACCCTAGATAATAGACCGCGCGGGCCTCCATTCTTCTCAAGTAAAGGTTCTCAATCCAAGCCCAGCGCAAACCGACAATCAGCCGCCAGGCCACGCGATTTATCTTTTATTTTCCCTTTTCTATCCCGTCACCCCCTGCCCGATTCACCAATATCCGGGCAGGCGGTTATTTTAGCCATGCCCGTTTGGGCAGACCCCGAGCCTATAAATAGTGGTGGGCGACATTCCCAAGACAGGCACACTCGAATCCAGGAGGTCGCTTGTTAGAGTTGCGGTCTTGAGTTCACTATCTTGTGGCTTGCTGCCTGGCCGGCTTCTGTGTTGCTTTGCCTTGTAACCCGTTGTAAACACTTCTTAAATCAAGGGAAAGCCCATCACAAGAGTGGCATTCATCGTGACGGGCTAAGTACAGTCTCGATCGCTGCCAGCGGTCTAAGTAGCCTAATTTCTCTTAGTCAATAGTAACAGACAACCCGCGGCCTCCTTTTTTTCCTTCCTTTCTTAGCGTCGATCGTGGAGGTGCAATTTCGGCATCAACACGACGAGACTAAAAATTAGTCGTGTTAACTGTATAATTCGTCGGGTGATTCTGGATTCGGCGAGTGAATTCGACGAATCCGCCAAGACTTAGAAAATTCGTCGAGTTGTCTGTGTAATTCGTCGAGTGCTTTCGACGAATCTGCCGAGTCTTCAAAAATTTGTCGAGTAGAGCATCATTCAAATGAGTGTTTGCCTAAGGGTAGACATAGATTAAGTATCATAAATCATCTAAGTGGTAAGAGTAACAATGTGAGTGAGTCCATGGGAAAGGGGCGGTTACCAATAAAAGTAAATACCTTGAGGAAGGGAAGTTTGGGATGTCACCCCATCGTACCTCCTTGTATCGTTGTGAGCCCTTCATCGGGTAAACCTCGAAAATTCCAAAATGAACCTTAAATGTCTAAGCTAACAAAAGAGTAGAAAAGATTAGACGGTTTACGGACACGAATAAATTACACACTTGAACCTTAAACGTCTAAGTTAACAAAAGAGTAGAAAAGATTAGACGGTTTAGGGACACGAATAAATTACACACTTTCATCTTCGGTGACAAGTATTTCATAGATTGGAGAAATCAAATCTACCCTTAGAGTAGTAGACTCTGTAGATATAAAGGATGAGTTGGTCCTGCAAGCAGTAGACCAGGTGAATAGATAATAGAGGGCTAGTTAGCCCTATGAGTCAGAGGCTCAGGTGATAGAAATATTACATAAATGTATGTGCACAAATGTGGTGGGTCTTCGGTACTAGCCTAGTCGACACACCGACGGAGTATGATGACTCGGCAGGTGGTGGGAGTCTAAGGGGAGCCTAAATAATCTTATTGTGCATCTATAAGATCCTACACTTGGTCATTTAAAGTCTGACTCCTTCGGGTCCAACAAGAGTACGCAGGAGTTTATGAGTACCATGTTTGGTGCCATAACGTACATTAGGGCCTATGTCTGGTAGTGTGTTATACCCACCTAGGTGAGGAGATGCCCGCTCCTCTGCCACCGTTTGACCACGACGGGAGGTGCCTGAGAGGTTAACTACCTCCGAAAAATGGGAACTACAGGTTTGTATGTACAGAGTCGTATGGGTGAGTTGCATGTGCATGAACCTTCAACATAGACATTGCATTGCATTGTATTTCATACACATCTTACATACAAATCATGACCCCCATCGTATAATCTAGTATGGGCTTCCTTATACGATGGGCCTTGCAAAACGACCCCTTAACTTATAAGACTGTATGGACTTTCCTTATAAGTTAAGATTACATTTCTGCAATGTTAGATAGTTGTACCTCTTTTACATATTTAGTTGCTCCTATTGTTGTTCTATATATATATGATGAGTCCCAATTATATACACATTTATGGGCTCATCTGGGTCGATTATCTAGTCTATGCACTACACTATAGGGATGTTTTTATTCATATTCGTTATTCCATGCTAAGTGCACTCTTAGGCCCATTTTGGTGTGCGTTTGCACTCCATGTTATTGGGGGTAAGCACATAGTGCTCCCCAATCCTCTTTCTTTGTTTGATTGGCGCTGGAGGTGTATTCCCAGCTCGATTGACGTTCTTGTAGGTGGTTGGATCATCTCCTTTTTTCCTAGAATTCATGAATGTGTATATCGCACGGTTGTGCATTTTCTTGATACACGGATGGCTGTGGTCGTGCGCTTTCACCTGGGGAGAAAACCGTTGATCTGAATTTGATCGTGCATTTTACCTATGGGAGGATTCGCCCGTGCGCGAAGGAATCGCACGATCACCCTGTTTAGCCTTATTTTTAGCCAATCTGAATTTGTCCGTGCATTTTTACGCACGGGCGGGTTTGCCCGTGCGTGAGTAAAATGCATGGGCGCGGCTGCTTCTTCCTCAAGTCTATTTTTATCGTAAATAACGCACGGGCAGCGCACGGTCGTGCGTTCGCCCGTGCGTGACTAAAATTTTGCCTGTTCAGTATTTAAAGCAGGAAATCTGCTTCATTCGGAGGATGATTCCCCTCCCGGGAAAAACAAGAGAAGCCTGCCATTTTCACCTTTTCCACCCTAGGAGACCACATCTAGTGATCTCCTCCACCATACTTCCATCTGGGATCGTTTGCAAGCTTTGTCCACCACAAGTTCAAGCATTCTTCATCTTGGAGACCATAGAAGTGTTGTAGATCACTGGATAAGTGACAGCCTCCTTCGAGTCCGCACACCATCTGAGGGTCGAGCCCGGAGAGAGCCCGACAACCTCTCATTCCGGCCGAGAACCCAGGATACTGTGACATCTTTGTTGGGTCCTTTCTAAACCTTGAGGTTGTGCTTCTTTTAGTGTTGTTGTAATGAACCCTTGTTAGATTAATGTTATAGATCCTTTGTTTGATGTTCATGTGCAATGATGCTATGGTTGTGAGAATCGCTTTGCTTTTCGTTGTGATATTCTGAGTTGCTTGTGTGTGAAGCCATCTAGCAATTGCTAGTGGTGATGCTGGCGAAGAGGTGAATACGACCCTCACAAAACCCCGCTCTGTGGTCATTTCACCCGCTTAACGAAGCGCGACATCGCGGCCGCTGCACTCACCCCCACTTTGCGAAGCGGTGCTTTCGACCCGCATTTCTTTTATTTCTGCAATAGCTTAGGACACCAATCACAACGCCCTTTTTTATTACTTTCTTCGCTCGTGTAACAATTGACTCACAACGCAATTCATTCACCATATCCTGCATTCCTCAAGAGATCGACATTCGGGGAAACTATTCCCATAATTATTACTTGACAACGACCGGTGCACTTGCCGAACGCGCATCAAGTTTTTGGCGCCGTTGCCGGGGAATGCAGGCGTGATGAGATTTTGGTTGTGGATCAATTATTTTCGATTGAGTCTTTAATTCTTTTTAATTTATTCTTTATCATGCTATTTTCTTCTTTTGTATCTTGTGGGCGCATTTGCATATCCGATGTCGTTGGTGTGGGGACACATCCCACACTAGTGATAGGTGTCCCAAAGAGTATGGTGTTTTTCAGAAACCATACGGAGCCCATAAATCTTTTGGCTCCTCTACTGCGCCTCTGTTGTCGCACTTTTATGCGGTTGACGCACCTTTGGTGTCGGCAAAGTCGGTAAAGCAGTGTTTATTTTGCAAAAGTAGAGAGCATTCCTTGAAGGACTCTGCGGACTATCTTCGCCAATTGGCGGATGACGATGAGCCGGATATCCGGATCGTCCCATCCTCGAATTCTGTGAACACAGCTCCTTCCTCTGGTTACGTGTCCCTTCCACCTTCACTTCTTGAAGTCTCTGGAATCGATGCGTGCATCAGTGTCCCTCATGACTCTGTTTCTGATGCGACCACCCATACCTCTTCGGTTCATGTACCACTTTGCGTGGATTTGTGCCCTTGTGTCGAGAGTGAGCCCAAACTCTTAAGAAGCACGTCTTCTCCCACTACACACGAAACTACATCTATTTCTGATGTTATCATTGAGGTCAATTTGCAGGATGTTTCAGACCTACGCAGTGTCGTGCCCACTCTCATGGAGGAGGACAGTCTCGATTGTGCTGAAACAACCATTTCAGTCCAGTGTGAGGAAGTCCAAGTTATAGAGGAGGCCATTGCGTGCGCTGTTGAGTCTAGTGAAATCTTTGATGATATCATCAGTTCGTCATTGCCGCACCCTATGGGGGATGAAGTCGGGATCATCCCCTCAGATGAGATTTCTTTTAGTTATTCTTCTAATTTGTTTCTTTATCCCGCGCTCGCGTTTGATTCATCGCAGGCATCCGCATTGGATCTGATTCAGGAAGTTGTAGGGCCCGCTATGCAAACCAACGACAGAATAAATCAGCTGCGCATGAAGACAGACATTGAGACGGCTTCTTCGTACTTCTTACCCCTGCCCAACGTTCAGTGCAGGTATACTTACTCAGGTATGGGGGTAACTGTTTTTTCGCCGTATCGGTACCCGCTACCGACATGAATAATTAACCAGTTACCTGTGCACTTTGCTTTTCATAGAGCTGTGATTAGTGCCAAATAAGTCGTGCTGGGATGACAGAAAACCTAGTAGTTATCTAGGCATAGGAGTAGTTAATTTAAATTTTATCATTAGTTTAGTTTTCCCCTCTTTTTGCATTTTTTGCAAGTGTTATCTCGTGTTGTTGTGCCGCGCGCCCTGTGGAGTTAGTAGCTAATCTTTTGCTGTCGTTGTGATCTCCCCTGTTCTCCCCGTTCCTGTTGAAGCATGCAAATTTTTTTTTTCTGATTCTTCCAGCCCATGGAAAATGAGGAATTTTTTGGTGATTTTTGCAATCGCAAGATCTGGTCGCTCGTGTGTTTTCAAATCGCACGATCGTGCGATTTTCATTTGTTATAAACCTGCTCCTGCGCCCGTCAAAATCGCACGCTGGACCTAATTTGCGAGCCCTCTCCCATCGTGCGATTTGCGAAACTCCTCTCTCCCGTGCGCGATTTATCCTCTTCCCCTTCGTTCGTCTCTTGTTTTCTCTCCATCCCCTCATCATCCTCCGCCTCCGAGCTCTTAGGGTGCATCCATGGGTGTCGAGAAGGTCGTGAGATTGTTTCACCGCGGAGGAGGAACTTCTTCCTCAAGATCAGACGATCCTGGTACCGAGGTAATGCTGCAATTTGGGAGACTAGAATTCTTAGAAAGATACAATTTGCTGCGGCACAAAACGTTCCTTGATCATTGTTTTGTTTCCGTTGCGGATCTTCGAATCGTCCATCTTGATGTGGCGGTGGAAAGGTTACTCAATGTGGGATCATGGGGAAACCTATTCTCCATCACGGAGTTGGGATACCGTGAACTCACACTTGAGTTCCTTTCCACCTTCCGCATCATTGACCATGTCGATGAGGAAACCGGCGAGCCCACTGCAGTTTCATTCCGTATGAAGGGCCGCACCCATATCTTGAGTGTTGGCCAATTGGCGGTCTGCACCGGGATTTACATCCACGACGAACTGTTTCAGACGGACATTATCCACCTTCCGGATGAGTTCCCGGAGGGGGTGTCTCCCAGTGAATTCTGGCAGTCCATTACGGGACGGGATCAGCAGTATGAGGCTCGTGCTGCCAAGTCCACCCACATTATCTCCCCCGCGCTCCGTTATGTCCAGCATTTGATCGGGCACAACATCAATGCCCGCGCCATGAGCCAGAATGTAGCAGGCTGGCAGGATCTCCTCTACCTCTACAGCATGCACCAGGGTGTACCCCTCCATCTCGGGCGAGTGCTCGCTCAATATCTTCTTTGTCAAGCCACCTACCTCCCCCTGAAGGTGATTGGAGGCTCACATTTTATCACTCGGATTGCAAAGGGGCTTGGCATCTGGGATTTGCTTCCGCCCATGACAGTTATCTCCAGGGGTTATCACATCTCATTGGCCATGATGGTAGCTTTCAAGCTGATCCAGAAGGTGCGGATTAGTGACAATTGGGGGTACCAAGTCCGTGAGGTCAGGTCAGGGCATGCGGAGCACGCTACTCATTCCGATGCTGCCGAGCCTAGCACCTCGGCTGGGATGAGTAGTCAGCCCCCTGATGTCCCCCATTCCGCTTATCCTGCTGCTCAATGGAGCGCCCCGCGGCAAAGCATTGAACAACAGTTTCCTAACTTTTACGACAGGTTTGTACGCATGGAGGATGTTATGGCCATGCAGTATGAGCTTTCTTCGCGGATTGGCGCTCATTTAGGAGTCGAGCCTCCTGTTGTTCCTGCCCGGGCTTCTACATCACGATCTTGGCGGATGCGTACTCCTCCCCCTCCTTCACAGTCTCCTCCATCATCTCCTCAGTGATCGTTTCGTTGCGGCCTCCATGGTGTTGCGTTTTCTTTTAGTTAGTTCTATTTGTTTTAAATTATCTTGAGGCGTACTTTATTCTGATCTTATTTCTGACATTATTCTGCTAGGGCATCGTCCCTAGGGTGTGGTTCAGGACATCTTTTGTTTTTATGATATATCATTCTATCATTGTTGTTTTGTGTGTCAATGCCGCATAACTCTTTTCTTGATGAATATTCATGCCGGCAGTTTTGCTTTTGTTTCTGCCTGTGTGGAGATGTCATTCTGTAGGTATGGCGGCATCTTTGGCGGACCCTTTGATGCTAAACTCAAGTAGCAAACACCACACTTCTGGCATGCTCATTCGTGAGCATAGGTCCACTCTACCCCTATTATCTTTACTCATGAATTCTCTATTTTATTTGGTTTTGATCAAGTCTGGGGGAGAGATCGGTTATGCACGCGCACACACTTTGCATAGCATGTTAGAATGTGTTGGGTTAAGATTTTTAATTTTGTTGCACACATTTGCACCTAGTTCACGCGTACTTGATCACACGGGCTTATTGGGTCTTGCTGCGAGGTTCCCCGCTCATAATAATTGGATTGTTAATGTAGGAGTGAAGGATGGAGAAAAATGTCGACTCGAGTAGTGCTCTAGTCGAGTGCTTCCGTCACGCCTAGAAATTCAATTAGAGTAGAATAAAATTCGATGCTATAATTTAATTATTTCTATTATAGTAGCTGCAATTTATTTTACTTTAGTGGTGAATTTGGTGAATCCAACGGTAGCATAGGGCCGAGTGTAGTAAGATTAGTAGTAGCTTATTACTAGGATCGGAAGGACGGATAACCTTTCTTGGTGGCTAGAACTTGCACTAGGCGACTCTTGAAATGATTGCGTTGAATAACTCATTTTAAAGCGTGATGTAGGCCATTCCTTGATCCGTTTGTGCTCTTGAAATCCTAACCAATGTAATCACCCTTGTAAGCCCACTTGAACCGACCTATCTTCCTTGCTTAGCTCCACTTAAATTTCACCAAAACCATACAGCCAAACCTATATTCGCACCAACATATGTGTTTGAATGAAATTTATATATCTATCATGTTTGGTGTTATCTTTGATATGTATGGTAGCTTTGAGAAAGCTAAAGGAGAAGTTTATATTTTGCCTTACAAGTTTTGTTTGTCGAGAAGAGAAAAAGAAAAAAAGGAGGAAAAAGAAAAAAAATTGGTACAAAAAGAACTTTTAAATGCAATCTCTCGACAAAACAATGTATGATCGGCTTAGCACATACCTAGTGTCCAGTTGTAGTCTGGGGGTGTTGTGTGGTTCTTAATTTTCCTGTTTTGGTGATTTTACACTCTTGAGTATTCAGGCTATATTGCGTGCGATGCCCGTCGTTCTTCTACTTATATTGATTTTAGATATGAGTCTAACCTGAACTCAACCTATAAGTCCTATTGATTTTAGATATGAGTCATCTCATGTAAACAAGAGCTACCTTTAAGAGCATAATTGGCAAAGATTCAACTAGGTGTTTATACCTACTTCATATGGACTTGTTTGGTCCTTTGCAAATTAGAAGTTTAGGAGGTAAGTCTTACACATTAGTTATTGTAGATGATTACTCACATTTTGCATGGGTATTCTTTCTAAAACACAAGTCAGATACATTTGATATTTTCACTAAGTTTGTCAAGCAAATCCAGAATGAATTTGAATGTTCAGTGGTCAAAATCAGAAGTGACCATGGAACATAATTTGAATTTGGGGCCATGACAGAATTTTGTGAAAGCCTTGGTATCTTTCATGAGTTTTCCTCTCCTCAAACTCCACAACAAAATGGGGTAGCTAAGAGAAGGAATAGAACACTCATTGAGACTTGCAGAACAATGTTGAGTGACACTTCACTACCTGAATACCTTTGGGCTGAAGCCATCAACACTGCTTGCCACGTGCAAAACAGAGCACTCATAAATAAGAACCATGAAAAGACTCCTTATGAACTACTAAAAGGCAAGTGACCAACGATCTCTTATTTTAGAATCTTTGGTAGTAAATGCTTTGTACTTAATAATGGAAAGCATTACAAAACCAAGTTTAGTGAAAAGAGCTTTGAAGGTATTTTCGTAGGATATAGTAGCCATAGTAGAGCTTATAGAGTTTTTAATAAGAAAACCCTGGTTGCAGAAGAATCTATTAACGTTGTATTTGATGAGACAAGCATGCTACATAACATCTCTTCTAGTGCTTCTATTGAAGTTGCAGGTTCAAAGTTACAAGATATAAGCTTGGATGAGCCAGTCAAAGACGATGCTCAAACCTTCGTCAAGATCTCTCCCCCAACCTCAACAGTAGAAGAAGATCATATTGATGAAGAACCAATTCAAGTGGAAGAAGACATTCCTGTAGTAGAAGATGTTCCCGATGTCCAAATTCATGCAAGGAATCTTGAATTCAGACATATGAGGGATCATCCGGTTGATCAGATCATAGGAAATCCTCAAGTTAGAGTAAGAACGAGAAGAGGTACTACTAACAAAAATATGTATTTGAGTTTTCTTTCATAGGTTGAACCAAAGAAGTTTCAAGAAGCAAATGAAGACGCTCATTGGATAATTGCAATGGAAGAAGAATTGAATCAATTCAAGCGTTGCAAAGTGTGGACTCTAGTTCCAAAACCCAAGGATAAAAATATCATTGGAACGAAGTGGGTCTATAGAAACAAGTTGGATGAAGATGGAACAATCATAAAGAACAAAGGCATACTTGTAGCAAAAGGTTACAGACAGGAAGAAGGGATCGACTTCGATCAAACTTATACTCCAGTAGCAAGTCTCAAAGCGATCAGGCTGTTTTTAGCCTATGCTGCATTCAAAGGTTTCACTGTATATCAAATGGACGTCAAGTCAGCATTCCTTGTTGGATCGGTCGGTGCCCTTAGAGGGGGGGTGAATAAGGGTTTTCAAAAACTTTAGATTATATTTATAAAAATTTTGGAATATTGCAAGATTAATAAAGAGACAGCAAGTAAAACAATAATAAAGAGATATGCTTTATTAATATCAAATAATGTTTTACAAAACTTGATTTCTATGACGCTAGAAATCGGAGGCGACTAATAAAAATTCTTTTTCGTTTTCTATACCAACTCGTATCCCCACGAACCGGTTGGCTTTAGCCGATCTCTCCCCAGATACGGCCTCAAGCCGCTCTAGCCAATCTTTCCCCAGAAAGGCCTCGAGCACCCCCTAGACCTAGCCTAGATCTAGTCGCCAACACGAGGCGAATTTCATCCCTAAGTCCTACCCCAGACCTAGTCGCCAACACGAGGCGATTTTACTACCGTTTACAGAAAAGATATGAAATGAAAAGACAATAATATAAAAACTCCCTCTATGTGGATCTCTTGGAGAAGTGGATGAAGGCCCGCAGAGTATGATCGTAGTCGATGCGGCCTTTCGTCACGATGATGACGCGTGTTGAAATCTTCTCCACGGATCTCCTTAAGGCTTTATGGAATTGTGGGAGTATCGCTCTGAATCTTCCTCTCTCTGCTATGACACAAAGCTCTGGAGTTTGGGATTGGAGGAGGATGAAGAATTCGGAGCCAAAGGATCCAATTTATAGCCTTTACGCTACTGCCGGCGCTAGCGCTACCGCCGGCGCTAGCCCGGATTAGGAAACATTTTGCGCGGCAGGATCTTCAATCTGTGGCAACATATTGCTCCATGCCTCTTGTGCGCCATGCTACCGCTAGCGCTAGTAGCTAACGTCGGGCGCTAGCTCCTTCTAAAAATGATGCCGGAATCGCGCAGATCAACGCTAGCGCCGGCGGTAGCGCCTCTTCGAATTTTGGCCTCAATTTTGGGGGCAGACATCATGAGTACTCCTTGAGTCATGTGGACTATGCTAACCTGCACACTTAAACACACAAGATCAAATACACATAGGATTTGTTATTCTCAAACCTAGGAGATGCGGAAGACCGTGTTCCAACAAACTCCCCCTTTTGATAATAACCAATCCATTAATGATAAATCAAAGCATTAATAAATAAGCATGATGAGACTATACTTGTGTGTGTGTGAGAGTGATGACTTTAGGATGATTATTGATTTTAGCATTTTAGAATTGCTCCCCCTAAATATATGCTCCCCCTATGTGAATGCTCCCTTAATATGTATGCTATCAACTGAATTTGTCATGTTGGGTTTATGATAGCGGGTTACATTTATCATTGTTAGTTCTCCCCCTATTGCATTTTATCATGTTAGTTCTCCCCCTTTGTTATTAGCAAAAGTGGGTAGGGAAACAAAGCACAAAAAATGTGTAAATAAAAGAGAAGGCATGATCGAGCTTTTTAAGTAAATGATAATGAGTTTTAGACTTGTCTTTCATTGAAAATGATCAGAGTTATGACTTATTTTATCCCTTTTGTTTGTAGTTCTCCCCCTTTTATAAATCAGAGTTTAGCAAAAAATAATGATTTTCCCTTTAAATAAGAGTTTTAAGCCTAAAAAAAATCATGATTTCCAAGTAACCAATCTATCCAGACAATATGTCAACACCCTAGCCCCGTACTAAGTGACGGATGGGCATGAGGAGCTGCAAACATGCCGTAGGTTGGGGTGTTAATCCCATATGCAAACACTAGACAAAAACTTAACCTAGCACTCTTTCCCCCTAGTGCCTCGCAAGGCCCCACTGGAACCCTCCCCGGTTAAGGACAAGACATGACTAGAGATAAGGTTATCTAATGTCTACAACCCTACATCCCCGCTATGGTGAGAAATGAAGTCATGGATAACAATTATTGGAAACATTAAGCATTTAAATCTAATGGGAAATATCATAGCATATGAGTTTATATTTTTATTTGAATTTTTGAAATAAAACTCACATAGCTATATTGAAATTCATGAATGAATCATAGTTTGAGTATTGCGGAAGATTTCGAAAAAGAAACATCATAATACTAAATAAGAGTTTAAGTTAAAAAAGAGATGTTTTATAAGCAATATTTCACTTGTTGGAGGAGTGTTTAGAATAGAAATAGATCAGAGTTATAAGAAAAAAAAATTCAACCAATATAAAGTTTACCAAGCAAGTCTACCACTTGTTGCAAGAAAGGAATTTGAAGATTCAAGTGATGATGCACACAAGATGAAAGATTTTAAATAAGTATTAAAGTGCAAGGTAAAACAATTATATGGTTATGATGCGGAAGACATATAGAAGTACAAAAAACATCTTATGGTAATCAATGATGGTTCATAAAAAGATATATGAGTTCAATTTCAAAAAGAAGATGTTTTTGTAAATCATTTTGCATTTAAAATTTTTGTTTTGACAATACAGTAACCAAGCATGAAATAATCCTATCAAAAAGAGATTACTACAATGTTACTTTAATTCACAATTTCAAAACATACCAAACACTGTAGAAAGCATGCTAGGTTATCTAGTGCATTTCATAAATAAAGATTAATATAGAATTAGCATTAGGTTCCAATACTCATGAGAAGAACTGTTATGGAAGATAATGATGTGCACATAAGTGTAAATTTGAGGAGAGTAAACAAATGTTTTAATCAAAAATACAAGTAATATGTAAAGTAAGAAGCACAATAAAACACAAATAAGATTACTTCCACACACTTTAATGCACAAAAAATATGTACAATTACCAAGGTGCTTTGCACACACAATGCTTATCAAGACTTATCAGGGTGCAAAGTAGTGCTTGGGGGATCACATATTTTATTTTGAATTTTGAGACTTGTGATCCGGTGTACTTAAGAAAAGTGGGTTTTCTTATTTTTGAAAGAAAGAGTTGATTTGCACAAGACACTTTATTATTCTTTCCAAGGTGCTCAACCTCACAATGATCATTAAGACTTATCAGGAGGTTCAAGTAGTGCTTGGTGGAGTTATCTTTGTCATTTATTTTATAATTTTGTTTTGTACAAAGTTCTCTGAATACACTTGTTTTGCAAATCAATAGATTTTATGAAAAAAATTTAACCACTTTTCTTAATTTTTAAGTGTGCAAAAGAAGGAGTGTAGGTAAGATACTTGTGCAATTTTAATTTATTTGTACTAATACAAAACATACACAAGCATTCTAAGATTAAATGCATATGTAGACAATGCCAAAAAAAGGGTGAGTGAATAAATATCATTATCAAACATAAAGCATTTCTCATACTTAGAGGCATGCTAAGCTTGATCCTACACAACTTTTAAACTATAATTGATGCACATTTGAATAGATATATCAAAGCATGAAGAAGGACAATGTCCAAAGTAGTTTGAAGAGAAAAAATTGTAACATTGTAGAATTTCTAATTAGTAGATTAAATCATGCTTGATTTTATAAGAAAAAATCTTAGAGTTTTTTTTTTGGATATTTTAAAGTTTTATATTTTTGTATTTGATTTTAGCAAATAAAAGCATACAAAGGAAACAACAAAAGCAAACAAAGGAAAAACATATTTTTTGTAATTTGTTTTGTTTTTGTAGTTTTGTATTTGATTTTTGCAGAAAAAATGACACACAAAAACAAAATGAAAAACATTGTTTTTTGTAATTTGGTTTTCTATTTTTGTATTTGATTTTTCAAAAAGAAAAGAAAAACAGATGTGCAAAAGCCAAATAAGACATATAGATCAAAATATTTTTAGAAATTTTTAGAAATTTTAAAAACACAGAAATTCAAAACTCGACGCTAGCGCCGGTGCTAGCGCTAGCGCGGGAAACAGTAAGTGATTTCTTAGGGTTTTGAAAATTTTGATACTTGAATTTCATTAGGTGTCCCATTAGTAGTTTCATGCTGAATTTGCAGAATTTTTGGAAATGTTTTTGATGGTTAAAAATGAAGAAAATTGCATTGATAAGTATGTTTTAACTTGAAAGATCTAGGACACCTAATTCAAGTCGTAATAATCGAAATCTTGCATCGGGAAGGGGTTTAGTAAATATGTCAGCAAGTTGAGAGTCCGTCCCAATGAAGCTTACTTTTACATTCTCTTTCTTAATGTGATCCCTAATGAAATGATGACGAACGTCGATGTGTTTGGATCTAGAATGGTGTACGGGATTATATGTGAGGTCTATTGCACTTTTGTTGTCACATTTAAGATCTATGTTTTTGAGATGAAATCCAAAGTCCTCTAGTGTTTGGCTCATCCATAACGCTTGTGCACAACAACTACCAAGTGCAATATATTCGGCCTCCGTGGTGGAGAGTGCAACCGAAGATTGTTTTCTACTAGACCAAGCAACTAAAGAGGGTCCTAAAAAGTGACACGTACCGCTAGTACTTTTTCTATCTAGTGAGCACCCGGCGTAGTCCGAATTGCAATATCCGTGGAGTGTGAAAGAGTCATTATGTGGGTACCATAATCCTAGTTTAGATGACCCTATTAGATAACGAAAAATACGTTTTACCGCTTTTAAATGAGATTCTTTTGGATTGGCTTGAAAGCGAGCACATAAACATACGGCAAACATTATATCTGGTCTAGATGCACTTAAATAAAGAAGAGAACCTATCATTCCTCTATATAGCGTTTGATCAATAGAAATTCCAGATTCATCTTTTCCTAGTTTTAAAGAAGCACTCATAGGAGTAGAAGCTTGTTTAAGATTTTCAAATCCAAATCGTTTAAGCATATCATGAACATATTTTGATTGACACAGAAAAATACCATCAGTTCTTTGTGAAATTTGAAAACCAAGAAAGTATGATAGTTCTCCTACAAGACTCATTTCAAATTCATTTTTCATTATTAAGACTACTTCATTACACAACTCTTCATTAGTGGCTCCAAAAATGATGTCATCAACATATATTTGTAGAATAATTAATTCGTTATTTTTTATGCTTAATGAAGAGTGTGTTGTCTGCACTTCCCATAACATAACCGCGCTCTAACAAAAATGATGTAAGACGATCATACCAGGCACGGGGTGCTTGTTTTAAACCATAAACCGCTTTTTCTAATTTGTAAACATGATTTGGAAATCTTTCATTTATGAAGTCGGGGGGTTGTTCTACATAAACTTCTTCTTTAATGAACCCGTTTAAAAAAGCACTTTTAACATCCATTTGAAATAATTTTATTCTTTTAAAACTCGCAAATGCCAAAAATATTCGTATAGATTCTAAGCGAGCTACGGGTGCAAAAGTTTCTTCAAAATCTATCCCCTCGATTTGTGAATAGCCTTGAGCAACTAAGCGTGCTTTATTTCTTACAATCCTAGATTCACCATCTAGCTTATTTTTAAAAATCCATTTTGCGCCAATAATTGGATGATTAGATGATCTTTCTACTAAATTCCAAACTTTATTTCTTTCAAATTGTCCTAACTCTTCATTCATTGCCAAAAACCAAAATTCGTCATTTAAAGCGGTGGAAACGTTTTTAGGTTCAATTTCAGACACAAAGCAAATATTTGAAAATGTTTCATGAAGAGAGGACCGAGTTCTTACCCCAGTAGAATGTTCCCCAATGACTAGCTCCTTTGGATGATTTTTGGAGAAGTTTAGAATGCTTGGAGGTACATATTCATCTTCTTTTGACTTCTCCTCCTCTTCTTTGGACGGTTCTTCTTCGTCGTGCTCCAAGGATGGCAAAGGTTCATCATCGGTACCTGTAGGGAGCTTTTCTGCACATGGAGCAAACTCATCAAATCTGACATTAATTGAATCTTCAACCTTGCTTGATCTTTTATTAAATATTCTATATGCTTTGCTAGTTGAAGAATAACCCAGAAATATTCCTTCATCGCATTTTTCATCAAATTTTCCTAAAGAATCTTTTGTATTAAGAATGAAGCATTTACATCCAAATACTCTAAAATACGATATGTTAGGTTTCTTTTGATAGTAGAGTTCATATGGTGTGAGAGTTAATGATGGGCGAAGCATAACTCTATTCATTACATAGCATGCAGTGCTTATAGCTTATGCCCAAAAATACTTAGGTAATTTATATTCAGATAGCATTGTGCGCGCAAGTTCTTGTATTGCCCTATTTTTCCGTTCTACAACGCCGTTTTGTTGAGGTGTGCGTGGAGCAGAGAACTCATGCTTAATACCTAACATGTCACAAAAAGATTTAAAATTTTCATTTTCAAATTCACCTCCATGATCTGAGCGAATGCATTTTATTTTTAAATCTAATTCATTTTGTATGCGAGTACATAATTTTGAAAATTCGCAAAACGCATCAGATTTGGAGGAGAGAAATAAAGTCCAACAATATCTAGAATAGTCATCTATGAGAACATAAGTGTATAATCTACCACCAAGACTCGCAGTGTTAACGGGACCAAAAAGATCCATATGAATTAATTGCAGAGATTTTGATGTAGAAATTTTGTTTTTGCTTTTAAAAGATGACTTGGTAAATTTGCCTTTTTGGCATGAAGAGCATAATGAAGATAAATTTCCATTTAACTTAGGCAATCCTCTAATCAATTCTCTTTTTGCTAGTTTTAAGATGAGCTTTGTACTAGCGTGGCCTAAACATCTATGCCATAATTCTAATTCATCATTTTTCGTTATAAAACATTTTATAGAAGATTTAGAAAGATCATGAAATGAAACTATGTAGACATTATGAATTCTAGGTGCAGTTAATAACACATCTTTTGTTTTAGGATTAACAATCTTGCAAAGGTTAGTGGAAGATTCAAAAAGTACGTCTAAACCTTTATCACACAGTTGACTTATAGATATTAGGTTATGTTTTAATCCTTTCACATAAAGCACATTTGATATAAGAAAAGATGCGTTACCCACTGTACCAACTCCCATGATTCTTCCTTTACCATTATCGCCAAACGTTACTATTCCTCCTTTCTTCTTTTCTAGGCTAAGGAATTTTGCTTTATTGCCTGTCATGTGTTTGGAGCAGCCTGAGTACAAATACCACACGTCTTCTGTTTCCTTAGCCTTCCTGCAAATCTAGAAAGAGGATGAGAGTAAAGACCCAGATACCCAAGAGGTACCACCCATAGAGTAAGTGGATTTCTTAGGTACCCAGATTTGTTTTAATGATCGTTGATTTATTATATTCCTGCAAGAGCCAGTCGTGTGTCCAAATTTAAGACAATTAGCACACGAAATAAAGGGGGTTGAGACCCTTTTCTGAGTTTCTATGTTGCCCTTGCTGGATGATGTTTGTACATAAGAAAAACTAGAAGAATTTTTAACTTTAGAGCTACCGCCGGCGTTAGTAGCTAGCGCCGGGCGGTAGTGTTCACTTTTATATCCGAGTCCGATTTTTCCAGACCCAAAGCATTGATTACCCAGAAGCATATCCAGGGATTTTTGACCAATCCCGAATTTGGTTATGGCTAAATTGAGATTTTGATTTTGTTTTTTAAGAGATGTATTTTCTTGAACAATCATAACACATTTGTTTTCAAATCCTTTTTTGTTCTTTTCAATTTGTAATATAGATGTTTTCAATTTTCTCTCTAAGTCCCTTTTTTCTTTTGCAATGATTTTGTTTTGTGAAAGAGCATTAGAGAGAAAAACTTCAAGTTCTTTTATCATAAATAAAGAGTGCTCACATTCTTGACATGAAACTTTTCTTTTTTCAAGAGAGACTAATTTTTTTGTGAGCTTACGATTTTCTTTTATAATAGATTCATTTTCATGATTTAATAAAACAAATTTATCATAAAGTTCTTCAAAGGTAGGAGGATATACCTCAGTGTCACTAAGAACACTGGTGTTGTCATCGTCGCTTTTGGCCATTAAGCACAAGTTTGCTTCCTCCTCGCTATTTGACTCAGATCCGTTTGACTCTTCAGAGGAAGAGTCATCCTAAGTAGCGGCCTTCAGCACTTTCTTCTTTTCTTTTGCTTTCTTTTGTTCTTTCCGTTCCTTTTGGTATTTTGGGCATTGGCTCCGAATGTGCCCATTTTTTCTGCAGTGATAGCATTCTGGAGGCGGCCTTTCTTCTTTGTCATCGCTTCTTTTTTCTTTCTTCGATGAAGAGGAGGATCCCTTTCGTCGAGTATCCTTTTGGAAGAATTTTCGGAATGTGTTTCTTCTCTCTGGATTTCTGATGAACTTCTTGAAATTCTTCACCAGAAGTCCTTCTTCATCATCATCGTCCTCTTTGATGCACTCCTTCTTTGATGTCAGCACCAACGCCTTTTTCTTCGGCTCCTTGTTGTATTCGTCATGTTGAATTTGTAGTTCTACCTCATGGGTTTTGAGATTCCCAATGAGATTCTCGATCTGGAGCGTTCTTAAGTTGTGCGACTCTGAGATGGCTGTCACCTTTGGATTGAACCTTGGAGGTAAGGAACGAAGAATTTTCCTCACCAAGTCCCCTTCTGAGTAGGTCTTTCCAAGTGCCTTTGAAGCGTTGACGATCTTGGTGAAGCGGGTGTACATTGAGTTAATGTCCTCTTCGGTATCCATCCTGAATTTTTCATATTCAGATTCCAGTTGGAATAGCTTTGCATCTTTCACCTGCGATGTACCTTCATGAGTAACTTTCAATTGATTCCAAATATCATAAGCAGTTGTGCATGCAGAAATTCTATTAAACTCAGTCCTATTTAAAGCGCAATAAAAAGCGTTCATTGCTTTAGCATTATTTTTACACCTTAGTTTATCGTTATCGTCCCATTTATCCTTAGGTTTTGCTAATGTCGCCTCTCCCACTACAGTTGTAGGAGGAGAGTACCGAACTTCTACCATGTTCCATACTTCTACATCCATAGTCATAAGAAAACACATCATTCGATTTTTCCAGTAGTTAAAATCAGACCCAGTAAAGAGAGGTGGTCGACTAACCCCTTGACCCTCAGGAAAAGCAAGATCATGAGACGCCATTGTTCCCAGTTATTAAGCCGATTGGAACAAAACTGCTCTGATACCACTTGTTGGATCGGTCGGCGCCCTTAGAGGGGGGGGGTGAATAAGGGTTTTCAAAAACTTTAGATTATATTTATAAAAAGTTTGGAATATTGCAAGATTAATAAAGAGACAGCAAGTAAAACAATAATAAAGAGATATGCTTTATTAATATCAAATAATGTTTTACAAAACTTGATTTCTATGACGCTAGAAATCGGAGGCGACTAATAAAAATTCTTTTTCGTTTTCTATACCGACTCGTATCCCCACGAACCGGTTGGCTTTAGCCGATCTCTCTCCAGATACGGCCTCAAGCCGCTCTAGCCAATCTATCCCCAGAAAGGCCTCGAGCACCCCCTAGACCTAGCCTAGATCTAGTCGCCAACACGAGGCGAATTTCAGCCCTAAGTCCTACCCCAGACCTAGTCGCCAACACGAGGCGATTTCACTACCGTTTACAGAAAAGATATGAAATGAAAAGACAATAATATAAAAACTCCCTCTATGTGGATCTCTTGGAGAAGTGGACGAAGGCCCGCAAAGTATGATCGTAGTCGATGCGGCCTTTCGTCACGATGATGACGCGTGTTGAAATCTTCTCCACGGATCTCCTTAAGGCTTTATGGAATTGTGGGAGTATCGCTCTGAATCTTCCTCTCTCTACTATGGCACGAAGCTCTGGAGTTTGGGATTGGAGGAGGATGAAGAATTTGGAGCCAAAGGATCCAATTTATAGCCTTTATGCTACCGTCGGCGCTAGCCCGGATTAGGAAACGTTTTGCGCGGCAGGATCTTCAATCCGTGGCAACATATTGCTCCATGCCTCTTGTGCGCCATGCTACTGCCAGCGCTAGTAGCTAACGTCGGGCGCTAGCTCCTTCTAAAAACAATATCGGAATCGTGCAGATCAACGCTAGCGTCGGGCGCTATCGCTACCGCCGGCGCTAGTGAGCCTCTTCGAATTTTGGCCTCAATTTTGGGGGTAGACATCATGAGTACTCCTTGAGTCATGTGGACTATGCTAACCTACACACTTAAACACACAAGATCAAATACACATAGGATTTATTATTCTCAAACCTAGGAGATGCGGAAGACCGTGTTCCAACATTCCTTAACGGTAATATTAAGGAAGAAGTATACGTGGAACAACCTCCAGGTTTTGTTAATCCTGACTTTCCTGAATATGTTTATTTATTACAGAAAGCTTTATATGGTTTGAAACAAGCTCCTCGAGCTTGGTATGAGATGCTGTCTAACTTTCTTCTTGAGAACAAGTTCACAAGAAGAAAGATAGATAAGACATTATTTCTTAGAGAAGTAAGAGGCAAGATTTTGCTAGTGCAAATCTATGTCGATGACATTATTTTTGGCTCCACGGACGACAACCTTTGCAAAAAGTTCTCAAAACTTATGCAAGGGAAGTTTGAAATGAGTAGTATGGGCGAGCTGAAATATTTCTTAGGACTTCAAGTGAAACAATCTTGTTGAGTCCGAAATCGCACCTCCGAGGGAAACCGGAGGCTGCGGGTTGCCGGTTACTTTTTGTGCAGAAGAATGAGACCGCTAGCAGCGGTCAAGGCCACACTTCGCCCGCCACGGCAAATGCCACTCCTGCGACGGGCTTTCCTTTGATTAGAAAGAAGGGGTTACAACGGGTTACAAGTGCAGGAAAAGAGAAGCCGGCCGGTCAGAAAGTCCGTAAGACGAGAAACTCGAGTCCGCAGCTCAAACAAGCGAGCTCCTAGATTCGAGTGTGCGTGTCTTGGGAATAGTGCCGCCCCCTATTTATAGGCTTGGGGGCCTGCCCGAACGGACAGGGATAAAATAACCGCCTGCCCGGGTACAGGAGAAACGGGCAGGCGGTGACGGGATACACAAATAAGGAAAGAAAGAAGCCGCGCGGCTTGGCGGCTTGCCCTTCCGACTTGTCTATCCAGAAGATAAAGATGATGCGACCAAGGCGACGGTGTTATCCGAGCGGTCTCTATTTTGAGACCACGGCTTGTTCTTCGACCTTGAATCTGAGCTTATCTCCATGGCATAAACCGCGCGATCTCCGACTTGAGACCGCGACTTGCCCCGCTGGACTTGGGCTCGGACTATCTTTAGTACTTGGCGGCGGTCTGAGTTATGCTAGACCGCCCGACCTGTGCTAGCTGGTGTCGATGGATCTCGTTTAACCTGAGTCGGGCGACTTGGATCCGCAAACCGCTCGGTCTGCGAGTAATCCTCTTGAAAGCGGTTTCCTGGGTAAACATAATCCCCGCATATTTTTAAATTTCCGTGAAGATTTCGAAAATATCAGTGCTAGCCGGAGACCGCGCCGTCTTCACCCCATTGGTTATAAATGTTCCAGAAGCTTCGATTCTGGCATAACTCCATTGTTACCACGAGTCACTACTCGCCTATTGCGGTTAGGGCTTTCGGTTTGAACAGCTCGAAGTTCTTGAGAAGCCCGGAAAGAACCGCGAGAGAGACCGCTCGAAAGAGAAGAAGAAGAAAAAGGCGACGCGGCCTGATAAGACCGTAACAATTGCTTTTACAAGTAAACCGACCGACCCGCCTGCAGGGTTGACAGTCGGCATGTCATCTGGACAGGAGGCGAGTAAGCCGACCGAACTGCTTCCTGAGCAATCAGCCGTCTTGTCGACTAAAAATGAGGCGAGCTGTCCGAACCCACCCCCAGCTGATCCCCCAACCTTCTCTGATAAAGGAAACAGTCTGCCTTCCCCGCCGGGTAAGACAGACTTGGAGACTGCTTCCCAGAAAGGCGATGGGGATGAGTCTTTCAAGATGGAAGTTACCCCGTCCGGGGTTTTTCATTTGAACATAAGGGATGAAGGGGGAGAGGCAGTTGACTCCCCCAAGCCGACCGATCAGGAAGCTCCAGTAATTAATGTTGAGGACAGTCCGGAAAAATCAACCGCCCTGAATTCGAAGAAGAGAAAGAAGGAGGAGTCCACAGCGGACAGGCTTCTCAAGAAAATGAAGAAGTTAAAGGCCAAGAACAAGGCAGCGTCTGGGAAATCGAGAGCGGACAGCCTGCAAGGCAAGTCGCGCGAGAATGAAGTCTCGGAGGGCTTGATTACTCCTTCCCCCCAGCCGAACGACCAGATTCCAGTCGATGCTCATAGCATTTCCGTAAGTGAACTCCTCAAGGATTTTGATTCTTTTCAGAAGCAAGATGATCAGCTGAGAACTTCTTCCGAACTGCAGGCTGCCAACCCGCCAGGAGAAAAAGGATTCGCCCTGTATGAGGATGCGACCAGCCTTAAGGAAGCCATCCTTCCTGAGGTCGCGACTGAAAGAACCATACCGGTACCTGAAGATACCGTGACGGCCGGTCTGCGGTTTATGCAGGTGAAGGCGGAGTGAGTAAGAGATCAACTTGCCAGGCCGCCTCCGCCGCAACCCAATCTTTTGTTGCAAGGTAAAGAGGAAGCGGATTACCGCCCTGTTCGTTTTTTTCAGGCCGCGGCCTCGAAACAAGTCGCGCGCTTCGTTGTTGAACCCGTCGCCCAGCTTCTTTCCCTCCGCTGCTCAACTTTCTGCTGCTAAGCGGAGGCAAAGTGAGAGATCGTGGAGAGAACAACGCCGAAAGTTCGATACCGAGCTAACAAGGCGACCCGTCCGCCCGAATTCAATTCAAACTGCCGCGGCTTGTAAGCGAGGAAAATTCGATGAAAGCGGTTTCCTTTTGAATACTCCTTGACTATTTTCTCTTATTGCAGATGACCGTGACTCTATCCCGAAGCCGGGCGAACTGGTGACCTATCTTCCCCCTCTTGATCCACCCCTGCTGAGTTCTTCTCTGCCGGATACTCTGATGGAGGACGAGATGTCCTGACTTCAAAAGAATCTGGAAACCCTTGCTAAGCAGTTGAGGGCTGTGGAGGAGAGAGAGAAAGCCGCCCAAGATGAGAAAGCTGCTCTTTGGGTTGAATTGGAAATCGAACGGAAGGAAAGCCGAGCAGCGCTGGAGGCCGAGCGGAGAGAGCGTCGAGAGAAAGAAAAGGCGCAGTAAGACTAGGTGGCTGCGCTGACCGTCCGGATTGATCGTGGAAAGAAGGAAGTCCGCAAGCTCGAAGAGGACTGTGCCTATTATAGGGACAGATACCTTCATTTGGCAAAGGAAGCCGGCGGAAGTCGGCGCCCTATTAACGTGGTTGACGAAGGCCGGCGAGGGTCAAGCCGCCCGGACGCAGGGACGAGCTCGTCTCTTCCTGTAGCCGGGACGATCCGCCCAGTTGTTAGTGTTCATGAGTCCGCAGCGACCTTGCCTACTCGCATGATCCCCGTGACACGAGTAGAGAGAGACGCCGCGCGGATTCATAGCATGATCAACCGCCTTAATCATAATATAAACCAAATGCAGGGAACTGTACTTCAAATCGGCGATCATGTCGCGCGGCTTCACAGGGAGGATGAACCGAGCGATATCCGTCCGTAACGAGTGGCTCTAAGATATGAACTTGTAATAGTATTTCTATTCGGTCTCTTGGACAATTGCTTGAATCTGACTCTATAATATTCGATCCGCCATTCAGGCCGTGCGGCTTAAATATTTGAATTTACTTTTTTGCCTTCTTGCTGTGTTGATTGATGCCTGTGGGTTATTTTACATAAACCGATCTGCTTGTTTTCGTGATTCTTTAATTCGCTTGTTTGAATTATACAGTCTCTGTGGTTGACTTTTGTGATGATGTACCCGTACGGGTTGATCGGTTTAGCTGTGATTTGACCTTTGCTAAATGCAGATCAGCCGTTCTTATAAGTAGCGCCCTCACAAAATTCCTTTTACCAAAATTTAAAGATGGGAGCAAAGCGCCAGCCGAAGCGACCTGCCAAGACTTCTGCTACCTGCTCCGAAGCCGCTGTGGCCTTTCATTCTGCAGACCTCGAGGAGTGTCGTTTGACAAAAGCCGAGCTGGACGAATTCGTCGAGAAGCACATGACTGACAGTCCGCTGCTTGCGCGGCTTCCGCTCCGTGATGAGCGGATGAATTCGTCTGGCCCAAACCACATCGCGATCCCAATCGACCATTTCGATTGCGGATTTAAATTCCCGATTTCGATTGAGCTCGTCATGGTCTTTGACCATTATGGAGTTGTTCCCGGCCAGATTTCTCCCAACTCGATGGCCGGGATATGTAGCTTCATCTCCTACCTGCGATCTGAGAGAGTCCGCTTCTCTATGGACCTCTTCAGGAAGATATTCTTGGTGCGGGCCATCCCGGACTCTGAATCGGATGTCTTCAAAGGCCACCTTTACTTTGGCTGCCGCGGGTTGAAGATGGTCAATCTGGCGAACAAAGTCACGGCCTGGCCGGAGAGGTACTTGATCTTCGAAGGCCGACATGGCCTGTTGAACCCGAATCCGCAAGTGCAGCCTGAGGAGGCCTTTCAACCAGTCCCAATAAGCGAAGTGGAGAAGGGAATCTGCAAGCTTCTCAAGGATGAGCGGCTTAACATAAGCTACTATATCCCTCTACTTGCCGAGCTAGAGAACGTTCGGCTTGAAGATAGTAAGCTTCCCTTTGCTTCCGACTTCAATGTTAACCGCTCGATCTCTTGTGCTGACTCTTCTCCTTTTGTAGCCCAAGCCGTTGTTCCTGCCAACAAGCCGATAAGCCCGGCTGGTTTAGTCTTGAATCAGACGGAGAAAAGAAAGAGGCAAGCCAGGAACAAGCCGCTGCCGTCCGATGGGGAAGATTCGGGTTCCTCAGGCGACTTCGCCGCCCTCCGCTCCTTCAGCAAGGTGAAGGATCTAAAAAGCCGCCTGGTCTTGACCTGGCATCCGGACAGTGATAGTGTCCAGGTCTCTACTGCGCTTCCCCACTAGGTGAACGAGAAGTCGGGCCGGCATGCTGAGGCCGCTAGCATCGCCATGTTTGGCCGACGGAACTTCAGGAGGTTAAGGAAAATTCCTGTGGAAGAGCTCGCCAGAGAGGCCGCGCGGGTTGGTGCCGAGAGCCTCATCACCAACGCCTTCATGGTAATGACCTTCAAGAGGTTGTTTAAAGAAAACGCTCTCCAAGAGAAGGAAATTGTCGAACTGAAGAAAGAAAATGCGCGGCTAAAGGAAGCCGAGTCGGTAAGTCATCACCTGGCCAGCCTCAACACCAATGTTCTCAGACCGCACGGTCTTATCTTACTCTTTTCTTTTGCAGGCTAAGTATGATGAGACAGACCCGGTCTATCAGCAGGAACTCTTCCCTCATGTCGCCGAGGGAATTGATAATGCTTTTAACCGCTTGCGGGAGCTTAACGGGTTCGAGCCTGGTTTCGAGCATTTCACCTTCTCGGACGCCTATCCGATCTTGCAAAAGAAGTTAGAAAAGATCAGGCGGAAAGCTAAAGGAAAGAATAAAGCCGACGGATCCAGTTCGGAGGAGAGCGATGATGGAGATGATGAGGCCGAAGAACCCGGAGCGGCTAAGAGTGGTAAGAGTGACTCGGAGTCCGAATCCAGCGATTCTGAAGAGGATGCTGGTCGCAAATCAGGCGAATTGAGCAGCTCATCCTCGTCGGGCAGCGAGGGTTATTCTCCTGACGTTTCGATTGATGGCAGCGAACATTCAAGTGCTCCTGCGTCTAAGAAACTCAAGTCGCACAATCAGTAGCCGTATTTTGTTTTTTATTTTGAATAGTCGTCGGCTTGATGTTGTTAGCCGGACAGCTTAAAATATAATGTAAATGTTTTGATCATGAAATGAAAAGTTTTTACCTGTCTATCCGTCTACCTTCTGCGACTTACATGTGATTGTTTGCGATTTCTTTGTGTTAAATTTAAACAAGTCATGCGACTTAATGTTAATTCATCCGGTTAGGATAGTGATTCTCATAAGATTCTGGCAAAGTATCTATAAAAAACCCACTCGCATAGCTTGCTTCTTTTAATCCGAATCGAATTTGTCCGATTTATTCTAAGAAGGTGCTAACTTATTACGAATGTATTACGACATCCCGGAAACCGGACACAATTGAGTCGCGCGGTTACTACTCGACTCGGCATACTTGCTTTCCAGGATAAAGAAGGACAAGTCACGAGAACAATTATCAGACCGAGTGGTCAGTGTTTTAAATCAGGCGACTTGCAGCTAACATCGCTGTAAATCCCACCTCCGTGAATGCAATCAGATAACCGATCCGGAATTTGAAATAATCAAGCCGTGCGGCCGTAAACAGAATATCCAGCCTCAAGAAGATCAGTTGATAGACCGTGCGATTGACATTTAATCCGAACAATCTATATGACAACTTTATATAACATTGACTGACAAGCCGCACGAGTTGTATATAGAATTCGTGCGATTAGCAGGTTTAATACTTGCAACGAGAATCATAACAGCCTGATTGAAAAGATCCTGTGATTATCCGATCGGATTGAATGGAAACCCATAAGGATGATAAATTCATAATCCGGATAATAAGGTCGGCCAGTCATGATTATGCTTGCTTCCTTGATATTTACCTTGATACCTTAATGATATCCTGTTTCTTTCAAACCGTCCAGTCTAAAAACCGAACCGCATGACATCTTTGGAACCTGCTGATTTTAGACCGCCTGGTTTAATAACCAGACCACCAGGTTTAATAACCAGACCGCCAGGTTTAATAACCAGACCGCCTGAAAGCCCTGGTACCTGCTTATTTCAAACTGCCCGGTTTGAGTATTAAGTCTTCCGGTTTATGCTGCACATAGAAATCCTGCTTTTTCGTCCAAGTGGTCTATAATGACCATATGGGATGAGATAATCCCTTGTAATGCAATAAAGATGATTACAGACTCAGATGACCAAGTGGGCAGGTGGGCCTAGGCGGCGAACATTGCTTTCCTCAAGTTGTCATAAGAGCTGTAGAAATAAAGAGAAACAAGTACAGACCCAGATGACCAAGTGGGCAGGTGGGCCTAGGCGGCGAACATTGCTTTCCTCAAGTGGTCATAAGAGCTGTAAGCGACTCGACTACTCTCTTGCCTAGGGCTACAAGCCGAGTTGATCAATTGGGCAGGTGGGCCTAGGCGGCGAACATTGCTTTCCTCAGAGAGATCAACTCAGTTGTGGGTCCCGCTTAGGCATCGCTTGAGAGTACCTTGGAGTATTCGATAGTCACAGACTAAGATGATCAGTTGGGCAGGTGTGGTTATGCCGCGGGGGCTATACCGATATTGCTTTCCTCAGAAGGATCATCAAAGCTATAATTATATCCCTCTCGGGGCATGATAGAGCCAACATTCACCTAGACCTCCCTTGATGCAGGGGTGTGTTGGATATCAGCCGGGATCCAAGGTTCTGAAGACCACCGCACGGGAATTGGCAAGCTACCACTACACGTGTGCGAAAACTCCCCGCTACACATGATCTTCATGGTTTTACGCTAATGACTACAATCCGAGGGGGTTCGAGCAGAACTTGGCGATGTCTCCGTGGTTCAGTGAGTTTGATATATGAGAAAATGCAGAAAGGAAACATCAAACATGGAGAAGTGTCAGTATGGTGCTTCTTATTAAAATATCTCAAAAACTGCAGGAAAGTAAAGAAGACATTTTAAGGATAGAACCGTTTGAGATCGTCGCCACTCCAGGTGCGCGGGATGTCTTCTCCTTCACTTGTTTGGAGGCGATAAGCCCCACTTTTTAGTACCTCCTTGACGATGAAAGGTCCAGCCCAATTAGGATTTAGCTTCCCGGCATTGCCTGTTCGGGCTGCTGCATCAACCTTTTTTAGTACGACATCGCCGACCGCAAAATGCTTTACCCTGACATTTTTGTCAAAGTACTTTGCCATCCTCCTTTTAACTTCTTCTTGCCTGATTGTTGCCTCATCCTGAAGTTCTTCGATTAGATCCAGACTATACTTGATAGCCTCGTCATTGTATTCTACCCACGCTTCTCCTCCTTCTTTTCCGTACATAACTCTTGGAGTGACCACCTCAAACTCCACAGGAACGACAGCCTCCAAGCCATGAGACAGTTTGAATGGTGTCTCCCCTATAGCTGAAGATGGAGTAGTACGAAGAGTCCAAAGGATGGAGGGAAGTTGATCTGCCCAGTTTCCTTTCTGATTCCAAACTCTTTTCATCAGGAGCTGCTGGATTCGCCTGTTGGCTGCTTCTACCTGACCATTGGTCCTTGGATGATGTACTGAGGAAAACCGCAGGTCAATTCCAACCTGATCGCAAAATTTTATCATCTCGGGATTATTGAATTGTGGACCATTATCAGTGACAATTGCCAGCGGAATTCCGTGTCGGCAGACTATTTCTCCCCAGATGAAGTTTCTGATAATTTGGGTAGTAGTTCTTGCCAGTGACTTAGCCTCGATCCACTTACTGAAGTAGTCAATCATCACTATGATAAAGCGGCACTGACCGCTAGCCATTGGAAAGGGTCCGATGAGATCCATCCCCCAAACCGCGAAGGGCCAGGGTGCAGTTATTGACCTAAGAGACTGAGCGGGCAGATGCTGAAGAGGAGCAAACTTCTGGCACTGAACACAACGCTTGGCAAATGCTTCGGCATCCTTTCTCATGGTTGGCCAAAAATACCCCTGCCTTAGGATTCTCTTTTCTAGAGTTTTTGCACCTGAATGGCTACCGCATTCCCCGGAATGAACTTCCTGAAGTATAATAGGTATCTCTTCTTCTGAAACACATCGTGCTGAGGGGGGAATCAAAGTTTTTCTGTAGAGAACTCCTGCTATTAGATAATAATATGCCGCCTTCCTTTCGAATCTTCTCCGATCTTTAATGGAATGATGGAACTCTCTTTTTGACAGAAATAGTTCATAAGGATCCTTCCAGGAGGGATTCTGATCAATCTGCATGAGCTCTTCTTTCTCCGTGGCCGGATGGAAAAGTTCCGAGGTCACCCCTCCTGATGGAAGACCAAACTTTGATAACTCGTCTGCCTCTTCATTTTGTGTCCTTGGAATGTGCTCGATGATGAAGGATTTGAATTTCCCGATCTCTTCCTTAGCTAGCGATAGATACTTTCTCAGCATTGGTTCTCTTGTTTCGTAGTTCCCTAGAACTTGCGAGGCCATTACAAGAGAATCAGTTTTTACATGAACATGTTCTATCCCAAGCTCTTTTGCGAGTCTTAGGCCGGCCAAGAGTGCTTCGTATTCAGCCTGGTTGTTTGTTACTGGGAAAAAGAATTTGATTGCCTGCTCGAGTTTGATGCCATTTGGACTGAGAAGAACTACTCCGGCTCCCACGGAGTTTCTCCCTGAAGCTCCAACTACGTAGATGATCCAGGCATAAGGAGATTTCTCCACCCGTTCAGGGTTAGACTCCATCGTGTCTACCAAGAAGTTTGCCAGTACTTGTGCCTTAATTGCTGTTCTGGGAATGTATAGTATTTCAAACTCGCTCAGCTCAATTGCCCATTTGGCCAGTCTTCCTGAATGATCTGGCTTCTCCAGGATACTTCTTAGTGGATGATCTGTAACCACCTGAATAGGATGAGCCTGAAAATAGGGGCGAAGCCTTCGTGAGGACATCACTAAGGCCAAGGCTAATTTCTCCAGAATTGAATATCTAGTTTCTGCATCTTTAAGGATATGGCTGACATAATATATTGGAAATTGCTTCTTCTTCTCCTCCCGAACCAGGACAGAGCTTATGGCATCTGGACCCACCCCTAAGTACAAGAATAATGTTTCGCCTTCACGAGGGCTTTGAAGAAGAGGGGTTGAGGTTAACTGCTTTTTCAACTGTTCGAAAGCATTATCGCACTCTTCATTCCATTCAAACTTAGATCCTCCCCTAAGTGTCTTGAAGAATGGAGCGCTTTTATCTCCTGATTTGGAAATGAATCGGCTCAATCCTGCCAGCCTCCCCCAAAGTTGTTGTACCTCTTTCTGATTACGAGGAGGGGTCATATCTAGGATAGCTTTTACTTTATCCGGATTTGGTGCGAGGCCATCAGGGGTAAGAAGATGCCCGAGAAATTTCCCTTTGTTTGCCCCGAATACGCATTTTGATGGGTTTAGCTTTAATTTGAACCTCCGTAGAGTAGCGAACGTCTCTACGAGGTCTTTCAGGTTGATTGAAAAAGTTTTACTTTTTAGAAGGAGATCATCAACGTATACTTCAAGATTTCTTCCTTTCTGTTTTTCAAAAACCGTGTCCATCATCCTCTGATATGTTGCACCCGCGTTTTTGAGCCCGAAAGGCATGACGAGATAACAATAACACCCGTCATTGGTAATGAAGGACGTATGCGGGATATCAGGCCTATGCATCTTAATCTGGTGGTAACCAGAAAATGCATCTAGGAAACTCATGAAATTATATCCCACCGCGGAATCTACCAAAACATCTATCCGAGGCAAGGGATAACAATCCTTGGGACATGCTTTATTGAGTTTAGTGAAATCTACACACATATGCCATTTCCCCCCAGATTTTTTCACCATCACTACATTCGACATCCAGGTGGGATACTGGATTTCAGAAATGAAATTGGCTTTAAGAAGTTTTGCAACTTCTTCTTTGATGGGTACCGCCAGCTTGGTTGCTACCTCCCTCTTCTTCTGTTGGATTGGCTTGAATTCATGAGAAATGTTGAGGTGATGACATGCGACATCTGGATCTACACCAGGCATATCTTCTGCTGACCAGGCGAAGATGTCTAGATTCTCCAACAGGCAGGAGATCAACTGAACCTTCTCTTCTTCTGATAGCTCGGCGTTGATGATCAACTTCTTTCCTTCCTCTTCAGCAATAGGAACCTCTTGGGTCTCCTGGGCAGGTTCTAGGTAAGTCCCTGTCCGTTCTGCGCTTTCCTCGGCGGCCCCTAAAGACTCAGCAACCTCCAAAACCTCATCCATGATCTTGGGAAGTGGAGCGTCGGTGACCATGTTGACAGTTCGGATGTAGCACTCCCGAGCTACCTTTGGGTTGCTTCTGACCCGATACTGCTTTCCTTCAGCAGCGAACTTGAGGGCAAGGTGAAAGGTGGACACTACTGCCCTATACGCATTGAGAATCGGCCTCCCGAAAATAGCACAGTAGTTGCTCGGGGCATCTACTACCACGAAATTGATCAACTTTATTACTCCTCCAAGAGAGACCAGGAGCTTCACTGAACCCTCTACTTCCTTCTTCTCCCCAGAAAAACCGTAGAGGGGCCCATTGGTGGAAAGCAGATGCTTTCCGGTCTTCAGGGCATTGAAAGTTGGGCGGAAAAGGAGATTGACGGAGCTGCCGGTATCAATCAGAATCTTGTGGACTGTATAGTTTTCGATGATGGCCTTGATAACCACCGCATCATCGAAAGGATTAGCATTGGGGGGAAGGTCATCCTGACCAAACGTGACAATAGTGCTTTCGGGAGGAGAACTTGTAGTGGCTGCCACTTCCTGCTTTAGAACTCTCGCAATGCTGGATTTGCGAGATGATTCCGCTCCAGCTCCCCCATGGATACAATAGATGTCCCCTAAGGGGCCCACATCATTGACTTCGACGCATTCGGTAGAAGGATGGATATCACCATAGTAGTCGGCGTCCTCGACGTCGGCGCATTCCCAGGTCACTTCTACTGTTTCCTTCTCCTTTTTCTTCTCGGTAGTTGGCTCAGCAGTTTTATCTTTCCGAACTAGACCCCGGAGCTTTCCTTCTCCCAGGAGTCTTTCTATAAGCAGACGAAGAGCTCGACAGTCTTCAGTTAGATGTCCCCCCTTTTTATGATATTCACAATAAAGGTTCGGATTTCGATTGCGAATATCCGACTTCAGAGGAGCAGGCCTTTTGAAATCTGGCCTCTTTTGCAGAATCTGGACTACTTCGTCCATGGTGACGTTTATGGGAGTGAATGACTCTTGCGAATCATCGTATTGAGTTGATGGAATGACTGGAGTTGGCTGCGCGGCATACTGTTGCAAATATACCGGCATGATTTGCGGAAGGGGAGCGGATGGAGCGGGAGCGACGGCCAACAGTGGTTTCTGATCTTGAAACCGCTGATGGCCCATAAATGGTTGCTTATTTTTGTAGTTCCTCCCCCTTTGGGAACGGGGTTCAAAGTGGGACTGATTCGATGGTGGATGATGGAAGGACGGATTTGACTGCTCCTTGTCGCTTACCAGCTTTGCGACGTAGTCCGGATTGCTCTTCTCTCCTCTGATAAACATATTTGCCAAACTTATCATTTCCTGATAAGTCTTAGGCTCCCTTATATTTGCTTCGAACTTTAGGGGGCCCTCTCTTAGGCCATGGATGAGGGCAACCCTATACAGCTCCGGGTCCACATTTTGGACTTCCATGATCTCTTTCTGGAATCGGTCCACAAAACGAGCCCATGTCTCCCCTTCCCGTTGTTTTATATCGAAAAGGGCCGCCGAGCCGCTCTTTCTCTTCCTTGAGGTAGAGAATCTCAGTAGGAATTCTCTTCGCAGCTCCGCGAAACAATGGATCGACCTGGGGTGCAAACCGTAAAACCATTCCCTCGCTTGTCCTTCAAAGGAGGTTACAAGAAGCTTGCACTTAGTTGCATCAGTTAAGGTTCTGAGAGCAATGGCTGACTCGAAAGCTTGTAAATGAACCGTGGGATCAGTCTCCCCATTGAAAGCTGGCAGGCGAGGCTCCCTGTAATTATTAGGGGCAGGCTCCCCTCTGACTTCGTCCACAAAGGGAGAAGTTTCTTCCATGTCTTCATACAGAGGAGCAGGGTAATAAGCCGCCGGAGCTACGGCTATTCGCTGACAAGCCGCCTGATAAGAAGACCGGGCAGCAGCTTCTGGCGGGTAGGAGTGATGAATAGGAGCTTCAGGAGGGTAGGAGAGACGGGCCGCGCCCTCCTGCGGGTAGGAAAGGTGGGCAGCGTGAGAAGTCGCCCCCTGGAAGTCGAGGACTCGAGCTGGCATGTTGTGCGCGGCTTCCTGATAGAAGTTTTTCCTAGCCGCAAGGTCTTCTTGGTGGAGCTGGAAATTAGCGGCTTGCGGTAGCGGGTAAGCAGGAGGTGGAGGAAGGACAGGGGTCACCGCCTGATTAGCCGCGGCTTGTTGCGGAACTAGTCGCTCGATTAGCATTGCTAAAGTCTGACTGATCGCTTCAAGTCGCTGATCAGTGGCCCTCTGAGCCCGCTCGGCTTCTCTCCTTGATTGCTCCAGGGCTTCCCACAAAGAGTCCTCTCTATGATCGGAGCGGTCTCCAACGGGGAACTGACGGTCTGACATCGTGGCGAAAAGGATTTCACCGACAATCCGCGATCTGAAGGTCGCGTGTTTCTGTTGAGTCCGAAATCGCACCTCCGAGGGAAACCGGAGGCTGCGGGTTGTCGGTTACTTTTTGTGCAGAAGAATGAGACCGCTAGCAGCGGTCAAGGCCACACTTCGACCGCCGCGGCAAATGCCACTCCTGCGACGGGCTTTCCTTTGATTAGAAAGAAGGGGTTACAACGGGTTACAAGTGCAGGAAAAGAGAAGCCGGCCGATCAGACAGTCCGTAAGACGAGAAACTCGAGTCCGCAGCTCAAACAAGCGAGCTCCTAGATTCGAGTGTGCGTGTCTTGGGAACAGTGCCGCCCCCTATTTATAGGCTTGGGGGCCTGCCCGAACGGGCAGGGATAAAATAACTGCCTGCCCGGGTACAGGAGAAACGGGCAGGCGGTGACGGGATACACAAATAAGGAAAGAAAGAAGCCGCGCGGCTTGGCGGCTTGCCCTTCCGACTTGTCTATCCAGAAGATAAAGATGATGCGACCAAGGCGACGGTGCTATCCGAGCGGTCTCTATTTTGAGACCACGGCTTGTTCTTCGACCTTGAATCTGAGCTTATCTCCATGGCATAAACCGCGCGATCTCCGACTTGAGACCGCGACTTGCCCCGCTGGACTTGGGCTCGGACTATCTTTATTACTTGGCGGCGGTCTGAGTTATGCCAGACCGCCCGACCTGTGCTAGCTGGTGTCGATGGATCTCGTTTAACCTGAGCCGGGCGACTTGGATCCGCAAACCGCTCGGTCTGCGAGTAATCCTCTTGAAAGCGGTTTCTCAGGTAAACAAATCTGAAGATGGAATTTTCATCTCACAGACGAAGTTCACCAAGGAGTTAATTCAGAAATTTGGAATGGAGAGTGCAACCTCTATGTGGACTCCAATGAGCTCAGCTATGTCTCTAGACAAGGATGAGAAAGGGAAACCTTTCGATGAAACCAAGTACAGAAGCATAATTAGTTCTCTGCTCTACCTTACTGCTAGTAGACCTGATATAATGTTCTCTACATGTGTATGTGCTAGATATCAGGTGAATTCTAAAGAATCTCACTATACCGCTGCAAAGCAAATTTTGAGATATCTTAAGGGTACACCAAATCTTGGCTTATGGTACCCACGAAGTAATGATATCGAGCTAATAGGTTTTTCAGATGCTGATTTTGCAGGTAGTAGAGATGACAGGAAAAGCACTTTCGGGACATGCCAATTTCTCGGACGGAGACTTATTTCCTGGAGCAGAAAGAAGCAAAATTGTGTTGCAATTTCAACCGCCGAGTCATAATATATTTCTGCAGGCAATTGTTGCACACAACTTCTTTGGATAAAGAATCAGCTAGAAGATTACAACTTGAAGTACAAAGACATTCCAATGTTTTGTGACTCCTCCAGTGCTATTGATATCGCAAATAATCCAGTCTCGCACAGCCGGACAAAGCATATTGAATTACAATATCATTTCATCCGGGAGCATGTGGAGAATGGGGGCATCAACCTATGCTATGTCCCGACGGATAAGCAAATTGCGGATATTTTCACGAAGCCGCTGGATGAGACCAAGTTCTCTTTCTTCAAGACAGAACTTGGTATGCTCAACATGGAGTGATAATCCAGTCAGAAATGAAGCCACGAAGAGATGAAGAATTTCAAATGTTTTGATTGTCAAGGAAACAAAGGCCTGAATTTTTTCAAAAAAATTCCAAGTAGTCTTGATAATATTCGAGAAATACAGCTTACTTTTCGAGAAATGATGTTTTCTGATGAAATTGGCTAAGGATAGCATTTTTTTTGAGAAAACATTTTATTTCTCGAGAATTGGGTAGTCCCTCGAGAAATAATCAGGCTCAGATGAATCTGCTGAAGCTCTTAATTTCTCGAGAGATCAAATAGCTCTCGCATAATGGATCCTTTTTTTAGAAAATCAGAAATATCTACTTTCGAGAAGTCGAAAAGGTAGGTACGCTGTTTTTATTTTTTAAATATTATGTAAATTCATAAAATGTTAAATAAAATCAAAACTATAAGTAGAACATCAAGAATGACTTAATGTTCACGCAAACCCTTTCTCGTTCTTCTCGAAAGCCCCTCTTATGTTCATCGTCTTCTGGCGACATCCAGTTTCCAGATCATTTCATCTCGTGATTTCTCCCAGCAAACGCAAGTTCAACAGCTTTGTCTTGATGGCCCCGTATTTTAGGGCTAAGATCGGCGTCGGATGTGAGCTCGAAAGGTTAGGTCTGATCGATCTTTCGGATGACTTTAAGAATCTTTTCTATCTCTTAGATGCCGCTGGGTTATCTTTTATTTTGGAACATCCTTGTCGTATTCTATTCAGAGAGGTAGAGGATTTCTTCCTAAATGTGAAAGTTGTCAAGGAAGGGAGAATGTTAATCTCCTTTGTAGATAATTTGAAGATTAAGATTTCCACCAAATCTTTGACAAAATATCTAAGGCTTCCAGTGATAGATACTGAAGATGACCTAGATGATGTTGATTGGGACAGAACTATGACATTTGTGGTTTAGAAAAGGGATATACTGCTGTTAGAAGACAGAAGATGAATGTTATTGGAAAACTATTGGTAGACATTATTTCTAAGGTTCTTCTCCGCAGGACAGGCAGTTTAGGATATGTTTCTGAAGATGTGTTTTGTTTGATGATGGCTATTGTGACTGGAAAGAAGTGTGACTTGAAAGAAGTGTGACTGGGCCACTCTTCTTCTTATTAAGATTAAAGCAAGTCTCCTTGCTCCAAACTATGCAAGGATACTTTCTTTGTATCTGAATCATATGAACCCAGTAGTGTTTGATATGTCTACAGGTGCAGTCATTCATCATCTAAAGAAGATAAATGACTTCACAATTCAGAGGTGGAACATCAGGATAACAAAGCCTGGCACTGTAGGTGCAAGTTCCCAGGGGGAGCCTCCTCCTTCTGTCAATTCTGCACTTCAGAATGTGACTCCAGATGCAGCTCCAACTCCTCCTTCTGTTACACCTCCTTTAGTTGTTACTTCAACTCCAGCACAGCAATCAACTCAGCAAAAAGTTCCAGATTCACCTCATCAAGATGATGTCATTCCATCTCCTTCACCTCCTCCAGATGTTGTTGTTGAGAATATTCAGGCTGAAGCTGTTGGCAGTACAATTGCTGATATTCTTAATGAGATTCATCAAGAAAACCTTGAAAAGCACAGTCCCAATGGCGAAAGGGCAGGTTCTGGTGCTGATTTTGATTTCTGCAATGGAGAAGATGATGACTCTGTTCATGGATCATCTCCTTCCCCAGCACATGTTGAGGGGGAGCAAGAGTTGTTGTTGGACACAAACAAGGATGCTCAAGGAGAGCTAGTTTGTGAAGAAGATGGTCAAGTTAAAGTATCTTCTCCTAAAGTGGTAAGTTCAATGATTATTGAAGAAATTCCTGAAGATGTTCAACCTGCTTTCATTCCTCCTCCTCAGTTTGAAGAAGACTCACTTCATGGTAAGATTGAGTTATTACTTAAGAGACAAAGTGACAAGTTTGATTCTTTTTTTAAGGAAATTCATGCTAGAATTTCAGATGTTGAAAAAGAGATGAATAAGAAATTTGCTGAATCAAAAGCTAGTACTGACAAGCTCAAAGAAGTTATCATTCAAGGAGGTAAAGCTATAGATCACACCATTAAAGGTGTAGCAACAATTCTGGAAGAAGTAATTCAGGTCAGAAAAACTCAAGAATCCCAGACTTCAAAGGCTGAAGAAAGTTCTTTCAGGTTTATTGATGAAGTTGGAATGTTCATGGAATCTGTCATCCAAACCCTATCTGTAGAAGTCAGAAAGGGGTAGGATAAAATGGCAGAGCTATTGGATAATCAAGCTTCTCAGCTCCAAAGAAATGTTGGTGATCAATTTGAGCAGTTGAATGTTTGTGTTCAGAAGCAAATTGCAGATGTAAATTCCTATTCATTCAAGACTGCAGTTTGGCTTCACAATGAAATCTTTCTAGAATTGCAGGTTCACAATGTTCATCCTCCTCAATTCTCTCCCAGGTCTGAAGTCCAACCTCAGCTTGTTCCTCCTGTGGATTCTTCTCAGGTGTGGGCTTCTGATCATTCTGCAGAACCTTCTGTGAGGCCTAGTTCCAAGAAGAGAAAATATGGTGAAGGTCCTTCTGCAAGCAGGTCTGTTCCAGGGTCCAGTTCAACATGTTCTGGTAAAGCAGTAGCTGAGGAAGTTTTTCCTGAAGTATGGAGTCCAGTCTCCAAAATCATTATTTTTGATACTTTAAAGATAGTTGAAGAAGGTGGCATGAAATCTTCTCATTATTACAGTTATTCTGAGTGGAAAAAGTATGACACAAGCAAAACAAAGAGAAGGATTCACTTCAGCGCTTATGGTCACAACAATCCTACAGCTCCAGCCCCTCTTCCAAAGTACTATCCTAAGCCATTTGCTTATTTTACAAGACAAGAGCAGAAGAGAAGGAACAATGCCTGAAGAAAAGCTTATGAGTTCCATCAAATCATTTGATGATTCTTATTGTGTGAACATTAAATCATTTTAACAATCTTAATCATATATAGTTTTTGATTTTGTCGCTCATTTTGCTTTTTTCTTCTTTCTCTCTATTGTGTAGTTTATCTGTTTTATTTTGTTACAATTCATCTTAGTTTTAGGGTTCTGACTTCTACAAATAGGGGAGATTGTGGGAAATTGTATCCACAATTACCTTGATTTGAAGAAGCCCCCTTGAACTAAGTTGAATTGAGTTTGTATTTGATGTTGCTCTCTAGTAATGTATTTGCAGGTTTTTAAATGGCTAAGTGCAAACCAATGTCAGGTTTCAATGGGTCATCTAACATAGGCCTATGCAATGTAATTCCTCATTGTATGGACCAAGGTGTTGATTCATGTGAAATCTCTCTATTGGGATGTACTTTTTATTCAAACACAAAGGAAGAGCTAAATGGAGGTGTTGTTGTTCTGTGTTCAAGGAAGAAAAAGATTTTTTCTAAGTAATTCTACGTTCGACAAATTTAGATGAGTTCGTCGATCTCAGTTCGACGAACGGAAGCATTTTCATCGAGCTCTGTTCGTTGGTCAGTTTTACTAGAAATCTCAGTTCCGCGTTCGTCGATCTCAGTTCGACGAACTAAATGAACTTCATCGACCTCGATTTTGCCTTAGCTGTAAGGAGTTCGTCGACCGCGTTCGTCGATCTCCGTTCGACGAACAGAAAAAGTTTTCGTCGACCGCTGTTTTGCCAGAGTTGAAGTTGTTTTCGTCGATCGCGTTTGTCGATCTCCGTTTGACGAACAGGAAATAATTTCATCGACCGCTGTTCTTCAGAAGTTCCGTTAGATGAACCTAAGTACTTTCGTCGATCTCAGCTTTGTAAAGCTTCTATGTTTTCTGATAACTAAAATGGGTTCGTCGAGCTCAGTTCGAAGATTTTTCTTCTCAGGCCGAGAAATTGTCTCTTTGCT